>CM042397.1:7801480-8136480 GCA_023634145.1 Thymallus thymallus | reverse complement strand
TGGTGAAAATAGTGGCAGTAATGTGTTTCAACATATGCAGATATATCAGTGTACTGAAACCTGATATATCTATTCAGCAAAAAAAGAAACGTCCCTTTTTCAGGACACTATGATTCAAAGATAATTCGTAAAAATCCAAATAACTTCCCAGATCTTCATTGTAAAGGTTTAAAACACTGTTTCCCTGCTTGTTCAATGAACCATAAACAATAAATGAACATGCACATCTGGAACGGTCATTAAGACACTAACAGCTTACAGACGGAAGGCAATTAAGGTCACAGTTATGAAAACTTAGGACACTAAAGAGGCCTTTCTACTGACTCTGAAAAACACCAAAAGAAAGATGCCCAGGGTCCCTGCTCATCTGAGTGAACGTGCCTTAGGCATGCTGCAAGGAGGCATGAGGACTGCAGATGTGGCCAGGGCAATACATTGCAATGTCCGTACTGTGAGACGCCTAAGACAGCGGTACAGGGAGACAGGACGGACAGCTGATCGTCCTCACAGTGGCAGACCACGTGTAACAACACCTGCACAGGATCGGTACATCCGAACATCACACCTGCTGGACAGGTACAGGATGGCAACAACAACTGCCCGAGTTACACCAGGAACGCACAATCCCTCCATCAGTGCTCACAGCAAAAATAAATGTCAAGTGTAGAGAGAGAGAACATTGTTAGAGCATTGGCAGGTGTTGACAGCACTACTTTCATAAAAAGTATGTCCGCAAAAGATTCTGAAGACAAGCCTTTCCCAGCATATTTGTCCCACTCTAAAGCAGCAAACGGACGTGAGAAGGTGAAACGAGACTGGCTGTTTTTTAGCGAATGTAAAAAATCATTGTACTGTGTTCCATGCATTCTCTTTTCTGAATTAGATAAAAAGGTCTATAAGCGAACTTAATAGCCGAGAGAGGTTTAATGTTTCCACAACGAAGTGGCAGAAACTCTACAGTAAATGACCAGAGCATGAAAAAAGCAGCCCACATAAACACTGCTACTGGAAGTGGTGGAATCTACAGCATTCCATAATACATGGCTCAGGTGTTGATGCCCAGTTCCAACAGGAATTCCAAACGCAAGTGGAAAAAAACTGGGCTTTGTTGGAGAGATTATTACCCGACTACGAGCCTACGAGCCTGCCTACTCCTGTGTACTACGAGACTACGAGCCTGCCTACTCCTGTGTACCTTAGCCCTTCTGCCTCGACTATCGACTTCTGCCTGTCCACCGGCCAACGAACCTGCCTACCCCAGTGTACCTCTGCCGTGACATCCTGTTGCCAACCTTTGCCTGTCCTCCGATTACGAGACTGTCTACCCATTAAATATATATTTTATTGCCTCTGTGTCCGCATTTGGGTCCACCTGCCTGCCTTGTGTCACAGATTGACTTCAAATACATTATAAAAGACTTTTCATCCAGAAAGACAAGGAAGATGGCTGTATAAGAGGCAAAGATGAAGCCAGGTCAGTTGTATTTAATACTAAGAATTGTGTGGTGTAAGTGTAGCAGATTTCTGTGTGTCAAAGAGTTATTTTATGTTTGTGTGTGTGTGTCTGGCCCGGAGCCACACAGGTTGGCCTCTCAGTTATATTTATTAAACTTTATAATTAAGTTTTATGTATCTATAGAAACATAGATGTGTTTTGCTGTAACGTATCTTCCATCACTGAGTAAGTCTCTCTCAGTTTACATGTATATGTTTTATGTAGGAGAGAGAGAGAAAGAGCATGCGTTGATATGAGTAAAGATGATTTGGGGTGGGCCCATTCACTGGACCTTTTCAGGGGCCAGTTCATAACCATGGTAACATCCACATGAATGTAGAAGTGTTCAGAAACATCTTCTATTCTTACTGACAATACAAGTGAAGTGACTCCAAAATGACAGGACATTATTCACCATTCAGTTACTATTGGGAAAAACATTATCCAAAACACAACCAAAACAAACTGCAAATGCATTCAACAAGTTTGTAGAATCACAAGCTTCATGTTATCACTGCAGGGAAGGAATATTGATCCAAATACTAAACTTGACTAAATTAATTTATTGAAATAATCATGACTTTTTCAAATGGGAGAATTACATAAATAAAGTGCTTTCATTTCTAAAAGGTAAAACAGATATTTATGAATAACCTGAAATAAAAGTTGACATTCTGTACTGTCACCTAATATAAAACATTATATCTCAAATCCAAAATGCTGGAGCATAGCACCAAATTTAAAACTGTATGCTTCACTGTCCATATGATGTGGACTATGTGTGCATGGTAAACACATGTGGATCTGGTGAACAGTTATCAGTTGTTGACCAACTACAGGAATACTGACCTCAGAGTCTCCAGTTTACAGTGGGGATTCTCCAGTCCAGCAGAGAGCAGCTTCACTCCTGAATCCTTCAGGTCATTGTTACTCAGATCCAGCTCTCTCAGGTGTGAGGGGTTGGACTTCAGAGCTGAGACCAGAGAAGCACAGCCTTCCTCTTTGACTAGACAGACTGACAGCCTGCAAAGAGTCAAATCACATTACAACCACACTGCTATTCTTTGGTGGTGAAAAGTGGCAGAATACTTTTTTAAACATATTTAGATATATCAGGGTACTGACACCTCCCATATCAATTCACAAATGAATGTATCATTGTTAGAAATTACAAATGATCAACGTATTGAATTGTAGAGAAAAAATGTATAGTACAACTATTTGAGTAGACTGATCAGACCAGTTTAAAAAGCAGTATCAGTCAAAACACAGACAGTGAAGTATCAGATTTAGATTGTATTGAGTATACAGTCCACACCATATCTAGTTTGACAGTGAAACTAACATTTTAAATGTGGCTCTGTACTCCAGCATTGTGGAATTGAGCTCAAATGTTTCGTATGAGGTAAAATTATATATTTTATTTGAGGGTATTTTCATACGTATCTGTTTCACCATTTAGAAAAATAAAAGTACTTTATGTATCTAGTTCCCCTATTTGAAGAAGTCATAAGTATTCTGACCAATTCACTTATAGTCTATTAAATTTGTCAAAAGTTTAGTATTTGGTGCCAAACGCAATGGTTGCATTTGCAGTTTTGTTTTTGCTGTGTTTTGGGTTACGTTTTGACCAATAGTAACTGAATGGTGGATGATGACTGGATTCATCTTCTAAGTGAGTAGATAACATGTTTCTAAACACTACTAAATGAATCCTGATGATGCCATGATTAAGAAAAATCATGAATGAATCATGAATAATAATGAGTGAGAAAGTTACAGAGGCTAGAACAAAACATGCTAACCTCTCACCATTACCAATAACAGAGGGGGTATGATCTTTGTGTCTCTGTAACGTTCTCATTCATCATCATTCACGATTCATTCATGAATATTCATAACCATGGTAGCATCCACATGAATGTAGAAGTGTTCAGTGGACTATGTGTTCCTGGTAAACACATGTGGATCTGGTGAACAGTTATCACTTGTTGACCAACTACAGGAATACTGACCTCAGAGTCTCCAGTTTACAGTGGGGATTCTCCAGTCCAGCAGAGAGCAGATTCACTCCTGAATCCTCCTTCAGGACATTGTTACTCAGATCCAGCTCTCTCAGGTGTGAGGGGTTTGACTTCAGAGCTGAGACCAGAGAAGCACAGCCTTCCTCTGTGACTCCACAGCCTGACAGCCTGCAAAGAGATCATCATGATTTCACAAACACACAGTTAATTTAACACCAGTAGTGTAGAAGGACAATGGCAGATGCATTTGGTTTATTCTGTCAAACAACATATAGATTCATCTTCTGTCTCCTAGAATGTTATGGTCATATTGTTATACTAATGTGAACATCAAGGCATTGATTCATTATGTTTTTAATAATACATATTTTACTCTAAACTGAATATTTCTTCCTGATGATTAGTACTTAATTATCATGTAATGTACTCACACCTGATAAAACATGGACTCGATATCTGCCATCATGGCGACAGGCTCCTGTCTGAATCTCAGCAACACTCCGATGAGGGTGTTAGTTAGGTCAGGCCCTTGCAACAACTGGTCATTTAGCGACACACCTTGGTAAGTTGCTGCACTGTCAAAGACGACTGAGTTTCCTCTTTTTTGGGTGGTACACAAATTCCACTAAATCAGGAAACCTGGCTCTTTTTCTTGTTCTTTCTTGAATGTCATACGCATAACTTCTCCATCTTTCTTTCAGTTTGAATGGAAGTTTGGATAAAATGGACTTCATGTTGGTAGGATTGTTCATATCGTCCATGTAGTCCACATCATTCACTGTGTTACAACATCCAACCAAGAACAAAGCAAAAGCATTCAATCCTTTTCTGTCTTCTGGCCTTATCTGAGGCCATTCCATAGCCTTCTTGATATAAGCTGTAGCGATGGTCATTTCATCTCCATAGTGACGATCAAGCAGGTCTCTGGCTTCTTTGTAAGCTCTGTCAGGTCTCATGTGCTCACAACTCCGAATGAGATCAAGTGCCTCTCCACTCGTGAACTGTTCGAGGTAGTACAGCCGGTCTTGATGACTGTCTGTTTTACTGTCGATAGCATGCTCGAATGCCCATATGAAAGATCTGTAAGTCAGAGGATCTCCTGTAAACGTGGATATGTCTCTTTGAGGCAGTTGAGACAAACTCTGTTGTTTAATGAGCAACTGGGTGACTTGGTTTTGACTCTGCAGCACTTCGTGCAGGCTATCTGTAGAAGAATCAGTGTTATCATGATGATTAAGATGCGGCGTGCTGCTGACAGCATCAAACCTTGACGATGACTTTCTTCTATCTGAAGCACCAACTTGAATGGCTGGCTTTGGATTGAATGTAAGGGATGGCTTACCAGCTCCACGACGCACATAATCGTCAACATTGTGTTTTTCTTGTCTACGTATCAGGGGTTCAAATCTGGGTCCTGAAGGTGGCTCTAATAAATCATAGTTAAATTCATGAGCATCTTCAAATTCTTCATACAGCTTTTAATTTGGCATCTGAAGCAGCAAGCTCAGTTTCAAGATCCAATTGATCTTTTCTAATTCTCAAGCTAATTTCTTCCTGTTCTATCGCTTCTCTCTTTTTCATTGCTGCAGCTCTTGCCAACAGCGCTTCACGTTCAGCTTTAATTCTAAACATTGCAGAATTAGTACTAGAAGTGTGGCTTACCACAGAGTTAGCTTTGGATACACTATCATGTGGCCTAATATCATCTTCCTCATCTTTTAAGACATCTGCAATCCATTTGTTTGAGTCTTCTATAAACCGCTTAAATTCCGAATATCTGTTCCCAAAAGCATCTTGATCTGCTTTCTTATCATCTTCATCTATTAACCCACACAACTCTTCATTAATCCGTTCATACTGTCTTAAGTATCTTTCAAACATTAGCAATGCTTCATCTTTAATGAAATTAACATTGTGTTCATTTTCCTTCAATTTGGCTAATTCATTCTTCTGTTTGGTTACTTGTGCCAACTTTCCCTTGCGTTCTCCTTTCAGCCTTTGTATTTTCTCCTCTACAGCCTTTTCTGTGGGCTTTGGCGCCCTCTTTTGGTCAACACGCGCAGCGGCGCTTTCATCTGCCATGTCACGTCACTTTAAAATCTTCACACAAAACTGTCACAATTCCTGATATTGTCCACAGCTTCTACTCTTCTTATTGTATTCACAAACACTGGTGAAAAAGAGTCACTGTAGTGTAGGATTTCTTTAAGTAAAGCTCTATGACTTTCAGAACTAAATATCCAGTGGACACTCGCCGTCTTTGTTATCAGCCGCTAGCAGGTTTCCTCAGCTCAGCCTAGTTGATTATCTCGCCGTCTTTGTTAGCAGCCGCTAGCAGGTTTCCTCAGCTCAGCCTAGTTGATTAGCTCGCCGTCTTTGTTAGCAGCCGCTAGCAGGTTTCCTCAGCTCAGCCTAGTTGATTATCTCGCCGTCTTTGTTAGCAGCCGCTAGCAGGTTTCCTCAGCTCAGCCTAGTTGATTATCTCGCCGTCTTTATTATCAGCCGCTAGCAGGTTTCCTCAGCTCAGCCTAGTTGATTAGCTCGCGAGCTTTGTTATCAGCCGCTAGCAGGTTCTCAGCTCAGCCTAGTTGATTAGCTCGCCGTCTTTGTTAGCAGCCGCTAGCAGGTTTCCTCAGCTCAGCCTAGTTGATTAGCTCGCCGTCTTTGTTAGCAGCCGCTAGCAGGTTTCCTCAGCTCAGCCTAGTTGATTATCTCGCCGTCCTCACGAGCGGCTGGCTTCTTCTTTTGCGGTCTTCTCACGCGGCTCGTCTTTCGTCTTCGTCGAGCAATCTTCTGAATTTGCTCGATATTTTGACTTTGTTGAGCAGTCTTTTGACTTTGATGTGAGTGCAGCAAGCTGACTCTGTAGCTTAGGACTTCAAAGTTATTTTGTACTCAACACGAAACGTCAGTAAATAAAAGTCTTGAATCCATATTTCTTCGTTTGACTGTTTAATTATGAATTTAAAAAACATAAAAAATAAAAACTTAGGATCTTTACTTTACTTATAGTATCTGGTGGCATATTTTTTAGGACACAACAATACATACAAACCTATCACCATTAACCTCAAATAAAAGGTGACATTCTGTACTGTCGCCTAAAATTTAACTTTTTATTTCTAATCCAAAATGCTTGAGCATACGGCCAAACTGTAAGCTTCACTGTCCAAACACATGGACTACGTGTGCCTGGTACACACATGTGGATCTGGTGAACAGTTATCACTTGTTGACCAACTAGAGGAATACTGACCTCAGAGTCTCCAGTTTACAGTGGGGATTCTCCAGTCCAGCAGAGAGCAGCTTCACTCCTGAATCCTTCAGGACATTGTTACTCAGATCCAGCTCTCTCAGGTGTGAGGGGTTTGACTTCAGAGCTGAGACCAGAGAAGCACAGCCTTTCTTTCTGACTCCACAGCCTGACAGCCTGCAAAAAGTCAAATATTTGAGTAGACTGACCAGACCAGTTTAAAAAGCAGTATCAGTCAAAACACAGACAGTGAGGTGTCAGATTTAGATTGTATTGAGTATACAGTCCACACGATATCTAGTTTGACAGTGAAACTAACATTTTAAATGTGGCTCTGTACTCCAGCATTGTGGATTTGAGATCAAATGTTTCATATGAGGTGACAGTATATAATGTCACCTTTTATTTGAGGGTATTTTCATACATATCTGTTTCAGCATTTAGAAAAATAAAATCACTTTATGTATCTAGTCCCCCTATTTGAAGAAGTTATAAGTATTTTGACCAATTCACTTATAGTATATTAAAGTAGTCAAAAGTATAGTATTTGGTCCCAAACTCATTGGTTGCATTTGAAGTTTTAATTTGGTTGTGTTTTGTGTTATGTTTTGACCAATAGTAACTGAATGGTGGATGATGACTGGATTAAACCTCTGTCTAAGTGAGTAGATAACATGTTTCTAAACACTACTAAATGAACCCTGATGATGCCATGATTAATAAAAATCATGAATGAATCATGAATAATAATGAGTGAGAAAGTTACAGAGGCTAGAACAAAACATGCTAACCTCTCACCATTACCAATAACAGAGGGGGTATGATCTTTGTGTCTCTGTAACGTTCTCATTCATCATCATTCACGATTCATTCATGATTATTCATAACCATGGTAGCATCCACATGAATGTAGAAGTGTTCAGAAACATCTTCTATTCTTACTGACAATACAAGTGAAGTGACTCCAAAATGACAGGACATTATTCACCATTCAGTTATTATTGGGAAAAACATTATCCAAAACACAACCAAAACAAACTGCAAATGCATTCAACAAGTTTGTAGAATCACAAGCTTCATGTTATCACTGCAGGGAAGGAATATTGATCCAAATACTAAACTTTTGACTAAATTAATTTATTGAAATAATCATGACTTTTTCAAATGGGAGAACTACGTAAATAAAGTGCTTTCATTTCTAAACGGTAAAACAGATATTCAAATAAACGTTGACACACCTAATATTAAACACTCCATCTCAAATCCAAAATGCTGGAGCATAGCGCCTTATTTAAAACTGTATGCTTCACTGTCCATATGGTGTTGACCATGTCTTCCTGGTAAGACATGGACGTCCTGGTACACACATGTGGATCTGGTGAACAGTTATCACTTGTTGACCAACTACAGGAATACTGACCTCAGAGTCTCCAGTTTACAGTGGGGATTCTCCAGTCCAGCAGAGAGCAGCTTCACTCCTGAATCCTTCAGGTCATTGTTACTCAGATCCAGCTCTCTCAGGTGTGAGGGGTTTGACTTCAGAGCTGAGACCAGAGAAGCACAGCCTTCCTCTGTGACTCCACAGCCTGACATCCTGGCAAAGAGATCATCAGGATTTCACAAACACACACTTAATTTAACACCAGTAGTGTAGAAGGACAATGGCAGATGCATTTGGTTTATTCTATCAAAGACCATATAGATTCATCTTCTGTCTCCTAGAATGTTATGGTCATATTGTTATAATAATGTGAACATCAAGGCATTGATTCATTATGTTTTTAATGATACATATTTTACTCTAAACTGAATATTTCTTCCTGATGATTAGTACTTAAATGTCATTTTATGGACTCACAGAGCAGCTCTGGAGGCTTTGACCACTGGCAGCAGCCTCAGAAGACCTTCCTCTGATCTGGAGTATTTCTTCAGGTCAAACACATTCTGCTCCTTTTCTGAAGTCAGCAATACGAAGACCAGAGCTGACCACTGTGCAGGTGACAGTTTGGCTTCTGAGAGACTTCCTGATCTCAGGTATCTTTGGATCTCCTCCACTAGAGAATGGTCATTCAGTTCATTCAGACAGTGGAACAGATTGATGCACCTCTCTGGAGAGGGATTCTCCCTGATCTTCTCCTTGATGTACTTGACTGTTTCTTCATGGCTCTGTGAGCTGCTTCTTGTCTCTGTCAGTAGACCTCGTAAGTGCTTCTGATTGGACTCCAGTGAGAGGCCCAGAAGGAAGCGGAGGAAAAGGTCCAGGTTTCCTGTCTCACTTCGTAAGGCTTTATCCACAGCACTCTTGTAGACAGTAACTTCAGGCTTGTGTCTGATCTTCACAGAAAGGTTCCTGTACGTTGATTGAGGTTCATCCATTAGATTCTCATTGTTGTTGATGAATGAGAGGAACACATATACAGCAGCCAGAAACTCCTGAATGCTCAGATGCACAAAGCAGTACACCTTGTCCTGGTACAGCCCACATTCCTCTTTAAAGAGCTGTGTACACAATCCTGAGTACACTGAGGCTTCATTGACATCAATGCCAGCCTCTTTCAGGTCTTCTTCATAGAAAATCAGATTGCCATTCACAAGCTGTTTAAAAGCCAGTTTTCCCAGTGACAGAATGCTCTCTTTATTCCAGTGTTGAAGTGTCTCTTCTTTCCCAAGATACTTTGCATTCTTCTGTTTTGAATGAAACACCACAAGGTGTGTGTACATCTCAGTCAGAGTCTTGGGCATCTCTTCTCTCTTGTCTGTACTCAACATTTGTTCAAGGACTGTTGCAGAAATCCAACAGAAGACTGGAATGTGGCACATGATGTGGAGGCTCCTTGATGTCTTTATGTGAGAGATGATTCTGCGGGCCAGGTCCTCATCAATAAATCTCTTCCTGAAGTACTCCTCCTTCTGTGGGTCATTGAACCCTTGTACCTCTGTCACCTGGTCAACACATCCTGAAGGGATCTTATTGGCTGCTGCAGGTCGGGTAGTTATCCAGAGGAGAGCAGAGGGAAGCAGATTTCCCTTGATGAGATTTGTCAGCAGAACATCAACTGAGGTTGACTCTGTGACGTCACAACACATCTTGTTCTTCTGGAAGTCTAGGGGCAGTCGGCACTCATCCAGACCATCAAAGATGAACAGAACTTTGTACTTGTCGTAGTTGGAGATTCTTGATTCTTTGGTTTCCATTGAGAAGTGATTGAGAAGTTCAATCAAAGTGTGTTTTTCCCCTTTCATCAAATTCAGCTCCCGAAAAGGGAATGAAAATACAAATTGGACATCCTGATTTGCTTTTCCTTCAGCCCAGTCCAGAATGAACTTCTGCACAGAGACTGTTTTTCCAATGCCAGCGACTCCCTTTGTCAGCACAGTTCTGATAAGTTTGTCTTGTCCAGTTAAGGGTTTGAAGATGTCGTTACATTTGATTGCAGTCTCTGGTCTGGCTTGTTTCCTGGTTGTTGTCTCAATCTGTCTCAACTCATGTTCATTATTGACCTCTCCTGTTCCACCCTCTGTGATGTAGAGCTCTGTGTAGATCTTATTGAGAAGTGTTGGGTTTCCTTGTTTAGCGATCCCCTCAAATACACATTGAAACTTCTTCTTTAGATTAGATTTGAGTTCACGTTGGCAAATCACAGCAAGTTCATCTGAATGAAGAAATAACACAGAGGATATTAATATTACATCTGATTTAATGCCTACGGTATTGTAGGACTGTGTTATAAAGTTTAAATTGTAATAATTTATTATCTTAACTGTCTGTATAAATGTTTTCATAATGCATTACACACTGGTGTGACTGATTTATATAATTATTGGTATTATTGATGGTATTATTAATGTTGTCTCTCTCTGTCTCTCCACTTCTCTCTGTCTAAATTAATCAACACAACACATCCCTGCTGCTACTTGATGAGGTCACTAGGTGTTGTGTTAAGGCTGCTACAATATCATTGAGTTACACAGCTACTTTAGCTGTACTTTAGCTACAGCTTTTAAATGTTTCTTTTAAAACAGCATTCAACATGAGGCAGACAGCTCTTACTTTTCTCCAGTGTGTCAGCAAGCTCCTTCTGGTTCATTTTACTCAGGACGTGCAGTGTGATCTTCAGAGCCCCCTCTCTGGCACTGCTCTCCTGCTTCTCATCTTCAGCATCCACCACTTCCTTATCCTGCTTCTGACTCTCAAAGCCTTGTGGGAGTTCTGGACTAAGAATCCTCTTGAACATCTTCAGCTCGTTCTTCACAAATTTTATAATATTCTCCTCAAGCAACTGAAATAAATAAAGTAAATAAGTTCAGCAAGAGAATAAATGCTTTCTCACTAACATATTAATGAATGATTGACAGATCAACTTTACTTGAGGTAAACAAAAACAAATGTACATAACAGGACCACATACACTGAATATGGAGGCCAGGTCTGTTTGATGACTCTGGGAAGACTGACCACTGAGAATCTCTGACTCTGATCTCTCCTGTTGGTTTCTGTGGACAAAACATCCAAGGAGTACACACACACACGCACGCACGCACGCACGCACGCACGCACGCACGCACGCACGCACGCACGCACACACACACACACACACACACACACACACACACACACACACACACACACACACACACACAGGGAGGGAATGTTGTGTTTGTTAAATATTGTTGTAGGACTATGAAAATGGAAAAAAGGATTAGCCTATGGATTATGAAAACAACCAAAATAAATGGTAAAATGGGAGAGGAGAAATGACTAGAGACAGTGTTGTTTAACTCACTGACCATGACCCATGAGTTCTTCTTACCTTTGTTCAGTAGAAAAGTCTCCCTCTCTAAACTTTAAAGGTTGATTCATAGACCAGTCACTCTTCATGGACACACAGCTGGGTACAGGGGAGGCTGGTCTCTCCTGCTTGATTGGACTTCAACACAACAGAGACAAACATTACGTCTCTCATCTACTCTGAGCTCAGATGGGGAAACATAAGAAGAGTTTCATTCCAAAACACTATATATCCACTTTGTATTTATTTATAATTAACTAAATGTATGGTGTTTCTGGTTTATGTCAGCTTCATTGTTTGTTCTGCTATAAATTGTTATTTTATGGTTCTAAGTGGTAAAATGAACTAGAACATTTTATATTTTGTAATTCTGAGTAATTACTACTTTAGTAAAGAATGACACTTTATTCAGTTCTACTGCAGTTACTAAATAAATCCAATAGATGACATCATAAGACCACGAATTACATTTCAGACGATTAGTTTAGTTTTCTCCCAGGATGCACCACCACTTCCCCTTCACAGGAAAACTCCTGCTCCTACTTTGTTCTGTCCCTTTCCACACTGCTAACGCAAGAGGAAGGACTGAAAAAGCATTTTTACAGATTACTATGAAGTAATATAATGATGATTCATGTTTACTATTACCTGTTTTTATGCTCATGTTTTGAAATGATACTTAATTACTATAATGATTATCAATAAGCCTTAACATTAATTCAGTCACCTCTGGTGGAGAGAAACATATTTTCCTGGTACATTCATTGTCAAATTCATCAACCAGCATGGAGGGACATGTTGAGGTACATTTTCTAACCCAGGGTTGCATGATGTAATTTATTTAGCAATTAAAAGTTATTAATTCACGTACAGACCGAGGCAGCTGAGAATGTATTTTACTTGTTATTTCTTGATATCAGGCTCAAACCTTCCCAATCTATCTCAGCCAATTCCTGGACTTTCACATAGAGGTTACTACTGTAGGTCACCCAGTTCAACTGGACTTTCACATAGAGGTTACTACTGTAGGTCACCCAGTTCAACTGGACTTTCACATAGAGGTTACTACTGTAGGTCACCCAGTTCAACTGGACTTTCACATAGAGGTTACTACTGTAGGTCACCCAGTTCAACTGGACTTTCACATAGAGGTTACTACTGTAGGTCACCCAGTTCAACTGGACTTTCACATAGAGGTTACTACTGTAGGTCACCCAGTTCAACTGGACTTTCACATAGAGGTTACTACTGTAGGTCACCCAGTTCAAACCACATTTGAAACATTTCTGTATAATAGTGATGTATAATATTGGATTTAGGTATAGGCGACATGGGTAGCCACTCAGTGGTGACATTTGCGTGATGGGTTTTCTATCGCTCATTTGCACGTCACGTCAATAAACCTTGTCGGAGTGGGAGCCCTGATTCTAGTTTGTTAGAGAGACAGGCTACTGCTTGGGAAGGTTCACCTAGGGAGCCATACAAGCTAGAACCACCACTGATGTTGGTGATTCCTAGTTAATCATTACATGACTTTTAACACACTATCTATGTTATCTATCTCTTCTGCTTTTGACAATGATGTCTGTATAATCATTATGTATAATAAGTATTGGTGATTCAATAGCCTAGTTAATCATTACATGGCTTTTAACACACTATGTTTTGCTCAGTCTGGCAGTTACCCAGAACTATCAGAGGCTCTTCTCTTGTGGCTGCTGCTGATGACAACTGCATGTAAGTTGTTGTTCTACATCATAATGATGTCTGATAGCATTTTGTCAGATCAACTCCTGCTTATTTCTGAAGATTAACTCAGGTTTTCACCCATCATCTAATGAGTTGGAGCTTTGTCTCCCTGGCCACCAGTGTGTTTGTATATAATGAAGATAATAGTAATAATAATAATAATGAATTACACACATTACATTTAGGATAGATTGTACTCAGACATCTGTAGTGTTTACAGTAATGACTATTACCCATCATGAGCTGTTTTAATCCCACCCCTCTGCTACTCTCAGCCCCGCCCACCTATCTCCGTAGACCATCCTCTGTTGATTTCCACGTAACATATATTTTTCAACTGTGCTGTGATGCATTTTTAACCTTTCTAGTTGCTTAGTAACCACAGACTGTAAATTAAAGATACATATTCATCATTCATCTCACCTCTTAACTTTGGTGTCATGTTCCTCAGAGAGACTCATTTTAGAGGCAGGGCCTCCCTCCTCTCTCTCCACAGAGAGACTCATTTTAGAGGCAGGACCTCCCTCCTCTCTCTCCCCAGAGAGACTCATTTTAGAGGCAGGGCCCCCCTCCTCTCTCTCCCCAGAGAGACTCATTTTAGAGGCAGGGCCCCCCTCCTCTCTCTCCCCAGAGAGACTCATTTTAGAGGCAGGGCCCCCTCCTCTCTCTCCCCAGAGAGACTCATTTTAGAGGCAGGGCCCCCCTCCTCTCTCTCCCCAGAGAGACTCATTTTAGAGGCAGGGCCCCCCTCCTCTCTCTCCCCAGAGAGACTCATTTTAGAGGCAGGGCCCCCCTCCTCTCTCTCCCCAGAGAGACTCATTTTAGAGGCAGGGCCCCCCTCCTCTCTCTCCCCAGAGAGACTCATTTTAGAGGCAGGGCCCCCCTCCTCTCTCTCCCCAGGGAGACTCATTTTAGAGGCAGGGCCCCCCTCCTCTCTCTCCCCAGAGAGACTCATTTTAGAGGCAGGGCCCCCCTCCTCTCTCTCCCCAGAGAGACTCATTTTAGAGCACTGACCACTAAACAGATATCCAGAATGTTAGTTGTGTTTAACACAGTGACAACTAATTATTGAATGTCAATTGTTCTCTTTTATTCATTATCTCTTAGAAATAAAACATTTACTAACAGACACATCCAAACAGTCAGGTGATTTAATGCAATTACTTTCTAGGCCAATGACTACTCAAAACCCAACCACAAGGCCTGAAAACTAGCACAAAATAATAGTCCCTGATAGGCCTACTGTAATGAATACTCAGGGAGACAATGGTGTTGATTCAGAGGATATACTGGTCGGTACACAGAAGAAGGCTATAACTGGTTCTCACAAACCAGCTAGGAAAAAGGATTAGTAGAGTCAAATGAATAGGCTATTTAATAGCCAACATATGTATAATTCTCCACATTTAATGTCAGTTTTATTGTTGAGTTTCTCACAATAGAAGCACATGAGGAAGTTCCATAACTTTCATTTCAAAAGAGACCCAAGAACTGAGCATGTTGTAAAAACCATCACATTATATGGTTTTCCATAAACAAAGTGGACATTAGAATGCAGTTTAAACCTCCTCGGAGCGAATTGATCTAATGAGCTCTAGAACGTCTAAAGTCGTTTTCCTGGGCTTTGTAGCCTTATATCTTGATGCGCATCAGTTCTAGAGGGTTAATATGTTTTATGGAAAAAGGGCTGTAAAATAGGTGTCTCCTTAATGACAATATAAATAACATGTAGGCCGACTGATTAGTTTCCACGTTGAAAACTGCAGTCCGTCAGCAACTCAGCTCAAGTAGCAGTTCTATTAACTAGTAATATATAATTCCAGGTATTCATTCACATACTCTGTCCTTTAGAATAGATTATTGTTCAGAAATATAAAAATACTCGCTTTTTTTTCTTGTTCAGGAATACTTAGAAATACTTTACTTTTTAATTCTCTCCATATAGTTTTCTGCTTTGTCGTCTCAAAATGGATCCTGTACAAAATAAACACTTTCACTTTCTTTTTCATCTCAGCGTCTCCCCACCCTGATAATAAAGTGTTTTATTGGTATCTTCCACTAGATGGCAGTAAATACCTGCTGTAACTAGACTTTACAACAGTATGTGTTCGGTTTCTTGGTCCTGGTGACTCCTGGGAAGTGTCTCAGAGGAGGAATGCTGACCTAGGATCAGGTCCCCCTGCCCATGTAATATTATTCATTATGATCTAAAAGGCTAAACTGATCCTAGATCAGCACTCCTACTCTTTTTTTTTATACGGTCACAGGTGACTCCTCAAGATGAGGCTCATGATTTATAAGTTATATTGTTTAAAAGAGCCTTTGGGGGATTTTTGAGATCAGGTCATCCTCATCTGAAACCCTTAGACTACAAAGGTCGCGCCCCTATGGAAATAAAATAAAATATCCCAGAATTTCTATACGCACAAAAAGCATATTTATCTGTAATTTGGTGCACATATGTTTAGATCCCGGTTAGTGAACATCTGTCTTTTGACAAGATAATCCATCCACCTGACAGGTGTGTTATATCAAGAAGCTGATTAAACAGCATGATCATTACATAAAGCAACAGTGAAATGTATTCGCGTTGAGGCTAAAACAAAACCTATCCCACTCTTTCCAGACAACCACCTTTCCTCCTAATTTGTATTAATTGTTGTTCCATAACGAAGCAGAGCTTGTCAGGAAAGGTGAAGATGCCTGTCTCTTATTTATTTAACACCATATTTCTTAGTATGGGGCATTATGGGAATCTGCAGGCCCACATTTAAGTGTTGACTCAGATAATATGATGCTCCAAATGGGGCATTAAGTTCTTCTTCCATGTCAACCCAAATTGGCCAATTAGAGTTGTCAATAAAGAGAGTCTATTTGGACAGTTATAAAAGCTTCTTGCTATAATGACATGTTAGGGTGCTTTAATCCTCCCTTCTAAGTCTCAGTCTGTAATCTAGCTTGGTTCATCCTTGCCCTTTTAATAGTCCACATGAATCATTGTGTCTATGGTGTTAAAGGTGTAGGCAGGTATGGACAGTGGAAACATGCTGATGATGTCATTCAGTTCAGCCATTGAAGGTCCCGTCCTACCACCACCTCTCCTCATCTAAAACAAGTCTTAATTTGAATAATGGTGGTCGAACCCACCGATGGGAAGCTAGCCACAATATGGATTAGCCAGAATAGTGGTCGCTGGGGAGGAGGTTCTGATGGATGGCACAGTGCTGCTGATGACACCTAGCTAGATAGTTAGCTAGCTAACTATAGCTACTGAAACAGATTATGTTGGTTCGTAAATGTATTTCAATTCATCAGGGGTGTTGCAGTTCCTTCAGAACCCTTAGCGAGGCTACGATTCTATAAGGAAATTAATCATGAAGTGCAACGCTAGAGAGATGAGAGTTGCAGGCTCATGTCTATCAGAGCAGAGAGCTGGGAAAGATCATAGAAAGTGAATCTCATTCTAGTTCTGTGAGAGATACTGAAACGCTTCTTACACCGCCACGGTCTCAAACATAGCATTAGTTAGTTTAGTTACAATGTTGTGCTTGCTGTTTTGGGTTTTAGACTAGTTTTCTGTATAGCACTTTGTGATATCTGCTGATGTAGAAAGGGCTTTTTAAATATATTTGATTGATTGATTTATTAATATGTAGTTAGTACCCCCTTTTCTGCTCTAACAGCCTCCACTCTGCTGGGAAAGCTTTCCACTAGATGTTGGAACATTGCTGCGGGGACCATTTTCCTGTCCTGCTAAGCATTCAAAATGTAACGAGTTCCTTTGGGTGTCTGGGAAAATGTATGGAGTAAAAAGTACATTATTATCTGTAGTAATGTAGTGAAGTAAAAGTAAAAGTAGTCCAAAATATACATAGTAAAGTACAGATACCCCCCAAAAAACTACTTAAGTAGTACTTTAAAGTATTTTTACTTAAGTACTTTACACCACTGCCCTAATGAACACAACCTAGGAGTGTATATCATGATGGAAGCATCATGGACTTCCCCCAGGACACTAGACAGACAGCTGACAAGTGTGCTTATGACAGAGCCAGGCAGGAAAAGCATCAGAACTCTTGGCCAGACATTAAAGAACAAGCCTGCCCTGCCCTGCACACTCTCTGAGTTGTGGGTTGTTATAGGTCATAGTTCACAGATGGGCTGTGTGCAAATGTGGGCCATTCGTGACAGATATGTTCCCTACTTTGCTCTCAGAGTTATGTAACGTTGTGGTGTTACCATGAGAACCAGAGCTAGATTCATAGCTATATTGTCAAAGTAAACGTTAGCGCCAGGCAGGTCAGTTAAGTATCATGAGAATGGGGTGGGTGGGTTGGGCTTACATTTGCTGTTACAATAACTTGTGTAGGTGGCCAGGCGCCAGGGTTCCCATGCATGGACACAATTTTGGTTAAATAAGTTTGTTTTCTTTGTGACAGTATTGTGATGTTGACGGTCATGCGGTAAATGACTTAAGTAGTCCGAAACCCAACAAGTTCAATGAGCCAAGGCAACCTAACGAGACATACCAAAAATCATTCATTTTTAAACACGAGACAAAGCATCTGCCAATACATTATCAGAACCCTTTTTGTGGCGGATCTCCAAATTATAATTCTGCACAATAAGTGCCCAACGCATAAGGCGCTCGTTCTGGTTGTACATACGGTGGAGAAACACTAAGGGGTTATGATCAGTATATACAATCACTGGCAGGGCACTGGATCCAATATATACTTCAAAGTATTGCAGAGCTAACAACAAAGCTAGAGCTTCTTGTTCGATGGTTGCATAGTTAGTTTGACATTTGTTAAACTTTCGAGATAAATAACAAACAGGATGATCCACTCCACTCTTGTCCTGCTGCAGTAGAACAGCACCAGCACCTCTGGCACTAGCATCTACCTCTAGTTTAAATGGTCGTTCAAAATCAAAATCCAAAATGCAGTTATAGCCAAGACTTGGGCATCAACAGGGCGCACCTGTCCATGGCCGACCTCTTTGCCGAGATAGGTAACAGTGGCCTTCCCAAACTCGCACTTTGCCAAGTTCAGGGTTAGAGAAGCAGCTGCCAAACGTTCACATACTTCCCTTAGAGTGTTAACATGATCTGACCATTCAGATGAATAAATCACTAGATCATCAAGGTAGGCACTACAATTGGGAACGTCTGCTAATGCTGAGTTAACCAGGCGCTGGAAAGTGGCTGGTGCATTCCGCATCCCAAAAGCCATGACAGAGTATTGTAGAAAGTTGTCTGGGGTCACAAAGGCAGAAATCTTAGAAGCACGTGAGGTTAATGGAACCTGCCAGTAACCTTTTAAAAGATCTAACTTAGTTACATAAGTAACAGCACCAACAGTGTCGATACAGTCTTCCAGTCTGGGTAACGGGAACGAATCTGGCATTGTGACAGAATTTACCTTTCGATAATCCGTACATAACCTGGACGTACCATCAGGTTTAGGAACCAGAATACAAGGAGAACCTGGCTACTTGGTGTCATTCTCCAACAAATATCTCACCTCATCCCTCATTATCTTCCTTTTAGAAGTGTTTATACGATATGGGTGTTGCTTGATAGGTGCAGCATTTCCAACATTAATGTCATGTTCCAACACATTTGTGCGAGTAGGAACGTCATTAAAGAGACATGGAAAACTGTGTAGTAGCCTCACAATATCGTCTGCTTGTCCATCTGTTAAATGAACCAGACTTGACTGGAGAGACAGTAGCATTTCTGAGTTGGGCAATCTAACGCACCTCTAATCCATCTCCATCAACATCATTAACATGACAGCCCACGATCATAGCAGTAGAAGCAGATGAGACAGCAGTACCTGCCGCTGTTTCTCAACTATCTAACTGGGTGATGGGTCGGGTGTGGTATGCTTTCAACATGTTCATGTGGCACACACGAGACTGGCGTTTTCTATCAGGAGTTTGAAGCATATAATCAGTTTCACTTAATTTCTTTTCAGTTAAATAAGGACCAGAGAAACGAGCTGACAGTGAAGATCCTGGAACAGGCAATAACACCAGAACTTGGTCACCCGGCTGTAGTGGACGAGAAACAGCCTGTTTATCATAGTGTCTTTTCATACTCCTCTGTGAGGAAGACAGAGCTTCCTTTGCGAGAGCACAGGCTTGGTGTAGGCGCTCATGAAAGCGACTAACGTAGTCCAACACATTCTCATCTCCCGCACACAAGTCTTGGGACAAAAACTGTTCTTTATGGACTTTCATTGGTCCTCTCACTGTGTGACCAAACACTAGTTCAGCCGGGCTGAACCCTAGGGACTCCTGTACAGTTTCACGAGCAGCAAACAAAACTAGAGGAACTCCCTCATCCCAATCTTTCTCAGATTCCAAACAATATTTACGTAGCATAGACTTCAGTGTCTGATGCCAACGTTCAAGCGCACCCTGAGACTCTGGGTGATATGCGCTTGACATCACAAAAAACAAAAATGTTGCTTATTGCAGTAGTTCATTATCTTTTATTGTACAGGAGGCCAAGAACACTCAGAATGATCGGGCAGTTCCTGCTTTAATGCATCAGCTCCAGCAGCCTGCTCCATACTGACCCCCAGCGTCCCTCTGTCTATAACCCAACACGGTGAGCTCCAGCTGGGGTCAGGAGTAATGGAGGACACTGGGATGAGGTAAACATGTCTGGGTCTGATATTTCTGCTATCTTACTGAGCCTTGTCTACCTGTGTGGACAAATGTGATAAACATAAGACTCAGACATAACAACTTTTTAGAATCAGTATGGCCAGGAGCGATGATATTGGAGAAGCGCTTATGTTGATACTCTGGGCAGGAGTGGTCAATATAAAGTCCAAGGTGATGTCCTCAAAAGTCTTGTTTGATCCATAACCTAAAGCTGATCATTTCACTGTCATAGAGGACTAAAGAAGATAGAAATTATTCACATTTGAGAAGCTTAAGTCATATTTAGACATAAAAAACAACAAAATGATCAATCATGTCAATGTCCTGGGTGATCTGTCTCTAGTGTTTCCTCACTTCCCGTTTTTAACGAGTGCTGTTATTTTAGTGTTTGACTACAAAGTTATTGCTTTGGATGTGTGTGGAGATATTGCTTTTTATTACGAAGCACTTTGTTACATTTTGTTTGTATGTAGGCCAGTGATACATTAAAATTTCAGGCTGTTCAACAAAATGTGGAAAAAGTCAAGGGCTGTGAATACTTTCTGAAGGCAATGTACATCCACATTCTCACCGAAATGATAGTAAACTACCGCAACTACTTTTGGGGGTGGAGATGCAAACAGGAAACAAAGTGCAGGAAGATGAGTAAGTTTCACTTGCAAAGGTTGAGTGTTGCAATATTTTCCCACTCTGCCTCTCTGCCCCCCCCCCCCCTCTCTCTGTCTCTTTCTCTCTCTCTCTCTCTCTGCCTCTTAGTCATCATGAGGAGGGAGTTTTGTTTTTTTGGTAGGAATATACACAGATAATTACAGACATTTCAACAAAATAAAGAGAAGATAGATGGGATCCTGAGGGCTTTTGCTGTGGCAGAATAGTAATCTGATTTCAAATGATTGTATGAAAAGTGCTATACAAATAAAGTCAGATGTATTGATTGATTTAGTAGTTGACAACTAATTGATTAAGTGACTAATCTTTGCAGCTCTACAAAGAGGCGCTGTCTTGATCAGTCAACAGACTGATGAAATGGGTTCAAGTGACTCAACAATCATTCTAGATGGGTCAACAGAAGGAAGTGGCAGCCCAGGCTCAGACAGTAAAGAAAGTCACTTAGAAGGTGAGTTTCAACACAGCATTTACATGTTTGCCCTTGTGAGGTATTTATATTTTAGATGAACTAATAAACTTTATTGGTCAAGATGACAGTCCTGACATGACAGAAGTAAAAGACATCAGAGGATAGGTATTTACACTACATGTGTACTGTTTTATTATCAATTTATTAACATTATTGTAGAAATTAAGTTTTAACAGAAATCTGGTATTAATAAAAAGCTGGTATTGTATCATTTTGAACAGCTGGGTACAGCAGTACCTTTTAGTATCAGTCTACTGTGCAACATGACTTTCTATAACCTCTCCAGCAGAGCAAATAATGTTATGTATTTAAAACCCATGTGTCTCATTAGTGGCATTTTGCTCTTTTTAATTGAATGTAATTTTTGGTTCCAAAATACCGAAATGATCCTTAAAGTACTTTATCCTTAATCAGAAATATGTGTGTGTTATGTTTTGAAGGAAAAAGAAGATCCCAAAGCCTACCTGAAGAAGCACCCTCTGCCCTGTCCAGTCCTGATGGTGAGTTTGTCCAACTGTCTCATGACTGTGTGTAGTGGGGGTGTGCGCATCTTTGTAGGGGTGTACTTGTGTGCCTACATGCAATTGTATGTGATTGCATGACCATATGAGTTTCGAGCAAATAGTTCTAATGCATTATTATACAAAAAAATGTTTATTTTTTATTTTTATGGCATTTAAATGGTTAAAATTCCAAAAATGAATAGGTATTTGGTAGTTAGGATCAGGGCTGATATTTGTTAAAAGATTTCATTCCATGAAAGTTTTAATATTAATGTATGATTTTTATGGAAGTTTTGAAATATTTTTTTAATGCAACAACATGAGGCATATTAATTATGTATTTTTGTGTCTTCCAGCTAACAGTCTGCAGATGTTGACAGTCCAGACACCAGTCCAGCAACCTTGGCCAAGCATTACAAGACCCTACAGTCTTTGTATAAAAGAAAAAATCCAAACCACCAGGATGTCTCTCATCTCTTGGATTTGGAATTTGTAGCCAGAAGAGCATTCATTGATTCAAATACCGTTTGCGAGGAGGACAGACACGAGAAGATTCTAGATGCATATCCTTGTTTCAAGGACGTTGGACATGTAAGTCATTATTGACTGCATGATTAAAACCATGGTATCACACACAATGTTTAAAATACCAATTATATTCAAATGTCTGTATTGGTATATTTGATATTTCATAGGTGATGGAGGAGCTTAAACACATTTTGGATGCGGATAATACCAACTTCATCAATGAACTAAAGGGAAGATGGCATGACTTCTGCCAGAAGGTGCAGTTTGTTGGTGTATGGAAAAAGGCGCTGAAACCCCCAATGGGACAAAGGTAGGGAATGCTGTTTTCCTGTTATTAGTGAATAGGGTTTAGGGTGGACCTTCAGGCATGTTAATTGTCAAGTACATGAGCTAGTGTTTTGTTGTCCTTCTTTTTCGTCTATGATGGCTATCCCATTATTTGCTGATTTCTTTTTTTTTTAAGCATTGTGTCTGTTGTATACCTTTTATCAGATTTGACCTTGTGTAAGTAATGAATCATTTCCTGTACAGCTGAACAGATCCTACGTGTGCTGCCATCACTGTTCCCCTCCACCTCTGCTCCTCCAAAGAGGGTACGAGATGCGAGTGAGGCTCTGGTGCATGTCCTCGAGGTGAGCTGTGTAAAATGTTGCAGGATCGTTTTGACTGCAGTATCGGAAAAAAACTATAACTGAAGGTGCTTCCTATTCACATACTGTATGTTCTAAGCCTTCAAAGATTACCTAAACATTTGTTTTAAGAAAGAGGATTTTCACTGGGTAGATTTCTTGGCTGTGTCACAGTTTGTACAAAAATGGGTGCATTACATGGTAGCAGGTTTTATCACCCTAATGATAACCAAGCAAGACTAGCCTAGCCTTGGTTTTTACTTCTTTTGGAAGGCTAGACGTGTGTAAACAGTAAATGCATTGGGGATAGTTAAAAACAGCACTTTCAGATGGAGCTTTCTCAGTACTGTAACTTTTGTCAGAATATTGCTTTAAGTTATGTGTTTGTAAACAAGCCTCTACCCTAGGTTCCAAATGACCAAAATGCATTATCCTGACAGAAGGAGGTCTGTGTTATGTGTTACAGGAAGGAGAAGACCCCAATTCCTACTTGAAGAAACGCCCTCTCTCCTGCCCTGTCCTGATTGTCTGTCCGTCCAACTTCCTCCTAGCGGTAGGAGATGTGGCAATAACCACCTTTCCAAAAGACAAGCTTACCGAGAGTGCTTTATACCTTATGGCCTACTATTATACCCTACACCTGACTTATCCAAAGTGTGTAGCCACTCTGCTTTCCACTCTGCTTTTTCGTCTTAGACACAATGCATGAGAGAGATCTCACATCGTCTTACAAGAAGAGCATGGCCGAGTGGAAAGCTTTTATTGGCCAATAAAACTAGTGGTCAGATATGTTGTTAGGATAGCACTTCCTGTCTCCCTCCAAGGGTTCTACAGTCCATGTTCATTGCTATTGATTCTTGGTCTGAATTTGGCTAAGTTAGCCCAGTGTTAATTTGGACTGCACGACAATATTAGCCAACATGCCGTTATCCTGTGATGTTATATTGTGTGTGTGTTGTTTGCACAATTCAGTGCAGATTCTGCTTAGTTTTAAGTATATTTGAACTTTTCAGTAAATATAGAGTTTAAATAACTAGTTGTCTGTTCAGCAGCTGCAGTCACTAATTTAGACACATCTACTGTGAAAGAGTAAACTGACTAAGCAGTTAAGTTGGGATAAAAGTGAAGATAGTGGTATCGGTTATTGTCCAGTTGAGTTGTAAAATATTAACATAGTGGTATCGGTTATTGTCCAGTTGAGTTGTAAAATATTAACATAGTGGTATCGGTTATTGTCCAGTTGAGTTGTAAAATATTAACATAGTGGTATCGGTTATTGTCCAGTTGAGTTGTAAAATATTAACATAGTGGTATCGGTTATTGTCAGGTTGAGTTGTAAAATATTAACATAGTGGTATCGGTTATTGTCCAGTTGAGTTGTAAAATATTAACATAGTGGTATCGGTTATTGTCCAGTTGAGTTGTAAAATATTAACATAGTGGTATCGGTTATTGTCCAGTTGAGTTGTAAAATATTAACATAGTGGTATCGGTTATTGTCTAGTTGAGTTGTAAAATATTAACATAGTGGTATCGGTTATTGTCCAGTTGAGTTGTAAAATATTAACATAGTGGTATCGGTTATTGTCCAGTTGAGTTGTAAAATATTAACATAGTGGTATCGGTTATTGTCCAGTTGAGTTGTAAAATATTAACGTAGTGGTATCGGTTATTGTCCAGTTGAGTTGTAAAATATTAACATAGTGGTATCGGTTATTGTCCAGTTAAGTTGTAAAATATTAACATAGTGGTATCGGTTATTGTCCAGTTGAGTTGTAAAATATTAACATAGTGGTATCGGTTATTGTCAGGTTGAGTTGTAAAAAATTTACATATTGCAATCAGTTATTGTCAGTTTGAGTTGTAAAATATTAACATAGTGGTATCGGTTATTGTCCAGTTGAGTTGTAAAATATTAACATAGTGGTATCGGTTATTGTCCAGTTAAGTTGTAAAATATTAACATAGTGGTATCGGTTATTGTCAGGTTGAGTTGTAAAATATTAACATAGTGGTATCGGTTATTGTCAGGTTGAGTTGTAAAATATTAACATAGTGGTATCGGTTATTGTCAGGTTGAGTTGTAAAATATTAACATAGTGGTATCGGTTATTGTCAGGTTGAGTTGTAAAATATTAACATAGTGGATATCGGTTATTGTCCAGTTGAGTTGTAAAATATTAACATAGTGGTATCGGTTATTGTCAGGTTGAGTTGTAAAATATTAACATAGTGGTATCGGTTATTGTCCAGTTGAGTTGTAAAATATTAACATAGTGGTATCGGTTATTGTCCAGTTGAGTTGTAAAATATTAACATAGTGGTATCGGTTATTGTCCAGTTGAGTTGTAAAATATTAACATAGTGGTATCGGTTATTGTCCAGTTGAGTTGTAAAATATTAACATAGTGGTATCGGTTATTGTCCAGTTGAGTTGTAAAATATTATCATAGTGGTATCGGTTATTGTTCAGTTAAGTTGTAAAATATTAACATAGTGGTATCGGTTATTGTCCAGTTGAGTTGTAAAATATTAACATAGTGGATATCGTCTAGTATGGTGCATCCTTAAGGATGATGTTACAATTGTTAATGGTGTATTGAGGGACTAGTTGTTCATGTAAGCTCAGAACCTTTCATTTGAATGTTACAATACTAAGCATTTGTATTAAGAATGAATGTCACAGGTGGAGCAGTTTTAGTGTGTCTGGTGTGTCTATATGCTGTGAGTGTGTCTGTGCAAAGCACAGATTTTGTACGTGTATTGAGGGGCACATTGGTCAGATGTTTGGACCTGACCTTAACTCACTCACATATTTGGCATGTTCTGCTATGTTTTCATATTGCAGTTCCATAAATACTGTGAGCCAAAATGTTGAGAAAAATCAAGCTGTTTCCCTTTTATGCAGTCCTCTGGGACTTTT
This sequence comes from Thymallus thymallus, assembly GCA_023634145.1. Classification (NCBI taxonomy): domain Eukaryota; kingdom Metazoa; phylum Chordata; class Actinopteri; order Salmoniformes; family Salmonidae; genus Thymallus; species Thymallus thymallus. The sequence goes on along the minus strand of CM042397.1, from coordinate 8,110,770 downwards.
TGCTGTTTAAATAAAAAAGTAGGTTAAATGCAAGTCTAGTTTTCATTTTTTCTGTCTTATAAGTAGTAGTTAATGTCTTGAATCTAGTAGGTAAATGTCTTGAATCTAGAACAGTATTACTTTTGTAGAGCTTACAATAAGGTAAATACACTTGAGATGATGACAGGATGGTAAATTATGGCTTATTATGGCAAAAGAGCACTGCCTAATACGAGTCAGGAATGCTAACTTCAAGACATTTTGTCTCAAAATGCCAGTTTCCAATCTTATTTCAAGTTGGTGGTGACTTAAATCTAGAACAGTGTAACAATTAGAGAACTAAACATTTTTTCAATACACTTGAAACAAACAGGATGACAAAAAAAAGGGGGAAAATACTATTTTTGAGCATGACAAGCTTATTATGAGACACAAAACATCACAATACTTGTAAAATACAGCAAAAAATTAGTTTTCCCAGCTAATTTCAAGATCACTCATATCTTGTAAGGCTTAAATATAATGTCTTATTTCAAGAAATCTTACCAAGAGAATTTTCACTTGTTCCATTGGCAGATTTTTTTGCTTATTTTTGGAGTGGCCTTTTTTCCAGTGCAGCTTAAAAGTATGTGTTGCTATGGTGATTTTATGAAGTAAACAAACAACAAGCGGTAGAAAACAACTCTATCGGTCCAAGTCACTGCATCTCAGTGCTGGAGGCGTCACTACAGACCCTGGTTTGATCCCGGGCTGTAACACTGGTCGCGTTTATATTATTGTTATAGATGGGGAGGTTACTAAAACCATAGAGGAAGAAGAACATATCAAGATGGAGTCTATAGGTCAGCCCAGAGGAATCCCTAATACATTTAAAGCTAGAAGTGAAATCTCAGCTGGTTTTAATTCAATTCTTGGTTGGATATTGCTTAATAAAAACATGTAACAACGATTGATGGACACAAGTGATGGTGCTACTGACCTTCTGAACTTCTATCCAGTTCATTTCTATCTTAGGGAAGATGATGCAAAGCTGACTATGTCCTGAGGTGTCAAGTGGGGGACAAGTTGTGAGAGTGAATTATGTGTGTTTGGAATTCATATTATAGATATTGAATTGTTTATTATTATGATAATATTGTGGCATAGTAACACTGCATGTTATTGAATAACTACACTTATGACTGCTACTAGTGATAGCACTGAAAAGTTGTCAGATTCCTCCTGAATATTTGACTTGCTTTATGTGTCTGTAACTTAGGGGTGTCATGTTACAGTTATCTAAGGATCATGCCCTTATCTTTATAGCAGGTTTTAGAGCTTACACTAAAATAGTTGCAGGAGATGGTGAGTAAAGAACCATGTTTTGGGGTTTTGTATTCAGGATGTGGTTATAATGGTTTTATACACACTGTTGATTTCTTCTGATGTTATAAGTAACTAAATAATAATGGTTAAATTAAGTCAGGTCTTCCCATTGTAATATTTCAGTAGAACATTCGTATGAAAAAGTTTGGGCACCCCTGACAATTTCCATGATTTCCATTTATAAATAATTGGGTGTTTGGATCAGCAATTTCATTTTGATCTATCAAATAACTGATGGACACAGTAATATTTTATTTCAGTAGTGAAATTAGGTTTATTGGATTAACAGAAAATGTGCAATATGCATCAAAACGAAATTAGACAGGTGCATACATTTGGACACCCCAACAGAAAAATCACATTAATATTTAGTAGAGCCTCCTTTTGCTAAAATAACAGCCCCTAGATCAGTGCTTCTCAATCTTTTTTCAATAACGTAATCCCTATCAAATGTTTTCTCAGCCAAGTACCCCCTGACCGGCCCCAATCATTAGAGATAGAAATAAAAGCTATGACTACGATATAGTGATGTGCCGTCATTATGAGATTTATTAAAACATTGTAAATGAAAAACATTTGCAATAATAAACATTTGCAATAATAAACAATGTATAATTACCGATCATTCAGTTTAAGTACCCCATGACTGGCCCCAAACATGTTGATAAAAGAAACCTATATAAATAATATATATACAGTGTGTATATATATATAGATGATGTTTATAACATTTTAGCTCAAAAACACTTGTAATAATAAACAACAAACTAAGCTGCACTTATAATTTAGTGCGAAACATGTGCTTGTGCTTCACTGAGGATCTTGGTCATCCTCGGTGGCAGGGAGGACACAGCAGTGATCAGACTTTTTTCCAGGCCCAGTCTGTTTCTCTGCTTTGTTTTGATCACAGTCATTGCAGAAAATTACACACACCCAAAACTGCGTTAGAGTGGAGTTTTCATATTTTATCCGTAGGCCATAGTCAGATGACACATCCAAGAGTTTTTCCTGGTGACAGAGAGGGAGCTTGTTTCTGCTTTCTTCTGACAAAATAAATGGGTTTCTCACCCAACTGAGCTGTGGAGATTTCTCCTCCATGTCAGGAAAGTAGAACGTGGGTGTCCTTGCCCTGCAGACACACATTCAGCTCATTCAATTTGCTGAATATATCTGCCAGATAGCACAGTTTTGCAAGCCAATCTTTATCTTCAAACAGGGTGGCATATGGAGATCTTTGCTCTGACAAAAAGGTGTGCACCTCCGCCCGTAGTTCCAACAGCCTGTTCAGTATCCTCCCTGGAGATAGCCAGCGCACTTCTGTGTGTAGCAGCAGTTGTGTGTGTTCAGCTCCCATGTCCTCACAAAGGCGGTGAAACAGTCGTGCATTGAGTGGCCTTGACTTGATAAAGTGAATCACTTTAATGCTGTCATTCAAAACGTCATGCAACACAGGACTTATATTTGTGGATGCCAGTGCTTCCCTGTGTATGACACAGTGATTCCACTGCACTTCTGGATGTTTATTTCTAATACGCGCCATGAGCCCTTTAACACGGCCTGTGATTGACGCAGCTCCGTCAGTGCAGACACTCCTGCAGTTTCTCCAGTCCAGCTCGTTTTCAATGAAGAAATGATCCACAACATTAAAAAGGTCCTCTCCTGTTGTTTTCCCCTCTAAGCTCTTGCAGAAAAGTACATTTTCATAAATGTCGTCGATATCCACATACCTCACAAAAGCAATGAGCTGTGCCTCGGTCGACTCATCAAGCTGGAGTGAAAATGCTTCACCAAGTTTTCCCACAACTTGTTCAACAATATCCGCTCCCATTCTTTCTATTCTGCGGGAAACGGTGTCATTAGACAAAGGCACCGTTTTTAATTTATCCGCTGCATTTTTGTCCAGCATTGTCTCAGCGGCTGGGAGTAGCGGCTGGGAACAGCAGCTGGGAGTAACAGGTCCTCAGCGATCGTGAACGGCTTTTTTGCTTTAGCCACGAGCAGTGACACCGCATATGACGCCTGTAGTGCTTTGGCTGATGTTGTGGAGACTTTTCGCATTGTTTCCTGCGATGATCTAAACTCAGCAAGTTTTCTCTTGAAGAATTCTGGTGGCTTTCCAACATGACACTGATGTTTGGTGCTGAGATGTCTCTGGAGGTGCGCCGGTTTCATCGAGCTGTTAGCTAGTTTCTCCCCACAGAAAAAACACAATGCCTGGGGAGGGTTGCCGTTTGTTGCCGTGAATCCCATCAAAACATACCCCTCCTGATATTGACGGTATTTTGTTGGCTCCACTTTGGCTTTCTTTTTTTCTTCATCCTCCCCGTTCTCCGCTGTAGTATTGCTACGTTTTAACCAGGATTTCATTTAAATGTCTGTTTGTTTCCAGTAAAGCAACTGGCTTCCCGCTCGGCGTGATTCAAATTCTTCTTCACTGATTTAGGTAGTTTACAATCACATTTAAAATAGAAATTTATATAAAAATGTGGTTTACATAAACATTTTATTAAACTTATTTTTGTATGATATTTTTAGTAATCATGGATGATTTTGTATATCTTTTAAATTAATTAATATTATCATTATTTTTTTTATTTTTTTTGGGTCGTTGTCTTGTTGAAATATCCATAACTTCAACTTTGTGACTGATTCTTCAACATTGTTCCCAAGAATCTGCTGATATTGAGTGGAATCCATGCGACCCTCAACTTTAACAAGATTCCCAGTACCGGCACTGGCCACACAGCCCCACAGCATGATGGAACCCCCACCAAATTTTACTGTGGGTAGCAAGTGTTTTTCTTGGAACGCTGTGTTCTTTTGCCGCCATACATAACGCCCCTTGTTATGACCAAATAACTCAATCTTTGTTTCATCAATCCACAGCACCTTTTTTCCAAAATTAAGCTGGCTTGTCCAAATGTGCGTTTGCGTACCTCAAGTGACTCTGTTTGTGGCGTGTGTGCAGAAAAGGCTTTTTCCACGTTACTCTCCCGTACAGCTTCTCCTTGTGCAAAGTGCGCTGAATTGTTGAACGATGCACAGTGACACCATCTGCAGCAAGATGATGTTGTAGGTCTTTGGAGGTGGTCTGTGGGCTGTTTTTGACCGTTCTCACCATCCTTCTCCTTTGCCTCTCCGATATTTTACTTGGCCTGCCACTTCTGGCCTTAACAAGAACTGTGCCTGTGGTCTTCCATTTCCTCACTATGTTCCTCACAGTGGACACTGACAGCTAACATCTCTGCGATAGCTTTTTGTAGCCTTCCCCTAAACCATAATGTTGAACAATCTTTGTTTTCATCTGATTTAATTTCATACAACTTAATATTGCTACACTAAAAATCTTTGTCTGGACAATACCCCAGTACTCAGCTTTTATTAGAAAATGAATGGCATGCCACTGAGATCATTTTCTGTGACGACAGATTCAATTATTATGCAGCCTCAGAGGGGTGCCCAAACTTTTTCATACGACTGTATATGTATATAGTGTTGGGTTTCCAACTATAAATGTCTATTGACAGGCTCTTATCAATTTGGTTCTTTGGGAGTATGAGCAGGTGCTGTCCTGAGAGTTTGTACTATTGCTGGCGTTTCGCCGCTCAGTACCAAAGGGGTGTAGACAACTCAGGACCAAAGGTTTTGAAACGATAGTGGAAGACTGTTAAGAGGTGGTAATCAGCCTACCCGTGAGGGAGGGGCTATGTATGCTATGTGACCACGAATGTGTATAAGAAGCGCAAAGGAGTCTGGGAAGATCAGAAGTCTCTGGAGGCTCCTCTGCTTTTGTTGCTTTCGTAATAAAAGTCTGTTACTTTTCCAAACTTTGAAAGTGCTTTATTTTTAAGAGAAAGAGGGAAGATGTTCTACAACATGGGTTATGAGACAGACAACCCCCGCTACATTGATGTATTGTTTTATGTAGCCTATTATTTAGTCTTTATTCAACCTGCCATCTACCCTCCTGTGGACTGTGGGTTATGAGACAACCCCCGCATCACTAGCTTGATGTTCTGCAGCCTTGTAAAGATAAGGAGGGGATGATTGGGAGGCAGGTTGGAATTTATTGTCATGAATCTTGTTCTGGAGGCAGTTCTGCAAAGTGGTCACTAGCTGGCACAGGCACAAAGTAATACAATCAGATTTTAATCACAACTTTAACCTTAACCACACTGATAATCCTTACCTTCATTTAACACCATAAAACACTAGTATTTTACACTAATGTTTACCATGTAGACAATGCTGACTTTGCAGCTGGCATATCTAGAGGAAATTGCACAGTTCTGCCTCCTAGGCAAGATTCATGACAAACGTCAACCTGCGACTGGGAGAGGCAACGTAACATCAATAACACAATAGTTTTCACTATTAACATTTTATTCTGGTTTCAAGTATGTTTTATAATGAAAAGTACAATATATTCATGTACAATTATGGAGCATATGTCCATATATAATGGTACAATGATGGAGCATATGTCCATATATAATGGTACAATGATGGAGCATATGTCCATATATAAAGGTACAATGATGGAGCATATGTCCATATATAATGGTACAATGATGGAGCATATGTCCATATATAATGGTACAATGATGGAGCATATGTCCATATATAATGGTACAATGACGGAGCATATGTCTATATATAATGGTACAATGATGGAGCATATGTCCATATATAATGGTACAATGATGGAGCATATGTCCATATATAAAGGTACAATGATGGAGCATATGTCTATATATAATGGTACAATGATGGAGCATATGTCCATATATAATGGTACAATGATGGAGCATATGTCCATATATAAAGGTACAATGATGGAGCATATGTCCATATATAATGGTACAATGATGGAGCATATGTCCATATATAATGGTACAATGATGGAGCATATGTCCATATATAATGGTACAATGACGGAGCATATGTCCATATATAATGGTACAATGATGGAGCATATGTCCATATATAATGGTACAATGATGGAGCATATGTCCATATATAATGGTACAATGATGGAGCATATGTCCATATATAATGGTACAATGACAGAGCATATGTCCATATATAATGGTACAATGATGGAGCATATGTCCATATATAATGGTATAATTAGTTTTTCTACATAAAAGACATTCAACAAATGATCACATTGGTATTTTAAGGTGTTATTGTAAGAGTTTAAATGTTTAAATCTAAAACAGTATTAAAGAGTGCAGTATGTTCTGAGTATGTTACTTTAACGTCAACTCATAACGTCACTATAACTTCATGGGAGTCTTGTGGAAAGACTGCATGTTGTTTTGGGTGTATTGAGTGACGTCTTCATCAACATTTGCAGAATATTCCTGTAATATTTTCACCTTTTGTCAGATGACAACAGCCTAGTCAAAGTCCTCACTATTATAGGAAGACGTGTGTGTCCAGTGTGTGTGTGTGTGTCTATTGTGTGTGTGTGTCCAGTGTGTGTGTGTGTATGTGTCTAGTGTGTGTGTGTCTATTGTGTGTGTGTGTGTCCAGTATGTGTGTGTATGTGTCTAGTGTGTGTGTGTGTGTGTGTGTCCAGTGTGTGTGTGTGTGTGTTTGTGAATGTCCAGTGTGTGTGTGTGTCTAGTGTGTGTGTGTGTGTGTCTATTGTGTGTGTGTGTCCAGTGTGTGTGTGTCCAGTGTGTGTGTGTGTGTGTGTAGTATGTGTCCAGAGTGTGTGTATCCTGTGTGTGTGTCCAGTGTGTGTGTGTGTGTGTGTGTGTGTAGTGTGTGTCCAGTTGGTGTGTGTGTGTGTGAATGTCCAGTGCGTGTTTGTGTGTGTGTGTGTGTGTGTGTGTGTGAATGTCCAGTGTTTGTGTGTGTGTGTCCAATGTGTGTGTGTGTCCAGTATGTGTGTCCGTGTCCAATGTGTGTGTGTGTGTGTGTGTGTTCAGTGTGTGTGTGTGACCAGTGTCTGTTTGTGTGTGTGTGTGTGTGAGTCCAGTGTGTGTGTGAGTCCAGTGTGTGTGTGTGTCCAGTGTGTGTGTGTGTGTGTGTGTGTGTGTGTGTGTGTGTGTGTGTGTGTGTGTGTGTGTGTGTGTGTGTGTGTGTGTGTGTGTGTGTGTGTGTCTGTGTGTGTGTCCAGTCTGTGTGTGTGTATGTGTGTGTCCAGTGTGTGTGTGTGTGAGTGTGTGTGTGTGTGTGCGTGTGTGTCCAGTGTGTGTGTGTGTGTGTCCGTGTCCAGTGTGTATGTGTGTGTCCAGTGTCTGTGTGTGTGTGAGTGTAGTGTGTGTGTGTGTGTGTGTGAGTGTCCAGTGTGTGTGTGTGTATGTGTGTAGTGTGTGTCCAGAGTGTGTGTATCCTGTGTGTGTGTCCAGTGTGTTTGTGTGGTTGTGTGTCTGTGTGTAAAGTATGTGTGTGTTTTCAGTGTGAGTGTGTGTGTGTGTCCAGTGCGTGTGTGTGTGTGTGTGCGTGTCCAGTGTTTGTTGTTGTGTGTGTGTGTGTGTAGTGTGTGTATCCTGTGTGTTTGTCCAGTGTGTGTATGTGTGTGTGTCTTTCTAGTGTATATGTGTCTAGTGTGTGTGTGTGTGTGGCTAATGTGTGTGTGTGGGCGCGTGTGTCCAGTGTGCGTGTGCGTCTAGTGTGTTTGTGTGTGTCAAGTGTGTGTCCAGAGTGTGTGGTTGTGTGTTTGTGTCAAGTGTGTGTGGTTGTGTGTGTGTGTGTGTGTGTGGTTGTGTGTGTGTGTGTGTGTGTGTGTGTGTGTGTGTGTGTGTGTGTGTGTGTGTGTGTGTGTGTGTGTGTGTGTGTGTGTGTGTGTGTACTAACATTTACGTCGTGTGGGTTCCCATAGATAGATAGATAGATAGATAGGTACTTTATTGATCCCCCGGGGGGAAATTTCATAAAATCCATCGATGGGAGCACATCCACCTAAGGAGGTCCAAAATCGGAGTTGGGCCCAAAATGGTGGGCCCCAATCCGATTTCAATTAAAATAAGCTCAGCAGCTTCCCCTGATGCTACCATTGCCTTTTTTTTCCATTGCTAAAAAGTGGCCTGTAAAGTAGCAAAAAGTGGGTAAGTGTGTGAAGGTGTGTATCGTCGAGCCTTTTTGTACCGGAAGTCAGGATATACACTCCCCGCGAAATCGAATACACACCGCGGGAATCTGAAACCTTTGGCCAATGAAATTACTGCACTGTACAATCAGCCGCGAATGTAAGGAAAACGGCGGGAATTGATAGAAGATTGAAGACAGAAGAAGACGGAGTGGTTGGAAATCTGAATATTTTTACAAATACCGACCTCTGCATGCAAAAGGTAAGCTAGGCATGGTTTTCATGATGAGTTTATTTTGGCGTTACAGTATATCGTGATTTTTGCTACCTCTTTTGGCTGCAATGTAGCTAACGTTAGCGACATTATATTACTATTAGCAGTTGGCTTAACCTAATAACATGTCACCACGGACATGACAGCGGGGCAGAGACGGGGTGCAGTGAAGTCGTGTCGTTAAAAGTGGAGTTGGTTGTGAATTGTGAGGTTTTTATGGTGAGTTCATATTTTGGCGTTATATCGTGATGTTTGCTACCTCGTTTAGCTGCCATGTAGCTAACGTTAGTGTTAGGTTGCGTAAATTCAAATCTGGTATTGGAACATAAGGATTACTACACAGTTTAAATAATCCATGTATTTTATTCTAGCAAGCCCTTAAATGGTAAATATGAAGTTCGTATATACGGGCTCACTGTGACACCACGCAGGGCAAACAGAGAGAGAGAGGGGGGGGGGAGAGAAAGAGAGAGAGAGCGCAAGAGAGCGCGAGAGAGAGTCAGCGAGCAGCGCTATAGAAGAGCGCCTAGAGTAAAGCAGAGCCTAGAGAATGTCCAAGCTTCATATTACAACAAGACACAGTTCTATCATAAAACCCCAAGCTAGCACATTCCTTCCACATAGCTCCCCCCTACCCAAACCTACAGCAGTTCTAAAGATCTATGATCACACAATACATTCAGTTAATAACTCTTGTTGTAGATTAACATATTCATTAGCTAAACATGTATCAGCCCTTACATTAGCGACATAATATTACTATTAGCAGTTGGCATAACCTAATAACGTCACCACGTTGTTGTATATACGTTTGTTATATTGCTTTTTTGTGTCCTATATTTATTTTGTAAATCAGGAATACTTTCTGTTTTTTATATTGCTATTTAATATTTAGTTTCATGCCTTGCTGCGGCTACAATGTAATTTTCCAGTTTTGGATCAATATAGTACATCTGTCTGTCTGTTTATGTCAAAAGTCTGAGTTGCATGATGTTCTTACGCTTCACTGGTGTTACCTGCACTAAATGGTACACGGCACTCTCAGTTTAAAGGAGTCATAACCTAGTATTACCTTGGATACTCACGCTCTATTATAGTCTTTCAGGCCCTTCTAAAAAAGAAAAGTGGAAAAAAAATAAACACAGAGCTCCTCTGACCCTTATTTCTGAAGGCATTATTGTCTCGCGAGATCTGATGCGATATTTTGGCTGTCGTGGACGGTCATTTTAATAATGCAAATGAGGGGCGCCTTGATTGGTGGCAGGAAGGAGGGGGGTTGACACCGCAGGTAACTTCAGCATATCATTCCAAAATGACATCATGGCGCAAGTTGTGAATGAACCCGACCTGGCCACGACCTACGGAATTCAACCGTATATGCACGAGCCAGACTCTGAACCTGAGCTGGAAAGGGAAGATGTAGAGGCGATGGAAGGACGTCTACATCAAGATGTCTCTGAATGGTAAAGACAATCATTTTGACTGAGACATACATTATACATTTTATTTAATGTAGATTACATTAACGGAGATGTAGTCTACTTTTTTTTATCAGCTTACAGTGGTTATTGAGATCAACGTTTGCTATCATGTGGTGTTTTTGCCTTGTTTCACGTTGTGGTTTTTTTAGACATTTAAATTTGTGAACGATTCCGGCGTAAAATGATTAGCACAGACACCTAACGTTAAGCCAGTGGGAAGGGTTGTAGGAACCGCGTCATTAAAAATGAATTTAATCCACTGGTCCCTGACAGCTTGGTCCGTTCTTGGGAGAGAAAACACATTTGAGTTACATGTTGATTCTGGCAGTCAACAACAGAGCAACTCACGTGTGCACTACGTTTCTGCATCTTTCGCGACTGAATATGAGGGGGAGAGGGGCAGGGCGGGCTTCCTGCAGCATAGGTCTGCGGTGTCCATATATGGTATATCCTGCCCCGTCTTGACGTCAAGTCGGGGCAGAAATTAAAATCTCGTATTTGAGTGCGCGTGCACGTGGGCTGGTTTACAAACCCAGGGGTAAACAAACGCTTCACTTTTAAATATCGGCTTCCCGGCCAGTGTATAATCGTTAGGCAATCATAACATACATTGACTCTCGTGGAAAAGTGAAAATTACAGGTCATGACTCCTTTAAGGGAACCGAACAGAGCATAGACAGGACCTCAGTGATGCATTGATGTGGATGGGTCTGCATCAACAAAAAAAAATTGGCCACATAAAGTCTGATCAAAAAAGCACTTTACCTGTAGAGTGTGTATCACAACTGGGAGAGTGCTGAGCATTGTCTGCAGGTAATACACTGACTAGACGCAAGAACCTCAACCTCACTTTGAAAATACTGTAGTATCTCTTTTTGAGTCCCAGAATGAAATGTTTAATTATTATATATTATTGTAGGAAGAGGAGTGTTTGCCACACACCCCATTGAACCCGGGGACTTCGTGTTGGAGTACAGGGGTAAACTCCTCACACAGGAGGAATGCAAGTCAAGAAAATACTCAGAGATTGAAAGCACATTTCTCTTTGACTTTCAGTGGCAGAATCATCACTTATGGTAAACATTGAAAGATGGATGTTTTGTATTGATTTAGAGAAATTACGAGTTAACACTAAAACAAGGGTTTAATACTTGATGAATGAATTAAGCACAAATACTCTTAAATTCTTTTGAAAATAACTCTTTCAATAAAACTTTTAAAAAGATGTAAAACTATTACCATTTTTCTGATACTTTTCAGCCTGGATGCATCTAAAGAAGATGGATCTCTCGGAAGATTGGTCAATGACAACCACAAAAATCCAAATTGCGTTATGAAAAAAATCATAGTTGACAACAAACCACATTTGTGCCTTTTTTCTCTGAAGAAAATAGAAATAGGAGATGAAATTGATTACAACTATGGTGATTCAAAATGGCCTTGGCGCAGTAAGGTGAGTTGGTTAGATTAAGTATAGAGATTTCTTTTTTTAAAGTTTTTGTTGCAAAAGCAAATTTTGTATTTCTCCAATATTAACCATGTTTCCAATATTACTCTTGACTGTCTATGGAAATGCATTTAATCTCTGATCTGTGATGTGTGTTAAAATGAGTTCTTCTTTATCTGCAATCCAGTTGAAAAAAACCCAAGCTCCTGCTGCAGCAGAAGAGAATGAGACCAGCCCTGTTCCTAAGACGCTTAATGATGGACCAAACCCAGATCAGACCTGCACACAGGTAAAAGTACATTCAAACACATTCATCTATGCTGACATGTATGTGGTGGTGTTCTATTACTAAAGTGGACCAATGCTTATGTGGCTTTATATTGGCTGTTAAAGGCCAGGTAATGTCACACACACCGGCATGTTTCCAGTCATGTTCTTATGGGGTCCTTCCATCTTCCAAATACATTTGTTTCTCTAGTCTCTCCTTTACACACTCATATGTCTGTAGTCTGACCCATGTGGGACCCTTCCGTCCAGTTCTTACTGTAATTGTTTTTAATGCACTATGGCAACACCTGACATGACCTCAACTATGATTTTAACATTCGTAATTGTATACTGTATCTGAGCTGTTAGATGTTTTAAAGCAATATTTTGATTTGATCCACTGCAAACTCCTGGAATAGACGTGAGCTGCTTTTTAGTCCATGCTCTCAGTTGAAGTTCAGTGCTGTTTCACCATTAGATGACCTTATTAGCCTGTGAATGTCTCTTCATACAGTTCTGAGTCTCTTCTTGTCTGTCTATTTCAGGTGAAAGGCCTTCAGACTCCTGCTGGAGCAGTAGAGAATGAGACCAGCCCTGTTCCTCAGATGCTAAATGATGGACCAAACCCAGATCAGACCTGCACACAGGTAAAAGTACATTCAAACACATTCATCTATGCTGACATGTATGTGGTGGTGTTCTATTACTAAAGTGGACCAATGCTTATGTGGCTTTATATTGGCTGTTAAAGGCCAGGTAATGTCACACACACCGGCATGTTTCCAGTCATGTTCTTATGGGGTCCTTCCATCTTCCAAATACATTTGTTTCTCTAGTCTCTCCTTTACACACTCATATGTCTGTAGTCTGACCCATGTGGGGCCCTTCCGTCCAGTTCTTACTGTAATTGTTTTTAATGCACTATGGCAACACCTGACATGACCTCAACTATGATTTTAACATTCGTAATTGTATACTGTATCTGAGCTGTTAGATGTTTTAAAGCAATATTTTGATTTGATCCACTGCAAACTCCTGGAATAGACGTGAGCTGCTTTTTAGTCCATGCTCTCAGTTGAAGTTCAGTGCTGTTTCACCATTAGATGACCTTATTAGCCTGTGAATGTCTCTTCATACAGTTCTGAGTCTCTTCTTGTCTGTCTATATTTCAGGTGAAAGGCCTTCAGACTCCTGCTGCAGCAGTAGAGAATGAGACCAGCCCTGTTCCTCAGATGCTAAATGATGGACCAAACCCAGATCAGACCTGCACACAGGTAAAAGTACATTCAAACACATGCATCTATGCTGACATGTATGTGGTGGTGTTCTATTACTAAAGTGGACCAATGCTTATGTGGCTTTATATTGGCTGTTAAAGGCCAGGTAATGTCACACACACCGGCATGTTTCCAGTCATGTTCTTATGGGGTCCTTCCATCTTCCAAATACATTTGTTTCTCTAGTCTCTCCTTTACACACTCATATGTCTGTAGTCTGACCCATGTGGGGCCCTTCCATCCAGTTCTTACTGTAATTGTTTTTAATGCACTATGGCAACACCTGACATGACCTCAACTGTGATTTTAACATTCGTAATTGTATACTGTGTCTGAGCTGTTAGATGTTTTAAAGCATCTTTTTGATTTGAATTTTGATTTTAAATATTTTGATTTAATGCACTGAAAACCCCTGTAATGGTCACTTGGACCATGGACCAATGCTCATGGGGCTTTAAAGTAGTCAGGTGACCTTATTGGGTTGTAAAGGCCAGGTAATGTATCACACACTGGCATCTTTCCAGTCCCATTCTTGTGGGGCAACTTTTAATTCATTATGGTAACATCTGGGTAGAAAAAAGAAGAAAATCTGCATACTGGGTTAAAGCTCACAGTTACCTTTTTTATTGACTAAAAAACAAACGTTTCGATCCAAATGGTCTTCCTCAGGCAACTATATGATAGTATTGTAATACTATAGTATAGCTGTACTCTGATTTTAACATTTATAATTGTACACTGTCTAAAAGGGCTGATGTTCACATTTCTGGATTTAGATTTTTAGTCAGACCATGCCATGTTTCTTTGGCCAACCTTTCTAACTCCATACTTAATGAATTTTTGTTTATTTTTAGGTATTTACTGTCCAAGGATTTTCACTGGTTGATTATCCAGATAGTGATGAAACTGATGAGGATGGTATGGAAAACGAACCTCCCACCCCACACCTGGATGTTATTATAGGGCAGAATGATATTGGCCCAGATGTTTCAGATCATTTGTACGATTCAGATGAAACTGTTGTGAAAGAAACTTGTGATGAGGCTTCTCCAAGCAACCATTCCAACAATCAATCGGATGATGAACTTGTTCCACCACTGAGACGCACAAAAAGCATTCTGGTAAGCCCCAAAACACATTTTAACAATATAATTAACTTGCTTATGTGATAAATTTTGTGCCACTAGTAAGCGAATTTGAATTATTTTATATTTGAATGGGAATCATTCACTTTGAACCTGAATCGATTGTTTTGAACAATTGCTTTTAAAATCTGAATCTAAATGGACTCATTTGAAATTGAATCTATTGGATTGGCATAAACACCTGCAGGAGTGATGTCCAGTGATCAGCGCTCAGGTGTGTGCTTAAAAAAAAAAAAAAAAAGATACAACGTGCCCAGTGGTGTAGGCTACTGGTCAGCCAGCATACCGGGACAAACCCCGGTAGACCGACGCTATCACTCCCGGACGCCGCGGCCGGTCTCTGTTGCCAAAATCCGGTCGAGTCCTCCTCCTCGCCTGGTGCATTAATTATCAATTAAATAGAGATCACCAACAATCAATCAGTAAACATTTATTAGAGAAGCTCGACTCTTCTTTTCTGACTGATTGCTGATTTTTAATTGATAGGGAGACAATTGTGAGGTGAGGAAGACACTTCGGAAAATTATTGACTAATCTCTCCCTCTCTCTTGAGTAGTTCCATGTCTACAGGAATGACACTATATCATTATGATGAATCATTTGCTGTGAAGTCATTAAATTTAACAATCAAATGCATGAAAACTGAAACGTTACTCTTTTTTAATAATTTTGTCAACGTTTATATTGGTCAATAATTTTCATAGGTGTCTAGCTCACCTGACAACCTCTGAATGGTCTCCCTATCAATTAAAAATACAGCAATCATACAGCAAAATATCTCCATGTCTCCCTTTTTGCAGATGGATAGAGTACAAGATTTTACCCACAGTCTCTATGATTCAAGTAGTGACAGCGCAGAGGGGACTCCTTTTTTTAAGCCTGAAAGGGATTCACAGAAGCTGAGAAGAAGGTCTTGCCGTCCTGTAAGTCTTTTTTTTTTGGGGGGGGGGGGGGGGGTATGGTTCTTTTGTGTTTTCATGATTGTGAAAATGTCTGTTGCTCTTGCTAGTGAGTCTGATGGGGATTCTTCTAATTTGTCAATTTACTTGTACTGAAAATGGTCCATACAGATTTTTCTTCATTTAGTATCCTGAGCCTGTTCAATCAGTATACTCAGGTTTTTTATATTTAATGTTGCAAAAATAGTTATTAACAGATGTGTGTTTGTTTTTAAAGCTTCAGATGAATCTCATGGAATCGGATGACTCAAACTTAGGTAGCGAAGAGGAGTATATTCCAAATCCCATAGATGAAAGCACAGAAAGTGATAGCAGTATGGAATTAACCCTGGGAAAGGAAAAAAAGAACAAAGGTGCATCATCCAGTCAGAGCAAGTTTAAGCCCAGAGAGAGAAGAAGTAGATCCTCCCGAGAGAGTGGAAGCGAGTCCTCCAGACAGAGCAAGTCTAAGCCCAGGGAGAGTGGAAGTAGATCCTCCAGAGAGAGTGGAAGCGAGTCCTCCAGACAGAGCAAGTCTAAGCCCAGGGAGAGTGGAAGTAGATCCTCCCGAGAGAGTGGAAGCGAGTCCTCCAGACAGAGCAAGTCTAAGCCCAGGGAGAGTGGAAGTAGATCCTCCAGAGAGAGTGGAAGCAAGTCCTCCAGACAGAGCAAGTCTAAGCCCAGGGAGAGTGGAAGTAGATCCTCCCGAGAGAGTGGAAGCGAGTCCTCCAGACAGAGCAAGTCTAAGCCCAGGGAGAGTGGAAGTAGATCCTCCAGAGAGAGTGGAAGCGAGTCCTCCAGACAGAGCAAGTCTAAGTCCAGGGAGAGTGGAAGTAGATCCTCCAGAGAGAGTGGAAGCGAGTCCTCCAGACAGAGCAAGTCTAAGCCCAGGGAGAGTGGAAGTAGATCCTCCAGAGAGAGTGGAAGCGAGTCCTCCAGACAGAGCAAGTCTAAGTCCAGGGAGAGTGGAAGTAGATCCTCCAGAGAGAGTGGAAGCGAGTCCTCCAGACAGAGCAAGTCTAAGCCCAGGGAGATTGGAAGTAGATCCTCCAGAGAGAGTGGAAGCGAGTCCTCCAGACAGAGCAAGTCTAAGCCCAGGGAGACTGGAAGTAGATCCTCCAGAAAGAGTGGAAGCGAGTCCTCCAGACAGAGCAAGTCTAAGCCCAGGGAGAGTGGAAGTAGATCCTCCAGAGAGAGTGGAAGCGAGTCCTCCAGACAGAGCAAGTCTAAGCCCAGGGAAAGTGGAAGTGAATCCTCTAGTCATAGCCAATTTGACTTTAGCCAGAGAAGATTTTTGGAAAGATGTCATGATCCCACACAAAGATTTCCAAATAGCAGAGTTGATGGGAATGAAAAGGAAATCGCAACATATTCTGAAAACAATGTTTCAGTGCCCCTGAAAGAAGAGCAGTATATCATTGTCAGTCCAACTTTAAAGAAAGATGATGGATCCAGAAGCTATAACAAGAAACATTTCTGCTTTTATTGCAGGAAGTTTGTCCAGAAAATGTCAAGACACTTGTGGCGTAAACACCAAGATGAATTGGATGTTGCGAAAGCATTCAGTTTTCCAAAGAAAACTACAATTGGACTACATACGAAATAAGGGAAACTTCGAGCACAACAGTCATGTTTTGGAAACACAAAAAGGAAAACTAATCCCATGTAAACAACCGGGAAAAAAATCAGAGGGACATAAATTTGCACATTGCATTCACTGCTATGGGTTGTTCTCAAGAAGAGCGATGTGGCGGCATTTCAAGGTCTGCAGCTTCAAACCCGAAAGTACTAAACCAGGTAAAAATAGAGTTCAGGCATTGTGTGCTTTCGCTGAACCTTCTCCATCGGAATATACAGACGCGTATTGGAAGTTCTTGAGTGTAATGATTCAGGACAAGACTGCAGTTGCAATTAAAGGAGACAACTGCATCCTCAATTATGGGTTCAGGTTGTTCAAAAAGAATGAGAAGATAGTCAGTCAACACCAGTATATACGCCAAAAACTGAGAGAACTTGGCAGGCTTTTATTGGAAGCTAAATAAATCACACATGTGAAGACCATTCAAGAACTCATCAAACCTGAACAGTACTCCCAGGTTGTGAGAGCTGCAAAGAACCTATCTGGATTCAGTGAGGAACCTGGCATATACCAATGTCCCTCTCTTGCACGCAAGGTAGGACACAGCCTGCATTCGTTGGCTATGTTTATCAAGTCCGAAGGACTGAAAAAGAAAGATAAAGAAACCATTAAAGATGCTGAGGAGTTCGCACAGTTGTATTTAGAGAGTTGGAGGTTTGATATTGCAGGCCAGGCATTAACCCAGCTTAACCGGGCCAAATGGAATGCACCGCAACTTTTACCTCTTACACAAGATATCCAAAGGCTACATTGCTATCTAGAAGAAAAACAGCAGCAACATCTCAAAGATTTAAAAGAACATTGTTCATCCACAAATTGGAAGGAACTTGCAAAAGTAACGCTGACTCAAGTTATGCTTTTTAATCGGCGGAGAGCAGGTGAAGTGTCCCGAATGCGCCTGTCTGCATACTTATCGAAGGACACATCAGAGGAACAGGGAGATGTAAATTTGGCCCTCACAGCGCTTGAGCAGAAGCTCTGCAGGCATTTTGTGCGAATAGCAATTGTTGGAAAAAGAGGAAGGAAGGTTCCTGTTCTTCTAACCCCATTAATGAGAGAATCACTTGATGCTCTTACAGAGAGCAGAGAAGAATGTGGGGTGCTGAAGGACAATGAATATCTGTTTGCATTGCCAAAATCTGCCCATTACCTCAGGGCTTGTGACTGCATGAGGCAATTTGTCAGTGAATGTGCTGACATAAAAAATCCTCAAGCGCTAACATCAATTCAACTGAGGAAACATATTGCTACCCTGTCTACTGTTTTGAACCTCAAAACCACCGAGCTCGACCAGTTGGCAGACTTCCTTGGTCATAATATCGCTGTTCACAGGAAACACTACAGGCTCCCAGAAAGCACCCTCCAATTAGCCAAAGTAAGTAAAGTCCTCCTGGCAATGGAACAAGGACGCCCAGGAGATTACAAAGGAAAGACCCCTCGATGAAATACAAGTCGATGTGAATGGTAATTAACTTTATATTCTTGAGGGCACAATATATGACATTTAGTCTTCCGCATTCAGAAAACAACTATTTACCATGTAAAACATAGGGCAGTAATGGTGACGGGATGAGCGATAATACTACTGTTGTATACTCTTGCAGATTGGCCATAGTTTCAGCTTTCCAAACTCAATTTTTTATCAATTATCATTTTAGAGACCATTGACATGGAGGGACCTTTAGCAGAGGACATTGAAGGTATGTGTATACGATGTTCCTAAATTGATTCTAAATGATCCGTTTTAGATATTTTGTGTATTGTATTCTTAAGTTATTTCCCTCTCCAGATGTCAGTATGCTAGGAGATGATGGGTCAGACGATGAGGTCAGCATGTCATCCACGCAAGAATGTACCTCCACATCACAAAGTCAAAACCAGGGAGTGTCTTCAACCGGTGAGCTTGAACGCAATTCTTACCTTTCGTGCATTTCACACAGCACGTGGCAAAAATTTGAACATCAACAACTCCACCTCCCTCCTTTGTCCCACCCACCTCTTTCTCCTGCAACTCTGTCAGGAGACCTGTCTGATGCAGAGGCTGCACAATCAGTCAAACACAACCCCAGTTTTAAAACTGAACACTGCGTCAGTACTGCCTGAAATTACAAGTTACATTAACTTTGAGGTTAGCGTGAACCCACCTATTGCTTATAGGTTGCTCTAATCTCTCGGCACGGACTTCATACAGGGATAGCACAGCTACTCCAACACGTCCCTGTCACTACAGAACATCTGGAATGTGCGCGATAAGGTGATGCAGGACAATTCCCTGAGCAAATTATCCAAGTCTGCTTCATGGCAGCAAACAGACTCCACGGTTGTCCGCATTGCTGAGCAGTGACCGCACTTGCACTGCAAAGGGTTGCCGACCCTCTCCTCACTGTCATCTCTGTCCGGAGCCGCTGCAGCTCCCTCAACTTCCGCAAAAATGGGTCTCTCAACCCTCCTCATCACTGGCTCAAACGCATATGCCATCGGGTTAGATGACATCAAATAAACTTGTACAGCCTTGTCGTCTTGACATGTTTCCTCCTCATCTGTGTACTCATACTCGACTCGCTATAACTGTGTACTCGTCTCGCTGTAACTGTGTACTCGTACACAGTTGAGGAGGAAAAATGTTTGAGTAGCCGTGCAATCCCTGCGTGAAGTCTGCGCCGTGAGATTGGAGCAACCTATAAACAGTAGGTGAGGGCACACTAACCTAAACGTTGATGCTACTTGTAATGTGAGTAACAACAGTCGCTTTCTGTCTGATGAAATCAGTTCATCTTATATTGTCCAACATACAATCTTTTCGGCGCACAGCTACTTCAGCACTAGTGGACTGCGTGGGAGGCTCTGTTGTCCGTACACTATATGAGGAAATATACTGCTTGAGGGCCACTATCCTTTAGGTCTTAGATGTTTCCCTGCTGCAACACACCTGATTCATTGTGCAGAGCTTGGCAACAATCTATTTGATCTATTTAATTTGAATCAGGTGTGTTGAAGCAGGGAAACATCTCAGACCTGCAGAATAGTGGCCCTTGAGGACCGGAGTTGCCCATCCCTGGGCTAACATGACAACTAATATTTTCACGTCACTAGTCACTTGAAAATAATTTAGGACGATAGGAGACGGGATGAAATAAACTGTGTCTCTCTTTAAGAGACACAAATCCCATATACTGACTTCTTGTTAAGTGCCTTGAGACGACATCTGTTGTGAATCGGCGCTATATAAATAAACTGAATTGAAAATTGAATTGAATATACTAAATTATTTTATAAAATAACACAACCACTGTACTGACGGCTATTACATATTTCATGTAGTGTATACTACAATAAAGTTATTTCTTTGTCCAGATGTCAGTATGCCAAGAGAAGAGGGGTCAGAAGATGAGGTCAGCATGTCATCCCTGCAAGAATGTCCCTCCACATCACAAGTCCAAAACCGGAGTGTGTCTGCAAAAAAGAGAGGTAAGCTTTGGGCCTTGCACTCTCTTTTGGGCCAGAGCTGCTCATTTATTTTTAAGGGCTTTTACTTTGCTTCCTTGACTCAACACTTGAAATATGTCTGTCCCTCCTTGAAAGAAGCTGTTGCAGGAACAGACCTTGTGAGCCTGCATTGTCGCAGGTTGTAGGGTTGGGGAAAGACTGGCATTATCACCTTTATATCAATAAGAAGTCTGTTGTATTTAAAAAAAAAAATCTTTAACACTTTATGGAGTTACTCAGGAAAAATGCTTGCATTTCCTCCAACAACGGAGGTGTACAGTGACCAGTTGAAAAACTCGAACAACCTATAATCACCTTAAATACCTCCTAACTGCTAGTGTTCCTTCATCCAAGTCTCATTAAGCCTCCACATGCAGCTGACTTTATTAAATGACCTTTTAAAAGTGCCTTATAAATAGAAAATATTATCATTATTATTGTTTTTATTATTATTATTATTTTGTGAAATGCAAGAAAGAATAAAATTGCTTTAAGTGAGAGAGTGTGTGTTTATACTCGAGTGTAGGGTAAAAGCATCCTGTTGCAGTTTCTTTTCCAGAATTATAATGTAATGCCGTCAGAAGTACAATGAGCCACTGCAAACCACTCAGTTTAATAAATACAACACACAAAGAAAAAAGAATGCAATCAAAACAGTTAACTATAAATAAAGTTAAAAAGCAAAACTAAACGGAATGCGTCTGAGCAGGCACTCCTCCGTTGCTTTCTGCCTTTCGTTCACCTGTTGCAGCTCTTCCTTCAGCCAGTTGTCAGTCGTTCTCATGGTGGTTTTGGCAAAAGAGGGAGCACGGGGCTTTGAGAAGCTGGCAGCACAGGGGGGCTGGGGTTTTTCCACCGCTTCATGCACTCTTTCAGCAACGAGACCCAAACATTCGGAGACTCGTGATCACTCTGGCCAATCACAAGAGAGTACATCCACGTAGCTGCGTTTGCGTAGCTGGGCAGCACGTCAGGTCCGAAGAGGTGCCCATCAAGCTGCATAATTAAGGATTAATTTGCAGTGTTTTTGTTTTTACCAAACCAGTGTATAAAATGAATAATAATCTCAGTCATGTTATTATGAAGAGTTGTTTATTCCAACAAATAATAACTTTATTTATTTACATTGTTAACAGTGCAATGTCTGCAGTGTTCTCTCGCTCTCCACTGAAATCTGTGTGCTCAGTGTGAAGTCCACCTTTACTTATAGTGGTAATCCCAGAAACGGTTCCTTACCTCTGAAAAACAGAGGCGGACATCACACTTGCTGCATTGGGTATTGGTGTACCCTTTACTGCAATGTCTGCAGTGCCCTCTCTTTGTCTTCAGGGGGAAATGTCCAGTTTGGTCCATGCGCACATCCATGAGCGGTGGTTTGCGTGACTTTTTAGAAGAGGGAGCCTTTGGACTTCCATCATCCATGTGGGGTTTCTTTCCACTATTCAGAGGGCTCCTGTCTCTGGGCTCTTGTTGATTGAAGATGGCCGTCCTCTCTTTGGCGTTTTCAGTGTTTCAGTGTGTGCACAAATAGATCATTACCGTAATGAGAGAGGAAGCCAGCTGTGCTTGGAACTTTCTCATGTTCAGTATCTCCTTCTTTGGCATCCTGAGAGCATAGGCTGTGCTGCTTGTAGAGGAGCCAGGGTTGACCACAGCAAGGGTGATTGTGTGCCAGAAGATGTACATGTACCACCGCCAGGATTTCAGTGCATACTTGTGTTTTGCTGTAAATGAGTCCAACAAATCCACACCTCCCATGTATTTATTGTAGATGCCCACAATGGAAGCCTTTCTAACGTCAATGTAGGTTTTGGCGGCTTTGTCCCAGTGTTGAATCTCCTGAACAGGTTCTGGTCCAGCGAAGGATGACACAAGTGTCACCGCCCTGTTGTCGTACCATTTGACAGCACAGATGTTGTTTCCCCTCCACTCTGTGGTCAAAGCTTCCTCTGCCCTTCTTCTTCAAGCTCTTCACATGTAAAGATTACAGTTGGGTAGATGCACTTGCCTGGCTGTTCCCACATAATGGATTCCTTGCTCAAGGAGCTTCACTACCAGTGGAACGGAGGTGAAGTAGTTGTCTGCCTAGATCTTGTTGTGTTGACCCTTTGGAAATGTGGAGGCAAGCTTCATTACAACATCACCTGACAATCCAAGTTCAGATTTGACTCGTACTTCATTGTTGCTCCCTTGGTAAACATCAAAGTCAAGCATCATGCTAGAGATTCCAGCTTTCACCCATACTTTAAAGCCCCATGAGCGTAGATTACCTTGCATCTACTTCTTGATGCTGCTGAACTTCCCGTTGAAGGGTATCATCATCTTGTCCATGGAATGTGCTCTTTTGGTACCACCTGCAGGCAGTTTTCTCTGAGTGAATCAAGCCGTGGTCTGAGTTTCCAGAGTTTGTCCCTCTTTTCAGTCTCTGGCACGGTTAAATTGTTTACAAAATGTAATGTTCCATCCTCAGGTACATGCCCAATGCTGCCTGTATTTCTTTTGTATTAGTGTTGACTGATCTTTCGTCATTTTGAATGCTGTACTCATTCGTATTTGTTGCCAGAGCTTGAACCAAATCTTCTGATACAAACTTTTGGAAGTATTGCAGTGGTGTGTGGAGGGAGGTGACATCATCTGTGAGAGCTTGGTCAGAAAAATCAGTGACGTCTGTCATGTGGCATGATGTATTTCATTGATTGCCCGGGCTCAATATTCACATTAGCTGGACAATCGGTAGGTTCTTGGTTTTCTTTGTCCACAGAGACATCAATATGTGATTCTTCATCACTTGCATCAGTGTCGTCAAAATCTATGTCCACATCACTTTCTCCTTTTTGGATGATGGCAATTACATTGTGCACATTGTACCGAGGATTTCTCCTTGCTGGTGGCATTCTGAAATGAAAAAGATCAAATTGAAACAAATGTACATTGTATATACAAATAGCACACATGCCTCATTATGACGTGTTCACACTTTGGACTGAAGCAGCCTATTCACACATCTCACCGGTCACACTATACCTAATGGCTCACCTATAGTAGACTGTGATTGTAATCCTTACAGGAATGCATTCAGCGTCCAGTTTACAACAAAATCTAACAGTGATGAACATTTACACCTGTGCCAGAACAAAGCACCAGGAGCATCCCGCACAACTTGGAGGATTGGCCAGGTGTGGCCAGGTGTCTCTTGCAAAAGAGATCTTGGATCTCAATGGGACAGACCTGGTTAAATGAAGGTTATAGGCCTAATGATAATAAGCACTTTGACTATAAATTGATAAGAACATTTTGTTTATCAGTAGACTAAGAAAGGGCAGATTTGCACAAACAGAATTTCTTTGTTAGAAAGTCCTGCAGAATGTGATAGCAAATTATAATGTTTAGATATGGCAATATATCTTTCAACTTTAGTCTCTAATACAGTATAGAATATGTAATCCGATATAAAGCTAAAGGCTATAATGTTTAAATCATGTATAATTTGTTGTGAACATTTTCATTTAAGTTCCCTCAAGATGTTCCTCTTAAATACAGGGCAATTATGACTGCCACTCTCATCCAACATTGTAATATTGCAACATTTATAAAACAAGCTCTAAACAAGCATTTTACTTACTTGAAGATGAATCCAGTCCAGTAAATCAAAGGGATGTTGCTTGATCAGAAAGTTGTAGGATGTGTCACTTCTTGACTTAAGGGTGGGCTTTGTATACAAATCCTGGATCCAATTACATGGTGGGAATAAAATGTAGGACCCACAGATCATATTGATGTGGTTGTACAAACAAACAAATAATAAAAAAAAGACAAAAGGGGTTTTGGGGAATAACCACAATTGTTGTAATTCTGAAACAGTGGGTCTTACAGGGTTAAGTAAGATTAAAATTTCTTTATAAAAGAAAACCTACAATGTTTTGTGTTTTTGCCTACATAGGAAAACAAACGGCCGTCAAAAGAAGCTGGACCCCAGACGAGTGTGCTGCAGTGGACACACATTTGAGGAGATTTATTGTAATGAATCAAGTTCCTGGTAAAGAAGAGTGTCAGCGCTGTATTACTGCAGAACCTCAAGCTCTCAGAAACAGAGACTGGAAAGCAGTTAAATATTATGTTAAAAATCGCATTACAGCCCTGAGAAGAAAAGTCTAGTGTGAAAGCACCTAATGGAACTGAGGTAAAACCAAAACATTAGAGGTAGGATCTTAAAATGTTTTGTCTTTGGTTGTGTTCTGTTGTAACCTTTTTGTTGTTGTTGTTGTTGTTGTTGTTGTAGGGGTTTGCTCAGGTTTTATGGCTGTCCAGTGGCCTACAAATATACACATTTCACAGTTCTTATTTAATTTAATTTTTAATTTGATGGATGTAGGATGTGTGGATGTTGGATGGATATTGAATAGATGTTTGATAGATGGATGGATGGATGTTCGAGAGATGGATGGATGTAGGATAGATGGATGTTTGATGGATGTAGGGTAGATGTTTGATGGATGGATGTAGGGTAGATGATGGTTGGATGGATGTTGGATAGATGTTGGATGGATGTTGGATGGATGTTCGAGAGATGGATGGATGTAGGATAGATGATGGATGTTTGATGGATGTAGGGTAGATGTTTGATGGATGAATGTTTGATGGATGTAGGGTAGATGTTTGATGGATGAATGTTGGATGGATGTAGGGTAGATGTTTGATGGATGAATGTTGGATGGATGTAGGGTAGATGATGGCTGGATGGATGTTGGATGGATGTAGGGTAGATGATGGCTGGATGGATGTTGGATGGATGTAGGGTAGATGTTTGATGGATGAATGTTGGATGGATGTAGGGTAGATGATGGCTGGATGGATGTTGGATGGATGTAGGGTAGATGTTTGATGGATGGATGTTTGATGGATGTAGGGTAGATGTTTGATGGATGAATGTTGGATGGATGTTCGAGAGATGGATGGATGTAGGATAGATGATGGATGTAGGGTAGATGTTGGATGGATGGATGTTGGATGGATGTAGGGTAGATGTTGGATGGATGGATGTTGGATGGATGTAGGGTAGATGATGGATGGATGGATGTTGGATGGATGTAGGGTAGATGTTGGATGGATGTTGGATGGATGTAGGGTAGATGTTGGATGGATGGATGTTGGATGGATGTAGGGTAGATGATGGATGGATGGATGTTGGATGGATGTAGGGTAGATGATGGATGGATATTGGATGGATGTAGGGTAGATGATGGATGGATATTGGATGGATGTAGGGTAGATGATGGCTGGATGGATGTTGGATGGATGTAGGGTAGATGATGGCTGGATGGATGTTGGATGGATGTAGGGTAGATGATGGCTGGATGGATGTTGGATGGATGTAGGGTAGATGATGGCTGGATGGATGTTGGATGGATGTAGGGTAGATGATGGCTGGATTGATGTTGGATGGATGTAGGGTAGATGTTGGCTGGATGGATGTTGGATGGATGTAGGGTAGATGATGGATGGATGGATGTTGGATGGATGTAGGGTAGATGATGGCTGGATGGATGTTGGATGGATGTAGGGTAGATGTTGGATGGATGGATGTTGGGTAGATGATGGCTGGATGGATGTTGGATGGATGTAGGGTAGATGTATGTTGGATGGATGTAGGGTAGATGTATGTTGGATGGATGGATGTTGGATGGATGTAGGGTAGATGGATGTTGGATGGATGTAGGGTAGATGTTGGATGGATGGATGTTGGATGGATGTAGGGTAGATGATGGCTGGATGGATGTTGGATGGATGTAGGGTAGATGTTGGCTGGATGGATGTTGGATGGATGTAGGGTAGATGTTGGATGGATGGATGTTGGATGGATGTAGGGTAGATGATGGCTGGATGGATGGATGTTGACCAGATGTTGGATATATGGATGGATGGATGGATCTTGAATAGATGTTGGATATATGGATGGATCTTGAATAGATGTTGGATATATGGATGGATGGATGGATCTTGAATAGATGTTGGATGGATGGATGGATGTTGACCAGATGTTGGATGGATGAATGGATGGATGGATGTTGACCAGATGTTGGATGGATGGATGTTGAACAGATGTTGGATATATGGATGGATGGATGTTGAACAGATGTTGGATAAATGGATGGATGTTGGATGTGTGGATGTTGGATGGATATTGATATATTCTTATTTATTTTAATATTTTTTTAAATTTATTTTAGGGCCTGAACACTGAAAGTGTGTGGGGCATATGTTAAATATTTCAAAGGATTTTTCATTTCTTTAAATATCTCTGTATCATGATTTCAAAATTTGAGGCTTCACTGGAAAGAACAACTTGTGTTAACATGACATTATGGATGCAGTCCAATGAAACATATAATTTCAATGCCTATATAAGAGAAACTGCTGGGTTTACCTAAAAATTCAGGCTGAGTGCAGATTGTACAGACCTCTAGACATTAAATTAATAATTTGTTTTAATCATTTCATAAAAAGTTTATTTACTGACAACTGTGTGGCATAAACTGTGTCATTACAATAAAATTGGTCATTTCAGTTTTGTCA
Organism: Thymallus thymallus; assembly: GCA_023634145.1. Classification (NCBI taxonomy): domain Eukaryota; kingdom Metazoa; phylum Chordata; class Actinopteri; order Salmoniformes; family Salmonidae; genus Thymallus; species Thymallus thymallus. The sequence goes on along the minus strand of CM042397.1, from coordinate 8,083,857 downwards.
TAAAACTGTCTTTGAAGCCGTATGTCTTGTAATCTGTAAAGGCAGATGGAAAGTTTCACATATATACATAATTACTCATTACAAAAATAACTATTTTAGTCCAAAATAAGGAAACTGGATTAATAATAAAGGCTGGTGTCAGCAGCTGCAGATAGTGACCTTAGGCCCCATTAACATATAAAAACTTGGTATGTATGTGTGTATGTGGGCGGACCCCACAAGTCGGCAATCCTAGAAACGGTCCCCACAAGGGGCCAAATACCTTTTTAGACAAAACTTTAGAAATGTGTCAAATTTAAGTGATATTAATGATTGAGATTTTTTTTTAGATCTAATGTTGTTTTTTACAGCAGTGTAGGACCACTGGAAAGGGTGGATCCCACAACGCATAAAAAAACTGGTGGGCCCCATGAGGGGGCCTGCGCAAGAATGTGTGTGTGAGTTCAGTTTGTGTGTGTCCAGTGTGTGAATGTCAAGTGTGTGTGTGAATGTCCAGTGTGTTTGTGTGTGTGTCCAGCATGTTTGTCAAGTGTGTGTGTGTGTGTGTGTCCAGCATGTGTGTGTGTGTGTGTGTACCCGTGTCCAGTGTGTGTGTGTGTGTCCAGTGTCTGTCTGTGTGTGTATCCGTGTCCAGTTTGTGTGTGTGTGTGTGTGTGTCCAGTGAGTGTGTGTGTATCCGTGTCCAGTTTGTGTGTGTGTGTGTGTGTGTGTCCAGTGAGTGTGTGTCCAGTGTGTGTCCAGTGTGTGTGTTTGTGTGTGTCCACTGTGTGTGTGTCCAGTGTGTGTGTGTGTGTGTGTGTGTGTGTGTGTGTGTGTGTGTGTGTAGTGTATCCAATTTGTGTGTGTGGGTGTGTCCAGTATGTGTGTGTGTGTGTGTGTGTGGGAGTGAGTGTGTGTTTGTGTTGGTCCAGTGTGTGACTAATGTGTGTGTGTGTGTGTGTGTATGTGTGTGTGTGTGTGTGTGTGTGTGTGTGTGTGTGTCTGTGTGTCTGTGTGTCCAGCGTGTGTGTGTGTGTCCAGTGTGTGTGTGTGTCCAGATAGTTTGTGTGTGTGTGTGTGTGTGTGTAGTGTATCCAATTTGTGTGTGTGTGACTAATGTGTGTGTGTGTGTGTGTGTGTATGTGTGTGTGTGTGTCCAGCGTGTGTGTGTGTGTGTGTCCAGTGTGTGTGTGTGTGTGTGTGTGTGTGTGTGTGTGTCCAGATAGTTTGTGTGTGTGTGTGTGTGTAGTGTATCCAATTTGTGTGTGTGTGGGTGTGTCCAGTATGTGTGTGTGTGTGACTAATGTGTGTGTGTGTGTGTGTGTGTGTGTGTGTCCAGTGTGTGTGTGTGTGTGTGTGTGTGTCTGTGTGTGTGTCCAGTGTGTCTGTGTGTTATGTGTTATGTGTGTGTGTGTCTAGTGTGTGTATAGTGTGTATATGTGTCCAGTGTGTGTGTGTATCCGTGTCCAGTTTGTGTGTGTGTGGTTGTGTGTTTGTGTGTGTGTGTCCAGTGAGTGTGTGTGTGTGTGTGTGTCCAGTGTGTGTGTGTCCAGTGTGTGTGTGTTTGTGTGTCCAGTGTGTGTGTGTGTGTGTCCAGTGTGTGTGTGTGTGTGTCCAGATAGTTTGTGTGTGTGTGTGTGTGTAGTGTATCCAATTTGTGTGTGTGTGGGTGTGTCCAGTATGTGTGTGTGTGTGACTAATGTGTGTGTGTGTGTGTGTGTGTGTGTGTGTCCAGTGTGTGTGTGTGTGTGTGTGTCTGTGTGTGTGTCCAGTGTGTCTGTGTGTTATGTGTTATGTGTGTGTGTGTCTAGTGTGTGTATAGTGTGTATATGTGTCCAGTGTGTGTGTGTATCCGTGTCCAGTTTGTGTGTGTGTGGTTGTGTGTTTGTGTGTGTGTGTCCAGTGAGTGTGTGTGTGTGTGTGTGTCCAGTGTGTGTGTGTCCAGTGTGTGTGTGTTTGTGTGTCCAGTGTGTGTGTGTGTGTGTCCAGTGTGTGTGTGTGTGTGTATCCAGTGTGTGTGTGTTTGTGTGTGTGTGTGTGTGTGTGTGTCCAGTGTGTGTGTGTCCAGTGTGTTTGTCCAGTGTGTGTGTGTGTCCGTGTGTGTCTAGTTTTTGTGTGTGTGTGTGTGTGTGTGCGTTTCCAGTTTATGTGTCTAGTGTGTGTGTGCGCAGTGTGTTTGTGTGTGTGTCCAGTGTGTTTGTGTGTGTGTCCAGTGTGTTTGTGTGTGTGTGTGTCCAGTGTGTTTGTGTGTCCAGTGTTTGTGTGTGTCTGTGTGTCCAGTGTGTGTGTGTGTGTCCAGTGTGTGTGTGTGTGTGTCCAGTGTGTTTGTGTGTGTGTCCAGTGTGTTTGTGTGTGTGTCCAGTGTGTTTGTGTGTGTCCAGTGTGTGTGTTTGTGTTTGTGTGTGTGTGTGTCTAGTGTGTTTGTATGTGTGTGTGTGTGTGTGTGTGTGTCCAGTGAGTGTGTGTGTGTGTGTGTCCAGTGTGTGTGTGTGTGTGTGTGTGTGTGTCCAGTGTGTGTGTGTGTGTCCAGTGTGTGTGTGTGTGTCCAGTGTGTGTGTGTGTGTGTCCAGTGTGTGTGTGTGTGTGTCCAGTGTGTCCTGTGTTTGTGTGTGGTTACCATGGTTATTATTTTAGGGTCACTGAGTCGTCAACATCATAAACCCTAAACCCTGGATAGAGGGGCTCAGTGAATGTGGTGTAGAATGTGTTCAGGTGGGTCAGGGTGTCAGAGGAGACTCTGTAGAAGGACAGAGTGCCCGCTGGCCAGTCCAGATACACTCCTACTCTGTTGGAGCTGGAGGAGGGGACGTCTATGGTAGTGGAGTTATTATTGTGGGAGCTAGAAGAGGGGACGTCTATGGTAGTGAAGTTACTATTGTGCCAGGCTCTGTAACTGTAAACATAGTAACAGTTGTAAGAGCAGAACAGACTCCAGGACTTTTCATTGTATCCAATCAGACAGTCATCAACACATCCTCTCCTGTTGATTCCTTTATATGTCACTCCTATATCAGCCCCTCCCCCACTCCACTCTACCTCCCAGTAATAGCGCCCAGTCAGACCCTCTCTACACAACACCTGTCCCCAGTTTTCAAATCTCTCTGGGTGATCAGGATACGGCTGCTCCTCTCTCCTCCATGTCACCTTTCTGTTCTCCTCAGACAGAGAGAGGTTTCTGTTTACTGTGTTTAGGTCCAGTGTGAGATCACAGACATCTGATGGATGAAACCAGACAATATTAGAAATCACCATCATTCACATTAGAATGTTAACTCACTTTTCACTAATTCATTTAATGTAGATGTTTCTAGGTATCAAAAGGAGAAGTTAAGGTAACTTGAGACTTGTTGAATGATCATATGTTATACTGTATGGTGATATAAAACACACTTATTCACATTAATTACACACACACACACACACACACAAATACACTGGACACACACACAAACACATATCCTGGACACATACAGACATTGTCAAATCAACTCTTTCTAAACTTTGGTGTCCCTGATTTGTGCTTCTGTAGAACTCCAGCTGATATTTAATATAACCAAGTAAGTAATGATGGTGGTCTTTGACTTTGACTTAACTTGAATTAAGACTTATTCTTAGTCATATTCTTCACAGCAGTCAACACTCACATTTTCTAAGTCCAGGTTTCATTGTGTTCTCTCCACCATGTTCCACACTGTAACGGTAAGTAGAAGAACAGACAGACATTGAGGGATACACGTGAACACACACACAGGACACACACACACACACACACACACACACACACACACCTGTAACTTAACAATGAATCATGAATCCTGTGTGTGTGTGTGTGTGTGTGTGTGTGTGCGCTTTTGTGTGTGCTTTTCCAGTGTGTGTGTCCTGCTTTTTGGTGTGTGTGTGTGTGTGAGTGTGTGTATCCAGTGTGTGTGTGTATCCAATGTATCTAGTGTGTGTGTGTGTGTATCCAGTGTGTGTGTGTATCCAGTGTATGTGTGTCCAGTTTGAGTGTGTGTCCTGTGTGTGTGTGTATCCAGTGTGTGTGTGTGTGTGTGTGTGTGTCTGTAACCAGTGTGTGTGTGTGTATCCAGTGTGTGTGTGTGTGTGTATCCAGTGTGTGTGTGTGTGTGTATCCAGTGTGTGTGTGCGTGCGTTTCCAGTGTGTGTGTCCTGCTTTTTGGTGTATGTGTGTGTGTGTGTGTGAGTGTGTGTATCCAGTGTATGTTTCCAATGTATCCAGTGTGAGTGTGTGTGTATCCAGTGTGTGTGTGTGTCCAGTTTGAGTGTGTGTGTGTGTGTATGTGTGTCTGTAACCAGTGTGTGTGTGTGTGTGTGTGTGTGTGTGTCTGTAACCAGTGTGTGTGTGTGTGTGTGTGTGCATCCAGTGTGTGTTTTTGTGTGTGCGTTTCCAGTGTGTGTGTGTCCTGCTTTTTGGTGTATGTGTGTGTGTGTGTGTGTGTATGGATACACTGTGTGTGTGTGTCCAGTTTGAGTGTGTGTGTGTCTGTAACCAGTGTGTGTGTGTGTGTGTGTGTGTATCCAGTGTGTCCAGTGTGTGTGTATTCAGTGTATCCAGTGAATCCTGCGTGTGTGTGTGTGTGTTTTTGTGTGTGCGCGTTTCCAGTGTGTGTGTGTGTGTATCCAGTGTGTGTGTCAAGTGTGTGTGTCCAGTGTGTGTGTGTCTGTACAGTGTGTGTGTGTATCGAGTGTGTGTTTTTGTGTGTGCGTTTCCAGTGTGTGTTTGTCCCGCTTTTTGGTGTATGTGTGTGTGTATCCAGTGTATGTGTGTGTGTGTGTGTGTGTATCCTGTGTGTGTGTATCCTGTGTGTGTGTATCCTGTGTGTGTGTGTGTGTATCCTGTGTGTGTGTGTGTGTATCCTGTGTGTGTGTGTGTGTGTGTATCCGCGTCCAGTACGTGTATCCAGTGTATCCAGTGAATCCTGTGTGTGTGTGTCTGTCCAGTGTGTGTGTGTGTGTGTGTGTGTGTATGTATCCAGTGTGTGTGTGTCCTGTGTGTGTGTGTGTCCAGTGTGTGTCTGTATCGTGTGTGTGTGTGTGTGTGTCCAGTACGTGTATCCAGTGTATCCAGTGAATCCTGTGTGTGTGTGTGTGTGTGTGTGTGTATATCGAGTGTGTGTTTTTGTGTGTGCGTTTCCAGTGTGTGTGTGTCCTGCTTTTTGGTGTATGTGTGTGAGTGTGTATCCAGTGTGTGTGTGTGTGTATCCAATGTATCTAGTGTGTGTGTGTGTATCCAGTGTGTGTGTGTGTATCCAGTATGTGTGTGTATACACACACAAACAAAAGGACACAAACACTGGACAGACACACACACAGTGGTGGTAATAATGTTTGTCTTACCTAGCCTGATAACTCCAACATGTCTGATATGAACATTGACATAAACCCTCTACATACTTGAGTTTCTCCAGTCTGCAGTGTGGATCCTCCAGTCCAGCAGAGAGCAGTCTGACTCCTGAGTCTCCTGGGTGATTGTAGCTCAGGTCCAGCTCTCTCAGGTGTGAGGGGTTTGACTTCAGAGCTGAGACCAGAGAAGCACAGCCTTCCTCTGTGACTAGACAGCCTGACAGCCTGCAAAGAGTCAAATCATATTACAACCACACTGCTATTCTTTGGTGGTGAAAATAGTGGCAGTATATTTTTTTTAACACATTCAGATATATCAGTGTCCTGAAACCTTCCATATATACACTCAGCAAAAAAAGAAACGTCCCTTTTTCAGGACACTATCATTCAAAGATAATTCGTAAAAATCTAAATAACTTCCCAGATCTTCATTGTAAAGGTTTAAAACACTGTTTCCCTGCTTGTTCAATTAACCATAAACAATTTATGAACATGCACATCTGGAACGGTCATTAAGACACTAACAGCTTACGGTAGGCAATTAAGGTCACAGTTATGAAAACTTAGGACACGAAAGAGGCCTTTCTACTGACTAATCTGCGTGAACGTGCCTTAGGCATGCTGCAAGAAGGCATTGAGGACTGCAGATGTGGCCAGGGCAAAACATTGCAATGTCCGTACTGTGAGATGCCTAAGACAGCGCTACAGGGAGACAGGACGGACAGCTGATCGTCCTCGCAGTGGCAGACCACGTGTAACAACAAAGGCTGTTCTCAAATCTTGTTGCACACATTCAGTGCATGGTTCTTCTGGCAGTAAAGACAGGGACTTTGAAAAACACTTGCTGACTTGACTGCAAAAGGTTTCTTCTTAGGTTGGCTTTTACTGACATTGTTTTTGGTAGCAGACACATTCACAGCAAAGCTGCTTCTTTTAGACTCACTTTTTCTGATGCTTGGTTGCTTCATTGAGTTGTTCTGATTACTTGAAGTAGAGTCCAGGATATCTCCAAACAGCGGGTCATTGGCAAATTCCACTAAATCAAGAAACCTGGCTCTTTTTCTTGTTCTTTCTTGAATGTCATAAGCATAACTTCTCCATCTTTCTTTCAGTTTGAATGGAAGTTTGGATAAAATGGACTTCATGTTGGTAGGATTGTTCATTTTGTCCATGTAGTCCACATCATTCACTGTGTTACAAAATCCAACCAAGAACAAAGCAAAAGCATTCAATCCTTTTCTGTCTTCTGGCCTTATCTGAGGCCATTCCATAGCCTTCTTGATATAAGCTGTAGCGATGGTAATTTCATCTCCATAGTGACGATCATTCCGGTCTCTGGCTTCTTTGTAAGCTCTGTCAGGTCTCATGTGCTCACAACTCCGAATGAGATCAAGTGGCTCTCCACTCGTGAACTGTTCGAGGTAGTACAGCCGGTCTTGATGACTGTTTTACTGTCGATAGCATGCTCGAATGCCCTTATGAAAGATCTGTAAGTCAGAGGATCTCCTGTAAACGTGGATGTCTCTTTGAGGCAGTTGAGACAAACTGTTGTTTAATGAGCAACTGGGTGACTTGGTTGAGACGCTGCAGCACTTCTTGCAGGCTATCTGTAGAAGAATCAGTGTGATCATGATGATTAAGATGCGGCGTGCTGCTGACAGCATCAAACCTCGACCATGACTTTCTTCTATCTGAAGCACCAATTTGAATGGCTGGCTTTGGATTGAATGTAAGGGATCGCTTACCAGCTCCACGACGCACATAATCGTCAACATTGTGTTTTTCTTGTCTACGTATCAGGGGTTCAAATCTGGGTCCTGAAGGTGGCTCTAATAAATCAGAGTTAAATTCATGAGCATCTTCAAATTCTTCATACACCTTTAATTTGGCATCTGAAGCAGGAAGCTCAGTTTCAAGATCCAATTGCTCTTTTCTAATTCTCAAGTGAATTTCTTCCTGTTCTATCGCTTCTCTTTTTCATTGCTGCAGCTCTTGCCAACAGCGCTTCATGTTCTGCTTTAATTCTCAGCATTGCAGAATTAGTACTGGAAGTGTGGCTTACCACAGAGTTAGCTTTGGATACAGTATCATGTGGCCTAATATCATCTTCCTCATCTTTTAAGACATCTGCAATCCATTTGTTTGAGTCTTCTATAAACCGCTTAAATTCCAAATGTCTGTTCCCATAAGCATCTTGATCCACTTTCTTATCATCTTCATCTATTAACTCACACAACTCTTCATTAATCCGTTCATACTGTCTTAAGTATCTTTCAAACATTAGCAATGCTTCATCTTTAATGAAATTAACATTGTGTTCATTTTCCTTCAATTTGGCTAATTCATTCTTCTGTTTGGTTACTTGTGCCAACTTTCCCTTGCGTTCTCCTCTACAGCCTTTTCTCTGGGCTTCGGCGCAACACACGCAGCTGCGCTTTCATCTGCCATGTCACGTCACTTTAAAATCTTCACACAAAACTGTCACAATTCCTGATATTGTCCACAGCTTCTACTCTTCTTATTGTATTCACAAACACTGGTGAAAAATAGTCACTTTAGTGTAGGATTTCTTTAAGTAAAGCTCTATGACTTTCAGAACTAAATATCCAGTGGACACTTACTTTCACTTTTAGACGACGGTTAGCGTTAGCATCGTCAGGAGTCTAATAGAGTCAAGAAGAAAATATCAGACCTGTTCCAGGTTTCCTCAGCTCAGCCTAGTTGATTATCTCGCCGTCTTTGTTAGCAGCCGCTAGCAGGTTTCCTCAGCTCAGCCTAGTTGATTAGCTCGCCGTCTTTGTTAGCAGCCGCTAGCAGGTTTCCTCAGCTCAGCCTAGTTGATTATCTTGCCGTCTTTGTTAGCAGCCGCTAGCAGGTTTCCTCAGCTCAGCCTAGTTGATTAGCTCGCCGTCTTTGTTATCAGCCGCTAGCATGTTTCCTCAGCTCAGCCTAGTTGATTATCTCGCCGTCCTCACGAGCGGCTGGCTTCTTCTTTCGCGGTCTTCTCACGCGGCTCGTCTTTCGTCTTCGTCGAGCAATCTTCTGAATTTGATCAATATTTTGACTTTGTTGAGCAGTTTTTTGACTTTGATGTGAGTGCAGCAAGCTGACTCAGTAGCTTAGGACTTCAAAGTTATTTTGTACTCAACACAAAACAGCAGTAAATAAAAGTCTTGAATCAAAAGTTCTTTGTTTGACTGTTTAATTATGAATTTCAAAAACATAAAATATAAAAACTTAACTGTGCAGTTCCGTGTAGGTCAAAAGACTGTTGCTCCAAAGTCCAGTGGCTTCTGGCTGTTTCGCAGAGTTCTATTTCTTTCATACTAAATCTAACAGCCAATCAAATTACATTATACTAAATCACTGGTCAACTGTTTACATTCCAATTTGTACGCTCCATTTGCAACACAGGTTCTCTCAGGTCTTACAAAATAAACTCAAAATATTATAACTTCCATAGAAATGGCTTCAACACTGACCAATTCACTTATAGTGAATTAAAGTAGTGAAAATTATAGTATCTGGTGGCATATTTTTTAGGACACAACAATACATACAAACCTCTCACCGTTAACCTCACATAAAAGGTGACATTCTGTACTGTCGCCTAATATTAAACTTTTAATTTCAAATCCAAAATGCTGGAGCATACGGCCAAACTGTAAGCTTCACTGTCCAAACACATGGACTACGTGTGCCTGGTACACACACGTGGATCTGGTGAACAGTTATCACTTGTTGACCAACTACAGGAATACTGACCTCAGAGTCTCCAGTTTACAGTGGGGATTCTCCAGTCCAGCAGAGAGCAGCTTCACTCCTGAATCCTTCAGGTCATTGTTACTCAGATCCAGCTCTCTCAGGTGTGAGGGGTTTGACTTCAGAGATGAGACCAGAGAAGCACAGCCTTTCTTTCTGACTCCACAGCCTGACAGCCTGCAAAGAGTCAAATATTTGAGTAGACTGACCAGACCAGTTTAAAAAGCAGTATCAGTCAAAACAGACAGTGAGGTGTCAGATTTAGATTGTATTGAGTATACAGTCCACACCATATCTAGTTTGACAGTGAAACTAACATTTTAAATGTGGCTCTGAACTCCAGCATTGTGGATTTGAGATCAAATGTTTCATATGAGGTGACAGTATATAATGTCACCTTTTATTTGGGGGTATTTTCATACATATCTGTTTTCAGCATTTAGAAAAATAAAAGCACTTTATGTATCTAGTCCCCCTATTTGAAGAAGTTATAAGTATTTTGACCAATTCACTTATAGTGTATTAAAGTAGTCAAAAGTTTAGTATTTGGTCCCAAACTCATTGGTTGCATTTGAAGTTTTGGTTGTGTTTCGGGTTATGTTTTGACCAATAGTAACTGAATGGTGGATGATGACTGGATTCATATTCTAAGTGAGTAGATAACATGTTTCTAAACATTACTAAATGAACCCTGATGATGCCATGATTAAGAAAAATCATGAATGAATCATGAATAATAATGAGTGAGAAAGTTAGAGGCTAGAACAAAACATGCTAACCTCTCACCATTACCAATAACAGAGGGGGTATGATCTTTGTGTCTCTGTAACGTTCTCATTCATCATCATTCACGATTCATTCATGATTATTCATAACCATGGTAGCATCCACATGAATGTAGAAGTGTTCAGAAACATCTTCTATTCTTACTGACAATACAAGTGAAGTGACTCCAAAATGACAGGACATTATTCACCATTCTGTTACTATTGGGAAAAACATTATCCAAAACACAACCAAAACAAACTGCAAATGCATTCAACAAGTTTGTAGAATCACAAGCTTCATGTTATCACTGCAGGGAAGGAATATTGATCCAAATACTAAACTTTTGACTAAATTAATTTGTTGAAATAATCATGACTTTTTCAAATGGGAGAACTACGTAAATAAAGAACTCATTTCCAAACGGTAAAACAGATATTCAAATAAAAGTTGACACACCTAATATTAAACACTCCATCTCAATTCCAAAATGCTGGAGCATAGAGCCTTATTTAAAACTGTATGCTTCACTGTCCATATGGTGTTGACCATGTATTCCTGGTAAACACATGTGGATCTGGTGAACTTGTTGACCAACTACAGGAATACTGACCTCAGAGTCTCCAGTTTACAGTGGGGATTCTCCAGTCCAGCAGAGAGCAGCTTCACTCCTGAATCCTTCAGGACATTGTTACTCAGATCCAGCTCTCTCAGGTGTGAGGGGTTTGACTGAAGAGCTGAGACCAGAGAAGCACAGCCTTCCTCTGTGACTCCACAGCCTGACAGCCTGCAAAGAGATCATCATGATTCCACAAACACTCAGTTAATTTAACACCAGTAGTGTAGAAGGACAATCGCAGATGCATTTGGTTTATTCTATCAAACACCATATAGATTCATCTTCCGTCTCCTAGAATGTTATGGTCATATTTGTCACGATGCGTATATATGGGACGATACACGGAGCGTTCGTGGAGTGTCATCCTTTTTATTTATATGAGTTGTACTCACGAGGCATATAAATCAAAGAGGAGAGTATTACTAAAAATGACTAAACAAAAGCAAGGTGACTTATGTGCATTCTGCTCACATGCAGACAAACACAAACAATGATCCACACACTAGACAGCTGTCTCTGATTGGGGATCATTAATCCTCCCTCACTGAAGTGAGGACTGGGTTGTGGCTCAATCCACTCCCCCAGCCCTCACAATATTGTTATACTAATGTGAACATCAAGGCATTGATTCATTATGTTTTTAATAATACATATTTTACTCTAAACTGAATATTTCTTCCTGATGATTAGTACTTAAATATCATGTTATGTACTCACAGAGCAGCTCTGGAGGCTTTGACCACTGGCAGCAACCTCAGAAGACCTTCCTCTGATCTGGAGTATTTCTTCAGGTCAAACACATCCAGCTCCTTTTCTGAAGTCAGCAATACAAAAACCAGAGCTGACCACTGAGCAGGTGACAGTTTGGCTTCTGAGAGACTTCCTGATCTCAGGTAGCTTTGGATCTCCTCCACTAGAGAATGGTCATTCAGTTCATTCAGACAGTGGAACAGATTGATGCACCTCTCTGGAGAGGGATTCTCCCTGATCTTCTCCTTGATGTACTTGACTGTTTCTTCATGGCTCTGTGAGCTGCTTCTTGTCACTTTCAGTAGACTTCGTAAGTGCTTCTGATTGTACTCCAGTGAGAGGCCCAGAAGGAAGCGGAGGAAAAGGTCCAGGTGTCCTGTCTCACTTTGTAAGGCTTTATCCACAGCACTCTTGTAGACGGTAACTTCAGGCTTGTTGCTGGACGTTGATTGAGGTTCATCCATTAGATTCTCATTGTTGTTGATGAATGAGAGGAACACATGTACAGCAGCCAGAAACTCCTGAATGCTCAGATGCACGAAGCAGTACACCTTGTCATGGTACAGCCCACATTCCTCTTTAAAGAGCTGTGTACACAATCCTGAGTACACTGAGGCTTCATTGACATCAATGCCAGCCTCTTTCAGGTCTTCTTCATAGAAAATCAGATTGCCATTCACAAGCTGTTGAAAAGCCAGTTTTCCCAGTGACAGAATGCTCTCTTTATTCCAGTGTGGACCTGTCTCTTCTTTCCCAAGATACTTTTCATTCTTCTGTTTGGTATGAAACACCACAAGGTGTGTGTACATCTCAGTCAGAGTCTTGGGCATCTCTTCTCTCTTGTCTGTACTCAACATGTGTTCAAGGACTGTTGCAGAAATCCAACAGAAGACTGGAATGTGGCACATGATGTGGAGGCTCCTTGATGTCTTTATGTGAGAGATGATTCTGCTGGCCAGGTCCTCATCACTGAATCTCTTCCTGAAGTACTGCTCCTTTTGTGGGTCATTGAACCCTCGTACCTCTGTCACCTGGTCAACACATCCTGAAGGGATCTTATTGGCTGCTGCAGGTCGGGTAGTTATCCAGAGGAGAGCAGAGGGAAGCAGATTTCGCTTGATGAGATTTGTCAGCAGAACATCCACTGAGGTTGACTCAGTGACGTCACAACACATCTTGTTCTTCTGGAAGTCTAGGGGCAGTCGGCACTCATCCAGACCATCAAAGATGAACAGAACTTTGTACTTGTCGTAGTTGGAGATTCTTGACTCTTTGGTTTCCATTGAGAAGTGATTGAGAAGTTCAATCAAAGTGTGTTTTTCCCCTTTCATCATATTCAGCTCCCGAAAAGGGAATGAAAATACAAATTGGACATCCTGATTTGCTTTTCCTTCAGCCCAGTCCAGAATGAACTTCTGCACAGAGACTGTTTTTCCAATGCCAGCGACTCCCTTTGTCAGCACAGTTCTGATAAGTTTGTCTTGTCCATTTAAGGGTTTGAAGATGTCGTTACATTTGATTGCAGTCTCTGTTCTGGCTTGTTTCCTGGTTGTTGTCTCAATCTGTCTCAACTCATGTTCATTATTGACCTCTCCTGTTCCACCCTCTGTGATGTAGAGCTCTGTGTAGATCTTATTGAGAAGTGTTGGGTTTCCTTGTTTAGCGATCCCCTCAAATACACATTGAAACTTCTTCTTTAGATTAGATTTGAGTTCACGTTGACAAATCACAGCAAGCTCATCTGAATGAAGAAATAACACAGAGGATATAAATATTACGTCTGATTTAATGCATACAGTATTGTAGGACTGTGTTATAAAGTTTAAATTGTAATAATTTATTATCTTAACTGTCTGTGTAAATGTGTAAATGTTTTCATAATGCATTACACACTGGTGTGACTGATGTATATAATTATTGGTATTATTGATGGTATTATTAATGTTGTCTCTCTCTGTCTTTCCTCTTCTCTGTCTAAATGAATCAACACAACACATCCCTGCTGCTACTTGATGAGGTCAATAGGTGTTGTGTTAAGGCTGCTACAATATCATTGAGTTACACAGCTACTTTAGCTGTACTTTAGCTACAGCTTTTAAATGTTTCTTATAAAACAGCATTCAACATGAGGCAGACAGCTCTTACTTTTCTCCAGTGTGTCAGCAAGCTCCTTCTGGTTCATTTTCCTCAGGACGTGCAGTGTGATCTTCAGAGCCCCCTCTCTGGCACTGCTCTCCTGCTTCTCATCTTCAGCATCCACCACTTCCTTATCCTGCTTCTGACTCTCAAAGCCTTGTGGGAGTTCTGGACTAAGAATCCTCTTGAACATCTTCAGCTCGTTCTTCACAAATGTCACAATATTATCTTCAAGCAACTGAAATAAATAAAGTCATTAAGTTAAGCAAGAGAATAAATACTTTCTCACTAACATATTAATGAATGACAGATCAACTTTACTTGAGGTAAACAAAAACAAATGTATAATGCATAACAGGACCACATACACTGAATATGGAGGCCAGGTCTGTTTGATGACTCTGGGAAGACTGACCACTGAGAATCTCTGACTCTGATCTCTCCTGTTGGTTTCTGTGGACACACACACACACACACACACACACACACACACACACACACACACACACACACACACACACACACACACACACACACACACACACACACACACACACACACACACACACACACACACACACACACACACACACACACACACACACACACACACACACACACACACACACACACACACACACACACACACACACACACACACACACACACACACACACACACACACACACACACACACACACACACACACACACACACACACACACACACACACACACACACACACACACACACACACACACACACACACACACACACACACACACACACACACACACACACACACACACACACACACACACACACACACACACACACACACACACACACACACACACACACACACACACACACACACACACACACACACACACACACACACACACACACACACACACACACACACACACACACACACACACACACACACACACACACACACACACACACACACACACACACACACACACACACACACACACACACACACACACACACACACACACACACACACACACACACACACACACACACACACACACACACACACACACACACACACACACACACACACACACACACACACACACACACACACACACACACACACACACACACACACACACACACACACACACACACACACACACACACACACACACACACACACACACACACACACACACACACACACACACACACACACACACACACACACACACACGGAATGTTGTGTTTGTTAAATATTGTTGTAGGACTATGAAAATGTTAGGATTAGCCTATGGATTATGAAAACAACCAAAATAAATGGTAAAATGGGAGAGGAGAAATGACTAGAGACAGTGTTGTTTAACTCACTGACCATGACCCATGAGTTCTTCTTACCTTTGTTCAGTAAAAAAGTTTCCCTCTCTAAACATTATAGGATGACTCATAGACCAGTCACTCTTCATGTACACACAGCTGGGTACAGGGGAGGCTGGTCTCTCCTGCTTGATTGGACTTCAACACAACAGAGACAAACATTACATCTATGTCACGATTGTGTGTGGGGAGAGACCAAGGCGCAGCGCAGGGATAGTAGTTCGACATCGTTTATTTTATAATATGTAATAATTCACACAATGTATAATTACAAAACAAAAATAACGAACTACCAGACACAAAACCAAACACGAATAGACTAACGTCACGCTCACACAACACACCATTGAACGGACGTAAAATAAACACACTTACTTCAAACGTGACTGCGACATACATCGATATCAACCCACCCCAAGTGAAGGACAGACTCAACATATATTGGATCCCTAATTAGAGACAATGGGTAGCAGCTGCATCTAATTAGAGATCCACCCAAAACCCACAAAGAAACAGAAAAGAAAGACACTGTCAGACTCTGACCATAGCTACATAGAGAAGCAAATAGGCTTCTCTATGGCCAGAGCCTGACAGTCTATTATCTACTCTGAGCTCAGATGGGGAAACATAAGAAGAGTTTCATTCCAAAACACTATATATCCATTTTCAGAAATGTTGGTAAATTATCTTTTATTGTTTAAAGAAATGATGACAGAGATAGGGTTAAATATATATAGATATGAATCGTTTTATATATATTTATAATTAACTAAATGTATGGTGTTTCTGGTTTATGTCAGCTTCATTGTTTGTTGTGCTATAAATGGTTATTTTATGGTTCTAAGTGGTAAAATGAACTAGAACATTTTATATTTTGTAATTCTGAGTAATTACTACTTTAGTAAAGAATGACACTTTATTCAGTTCTACTGCAGTTACTAAATAAATCCAATAGATTACAGCATAAGACCACGAATGACATTTCAGACGATTAGTTTAGTTTTCTCCCAGGATGCACCACCACTTCCCCTTCACAGGAAAACTCCTGCTCCTACTTTGTTCTGTCCCTTTCCACACTGCTAACGCAAGAGGAAGGACTGAAAAAGCATTTAACAGATTACTGTGAAGTAATATAATGATGATTCATGTTTACTATTACCTGTTTTTATGATCATGTTTTGAAATGATACTTCATTACTATAATGATTATCAATAAGCCTTAACATTAATTCAGTCACCTCTGGTGGAGAGAAACGTATTTTCCTGGTACATTCATTGTCAATTCATCAACCAGCATGGAGGGGCATGTTGAGGTACATTTTCTAACCCAGAGTTGCATGATGTAATTTATTGGCAGGCTGGAAGATGCAGCCGTCTTTTCTATTCCGAGGCTGTTTACTGGCAATATGAAATATTAAAATGTTTAATAATGCATTTCTCCTAGAGTTGAGGTTGGCACGTCTGACTAGTGATAATTTGTCCGGGGATCAATACCTGCTATGGTCCCAGCTTTCTGCTCTCCCCAAAGCAACACAGGCCTAATACGAGATATATAGCTAACTAAAGTAATGAGTGACCATTTTAGAAAATCATGGGACATTTAGTCTTTGGTTGCATTCTATTTTATGTCAATCATATTGCTGCTTGTAGCCTATAACTGACGCTTCATGGTCTTATGCTGCCATCTATTGGAAATATTTAGCAATTAAAAGTTATTAATTAACGTACAGACATTGGTGAAGCAGCTGAGAATGTATTTTTCTTGTTAAATCTTGATATCAGTATCAAATCATCTATCCCAGCCGATTGCTGGACTTTCACATAGAGGTTACTACTGTAGGTCACCCAGTTCAACTGGACTTTCTCATAGAGGTTACTACTGTAGGTCACCCAGTTCAACTGGACTTTCACATAGAGGTTACTACTGTAGGTCACCCAGTTCAACTGGACTTTCACATAGAGGTTACTACTGTAGGTCACCCAGTTCAACTGGACTTTCACATAGAGGTTACTACTGTAGGTCACCCAGTTCAACTGGACTTTCACATAGAGGTTACTACTGTAGGTCACCCAGTTCAACTGGACTTTCACATAGAGGTTACTACTGTAGGTCACCCAGTTCAACTGGACTTTCACATAGAGGTTACTACTGTAGGTCACCCAGTTCAACTGGACTTTCTCATAGAGGTTACTACTGTAGGTCACCCAGTTCAACTGGACTTTCACATAGAGGTTACTACTGTAGGTCACCCAGTTCAACTGGACTTTCACATAGAGGTTACTACTGTAGGTCACCCAGTTCAACTGGACTTTCACTTAGAGGTTACTACTGTAGGTCACCCAGTTCAACTGGACTTTCACATAGAGGTTACTACTGTAGGTCACCCAGTTCAACTGGACTTTCACATAGAGGTTACTACTGTAGGTCACCCAGTTCAACTGGACTTTCACATAGAGGTTACTACTGTAGGTCACCCAGTTCAAACCACATTTGAAACATAAAACAAATGTGGTTTGTTCATCAAACGTTCTGATTGCAATAATAAATATAAACCATTTAATAACAAACAAACAAAAACATCAAAACACTTTGACAGGTTTTAATTAACAAAATAATCTAAATGCTATTTAGTACTATAATGGTATTTACTGACATAATATTATTACTAAAATAGTTTCTAAAAGTGTTCTAGGCTACCCTACCCTAGAATTAGGGTTAAGGGTTAAGGGTTAGGGTTAAGTCAAAAATAGGTTATACGTAGGGTTAGAGTTTCTGTATAGTACTTTGTGATATCTGCTGATGTAAAAAGGCCTTTATAAATACATTTGATTGATTGATTGTAAGGTTTAGGGTTTTTAAGACAAAGAACAGTATGGGTGTATAGCTCTCTTGCTCCTCCCTGTGGCTTTCTGTGGTACTACATACCTCATTCACGACACCTGCTAATATAAAGTAGCAACAGTGTCAGATCTACAAATCAATGAGCTACACCTATCCATCTGGTTTATAACTCAGTGAACCTGTGCAGCATTCGCTCAATTTGATGCGAACAACCAAAATAAATGGTAAAATGGGAGGAGAAATGACTAGAGACAGTGTTGTTTAACTCACTGACCATGACCCATGAGTTCTTCTTACCTTTGTTCAGTAGAAACATCTCCCTCTCTAAACACTATAGGATGACCCATAGACCGGTCACTCTTCATGGACACACAGCTGGGTACAGGGGAGGCTGGTCTCTCCTGCTTCATTGGACTTCAACACAACAGAGACAAACATTACCTCTCTCATCTACTCTGAGCTCAGATGGGGAAACATAAGAAGAGTTTCATTCCAAAACACTATATATCCATTTTCAGAAATGTTGGTCAATTATCTTTATTGTTTAAATTATGACATATATGTAAATCGTTTTAAATGTAATCTACCTCATTCTCAGAGCAATAAGTAGTACTGTTAGGTTTTACACAGTAATAATATATATCTGCCTCACTCTCAGATCAATAAGTAGTACTGTTAGGTTTTACACAGTAATAATATATATCTGACTCACTCTCAGAGCAATAAATAGTACTGTTGACTCTTGACAATGATGTCTGTATAATAATTATGTAATTATGTAATATGTATAATATTGGATTTAGGTATAGGCGACATGGGTAGCCACTCAGTGGTGACATTTGTGTGATGGGTTTTCTATCGCTCATTTGCACATCACGTCAATAAACCTTGTCGGAGTGGGAGCCCTGATTTGTTTTGCTCAGTCTGACAGTTATCCAGAACTATCAGAGGCTCTTCTCTTGTTGCTGCTGCTGATGACAACTGCATGTAAGTTGTTGTTCTACATCATAATGATGTCTGATAGCATTTTGTCAAATCAACTCCTGCTTATTTCTGAAGATTAACTCAGGTTTTCACCCATCATCGAATGAGTTGGAGCTTTGTCTCCCTGGCCATCAGTGTGTTTCGTGAATAATACTCTTATTGTCATCTCCATCTCACCTCTTAACTTTGGTGTCATGTTCCACAGAGAGACTCATTTTAGAGGCAGGGCCCCCCTCCTCTCTCTCCCCAGAGAGACTCATTTTAGAGGCAGGGCCCCCCTCCTCTCTCTCCCCAGAGAGACTCATTTTAGAGGCAGGGCCTCCCTCCTCTCTCTCCCCAGAGAGACTCATTTTAGAGCACTGACCCCTAAACAGAGATCCAGAATGTTAGTTGTGTTTAACACAGTGACAACTAATTATTGAATGTCAATTGTTCTCATTTATTCATTATCTCTTAGAAATAAAACATTTACTAACAGACACATCCAAACAGTCAGCTGATTTAATGACATCACATGAACATGTAATTATAACTGATGTTTCACCTCTTCTCCATATAGTGGAACTAATAATAATAATGATAATAATATAATAATAATAATAATAATAATATAATAGTCATAATAACTTTCTCTTTGAATAATTTCACTCATTCTAGTGTGTTGCTTTGTTCAACAGGTTTGCTATTATTGAATTAAATTCCTAATATCAATGTTAAGAAAAGTATATTCAGTGTTTTCATACCAAACTACCCAGGAAGCAGGAGCTCATTGTAATTTAGAAAACAACAAATGTTGTGATATTCTGAAAGATGATGTAGAACTATGATACATTAACATTTTAACTAATTGTTAAATAACCACCAGATATGAATCCTATAATACTAGATATCAACAATATGTTTATGAATTTGACTTGGCTCCGCCCAGTTAACACCATTTTGTATGATTGAAGTGTCACGTACCTGTCCCAGGTGAAATGGACTGTTAGATCTCAGTGTGTTACTGTCATTCACTGTACTATAATAACACCAGACATTTAATGTCCTACACACTTCACAATAATCCCTGGGAAGATTCTTACCTTGTAGCCTGAATTCACCACCAGATAATGTCAAGTCTTTGAGATATTTTCCGTTCTGCTGAGAGAGCAGCTTCCTGATGACAAGTGTCTCTGTATCTATGTTCTAGGTACAGTTGATCTTTGAATGCAATAATATCTGGTGAAAGTCTAGTGATCCAACACAACAGTAAATCATTAACATAACAGTAGTTTGACCTTTGGTCAGTAAAGGCCAGTAAAGGCAACACCCTTGACACCCTCAAGCCTTACTAGTTTCCTGATTCAGATCTGTTCAAACCAACTCCTAGTTTCCTGATTCAGATCTGTTTAAACCAACTCTTAGTTTCCTGATTCAGATCTGTTTAAACCAACTCTTAGTTTCCTGATTCAGATCTGTTCAAACCAACTTTTAGTTTCCTGATTCACATATGTTCAAACCAAATCTTTGTTTCCTGATTCAGATCTGTTCAAACCAACTCCTAGTTTCCTGATTCATATATGTTCAAACAAAATCTTAGTTTCCTGATTCAGATCTGTTTAAACCAACTCTTAGTTTCCTGATTCAGATCTGTTTAAACCAACTCTTAGTTTCCTGATTCATATATGTTCAAACAAAATCTTAGTTTCCTGATTCAGATCTGTTTAAACCAACTCTTAGTTTCCTGATTCATATATGTTCAAACAAAATCTTAGTTTCCTGATTCAGATCTGTTCAAACCAACTCTTAGTTTCCTGATTCAGATCTGTTCAAACCAACTCTTCTGACTGTCATTGTCATGCCATGTATATCTAAAGGAGTTGGCTGAAGCACACACAGATCTGGGACCAGACTAATGTATCTGTTTCTGGTCTGTGGTTAGCAGTGGTGGCTGGTTGCAGGGATTAAAGGCTCATAATAATGTCTGGAATAAAAGGAATGGAATCAAACACATCAAACACATATGTTAAATTCCATTCACTTAATTCCAGTCCTTATTATGAGCCCTTCATCCTCCCATTACCAGCCTCCTCGGGTGATCAGTGGTGGTGGGGGTGTGAGGTCTTAACCTCAGCCTCCCTCTGTGTTCTGCTGGTGGTGGTGATGGTGTGAGGTCTTAACCTCAGCCTCCCTCTATGTTCTGCTGGTGGTGGTGATGGTGTGAGGTCTTAACCTCAGCCTCCCTCTGTGTTCTGCTGGTGGTGATGGTGTGAGGTCTTAACCTCAGCCTCCCTCTGTGTTCCACTGGTGGTGGTGGTGGTGTGAGGTCTTAATGATGGAGGACCAGACATACTGAATTACTGTGTTGTTGTGTCTCTACAGCTGAACAACATGATGGAGGACCAGACATACTGAATTACTGTGTTGTTGTGTCTCTACAGCTGAACAACATGGAGGACCAGACATACTGAATTACTGTGTTGTTGTGTCTCTACAGCTGAACAACATGATGGAGGACCAGACATACTGAATGACTTTGTTGTGTCTCTACAGCTGAACAACATGCTGGAGGACCAGACATACTGAATTACTGTGTTGTTGTGTCTACAGCTGAACAACATGCTGGAGGACCAGACATACTGAATTACTGTGTTGTTGTGTCTCTACAGCTGAACAACATGATGGAGGACCAGACATACTGAATTACTGTGTTGTTGTGTCTACAGCTGAACAACATGATGGAGGACCAGACATACTGAATTACTGTGTTGTTGTGTCTCTACAGGTGAACAACATGATGGAGGACCAGACATACTGAATTACTTTGTTGTGTCTCTACAGCTGAACAACATGATGGAGGACCAGACATACTGAATTACTGTGTTGTTGTGTCTCTACAGGTGAACAACATGATGGAGGACCAGACATACTGAATTACTGTGTTGTTGTGTCTCTACAGCTGAACAACATGATGGAGGACCAGACATACTGAATTACTGTGTTGTTGTGTCTCTACAGATGAACAACATGATGGAGGACCAGACATACTGAATTACTCTGTTGTTGTGTCTCTACAGAAGAACAACAGGATGGTATCACAACTCAGACAGAGACCCAAGTGCAGACGCAGGATACCAGGTAGAATGTCAAGTTGTTTATTGAACAAAATCGGAAGGCTATGTCGTTGTCGTAGGCAGGCAAAGGATTTGGCACACAGGAGTTCAGAGGTACAGAGATGGCAGGCAGGAATTCGGGTCGTAAACAGGCAAGGGTACGGTAACGGGAGAACTAAACAGATAGCAGGTATTCTAAGAACACGGGCACGACCTGGTGAAACACACAAGACGAACTGGCAACCAGACCAATGAACAGATACGGTTAAATACCCAAGGGATAATGGAACATAGGAACCACCTGGTAGAGGAGGAGCACAGGGAGAACAGGTGAACGGAATTAGGGTTTGACAGGCTGGTAAATCAAGAGACTGAACTGTGTGGAATTGGTGTTGTGTTTTTCTGTACAGGGCACACAGCGTTATTACGTTGTACATTTTGTAACAGAGAACACTGTTGAAGTTGTACCAGAGCAGTGGGTGGAGAAGAGAGATGGGGTGAGTTGATCAGATAAATGGTTTACCCTTTTCAGGCAAAGAGATGGATAAATAGTGAACTTTAAACAATGTCTCATATCTTGTAGGTCCGGTGTTGCTACTGGCCAAGAAATGCCAGCGCAACAAAGATTAAGAGAGGAGACCGGCCTGACTAAATATTATGGGAGAAGTAGAGAATTTACATCTTTTCATCCGCTGGTAAAATAATATTTCACTGTATCCATCCACCATGTATATTGCCATGTATGCTTGGTTGTGTGTCTCTGGAGCAGGTTACATGAGTTGAACCTACTCCTACACGTAAGGCTAGTTCCAACATAGAATATGTTCTAAGCCAGGCGTAAACCTGTCACCACCTGGTTGTAAGTGATAGCTTTTGCTACGTCAGGGTGTAAAAACTAAGTGTAAGGTCTTCCAGTGTCCCAGCTTCCACCAGCCCCTAATGGTAAGATCCTGCATTAGGCTACAAGGTCATTAAATGTATAATCAGCAAGTTGAAGGTAAGTTTGACTCATTCAAGTATGTGGGTGAAGAAAAGCCATTTACTGTGATGGCCATTTAAAATGTATCTGTTTGTAATGTGTTGAAATCTAAATCAGCAATTAACAAAAATAAGTTAGCAGTTTATCAAGAGCCACTTGAATGTGACCAGATTTGAGAGAAGATTGCAACCTGTAATATTATTGAATCCAAATTATGGAAGCTTATGGGTAGCAATATTCAATTTGAAATGTAATATGCAAAATGACAATGTAATATGCAAAATGACAATGCAATATGTAAAATGGCAATGCATTCTGTATTTCAATTTACATTTTCCATTACATTTGTGCAACGTTTGGTGCAAAATGAAAATGAAAATGAAATTACATAATTTACATTTGCCATTTCATACACTAGTTTTAATATGTAAATTGAATACATATTTTAACGCTTTATAAGTTGCATTCCGAGCCGATTACGTCCCCGCCCCCTCCCAATCTGTCAATCACTGCATCAAGGCGGGGCTCGGCAACAGGTAAACATAACACGTTATAGCTATGTTATGTGTTTTGGTTTTGAGGTGTTGGAAACACGGCGGCGGCAGAGCTAATACGAGTGTTAAACTCATTAGCAGATGAAGTGGAGCGTGAACAGAGAAACGGTATTTCCAACATATCGCGGCCTTGTATGGAGTTAGTCGATGGACGGTACATCGACGAATGCAGCAGTGTGGACTGAAGTAAACAACAATTTAAATATATTTAATGATTTTATACGCTTCAAGGCCATAATCTCTGTGTTTACTCCCGAATTCTGTCATGGGGATTATAATAAAAAGGCTGTTTTTTTTAAATGTAGTAACTGTTAATAGTTATCTACTCAACTTGTTTACTTAATCAAGATGTTTCACCACGCATCTTACACACGGTTGTTGTTTTACATACATACGGATTTTGAGTGTGAGCATAAAAGAAAACCCCTGTCGTGCCCTTTAGTGATGGTAAGACCGATTTATGTCAATGAACCGGTGTTGTGCCAAATTTCGACCCCCGCGCCATGTTGGCACTGACTCATTGAACACACTACTCATAATTGTCTAAATATTACTATCCTGCGCCAAAAAATTAAATTCAGAAGTAACAATTGATTTACATACATACTACCGGCAAGTCTTATCCTGTGTGACTGATGTTTTTAGACCTGCTTTTTGTCTTTGTGGTGGTGAAACGTCTTGAATCAACAGAGAAACATACAATTGAATAGTATAATCTGATAGTTAGAAATTAAATGAGGACATTCAGATATGACATGAATAATTAAGACACAGACATGTGTGTAGGGTTTTACACAATTCTGTTCATTACATAAATATCTGATGCATTTAATGCTGAATATGTCACACTATTATTCACTTGTTTGGCAGAGTTTCAGAGTTGTACTCTGTTATTGACAATACAGAACTGGACCGTTTGGTGATGGAAATTCAAAGGGAGCACCCACGTTGTGGGTACCGTATGATGAGAGCTTTTCTCCAAGCAAGTGGACATTTGATTCAGTGTAAGCTTGTTTTTGTTGACATACTTGCAGGCTGATTTATACTTGTGTGTGGGACCGATGGCAGACCTGCATAGCCTCTATGAGGTGCCCTATGTGGCTGTTTGCATGTATAGCTCTGCTTTGGTGTGTTTGTATTGTTCTTCAAGTATACAGCCAAACCAGTGGTGTCGACAGGAGTAAAGTGCAGCAGAAGCAGATGTTTGTTTACGTTATGACTAATTGTTATTTGGATAAATGTTTATTTGTATGTTTATTTGTTTTATGAGATTTTCTTTCTACATATTTGTGTGTAATCAGCCTTTGCACTTTCATTACAAGCAATCAGGCACTTATTACATTTAGTCCTAATGAATGAGAAACTACTGCAGATATATGTTGTATAATCATGGGGAGGGTCTTTGGTTCTGACCAATCACAGCACTTGCATTCTGCGTAAATGCAATGTATAGTTATATTATGGAGAGGTGTAACCATCGTAGCTACACAGAGCATACGGCTTTGGTCCAATGTAGAAGTATAAACCAGCCTTCAGTCTACACTCACAGGATAGCTAATAAGATATTTGGTGTGTACACACCAACATTAAGTCCAGTTCAATTCTGGAAGATATGAAAACCATTAGTCATCATTTTTTGTATCTCAGTAACTCTTTTTGAAGTTCTTGTATTTACTTTGCATCAAGTAGAAGTGATTTCACCCAACTCTCATTAACTTTAAGCAAACGCAACATTACAAAAGTTTTTAGGGTACGTGAATCACTACACAGAGTGGACCCAGAGGGAACACAACTTCGAGCCCTGGCTAACCGGACTCTTCATCGCAGACAGTACTCAGTTCCTGCTCCGAATTGCATGTGGCATATAGATGGAAGTCATAAATTAATACGGTAATTGGATTTTTTGGATGGCACCCAACTGGGATTGTCAAATGTTTTGATGCCAAGGACCCCCAAATATTATGATCTCCATGTGAGGGACCTACATATTTTAATTTACTACACATTTATACTGTGAGACAATAATATTAAGCATTATATTTTAAATTACATTGTTGTTATAATTATAATCATTATTAAATGATATACAAGACAGATTTATAAGGATGGCGACAGAAAAAGTCATGGGAATTTTCTAGTCAAAATGTGTACAAACTCTGATGGTCTTTTCTTGTCTGTCATCCTTCTTGTCTAAAATCAGCTGGCGATTCGTGATCCATGGCGGTATTGATGGGTTTAGTCGTCTTGTCTATCTGAATGCTGCTACTAACAATAATGTCACCACTGTGCTGGATGCTTTCCTTGGTGCTGGTAGCCAGTATGGGTTGCCATCTCGTGTTCGTTCAGATAAAGGAGGAGAAAACATTGAGGCTCAATTTATGGTACAGAACCGTGGAGAAAACCGCTATTCTCACATTCCAGGAAGGAGCTTCACAATCAGAGGGAAATGAAACATTACTTGTATGGTTTCAAATCATGATGCTTTTCTGATATACATATATATATATATATATGTTGGCTTGACATGTTCACCAACAGATGATTAATTACCATAACAATACAATATTACCTCTGGCGACATGTTGGCAGTGACAGAGGTTGAGGCACAGTCATGCAGTGTGGCTTCTCCTTACGACAACCGTGAAATCAAAAACCAATAGTAGCGCAGAACCTGATGACGCAATTAGTGAGACAACAAACCACCACTTGCTCCTAACAAACCAAACACGTGTCCTCGAAAAGCCATACTCAAAATTAATGCTAAAGATCGCTTTTCTTTGATGGACACCATTTCTATCCCATATAGTTGCAATCAAAATTATTAAACCCCATGACGTGCAAGTCATTTTGCTGCCAAGAACACAATTTTATGAAAGGAAAATCAACAAAGGCATCAGTTAACTATTATAGAAAGTTTATTAATACACATTTGTGTGATTCTGATAAGGTAAAGCAGAATCATTTATTCTTTATAACCTCTTTACAAACGCTGCCTGTAAGGGCTTAGAAGCATGTCACCTCTCTATTGCAATCTTGGCCCATTCCTTGCTTGAAAAAGCTTCCAGATCACTGATAATCTTTGGCATTCACGTTATCCCCGCTTTCTTCAAATTCCACCAAAACTTTTCAATGAGATTTAAATCTAAACACTATTTGTTTTTTGTTTTTTTTACATTGCACCATCTCCACGGTCAAACATGGAGGTGGTCTAGTCTCCTGTTCCTGGAGATCTGCCTACTTGCCAAGTTCAGTTCCAACCCTAATCAAATGCACCTGTCTGTAATTATCTAGTGTTCCTGAAGATCTTAATTAGCTTAGCCTAATTAGGTTCAGTTGTGTTTGGTCAGGGTTGGAGGTGAACTTTGAAGGTAGGTAGATCTCCAGGTACTGGATTGGACACCTGTGGTCAAGACTATGCAAACACCTGTCAAATTCAAATGCACAGATATGGCCTAGGTCTATAAAAAGGTGACTATAGTTAGGGGTGGGCAGATCGAGGCTTCGTGAAACACTGAAACAGTTGAAGCATACCCGTCTCCACAGTGACCCCTAGTTGTTAGACAAAAACCCGGCCCAAACATGCACACAAACACATCTTTACAAATCTATTGCAAAATGTTTTATTGAAAGTAAAATATTTCAATTGGAATGATCTCATCTTATAAGATGATCAAGTGTATATATGTTATCTTATCAATTGATCAGAGATTCCTTGTTCACTGGTTCTCCGACTCCTCATGATCATGGGTTTACAGAGATCATCGCCCCCAAGTGTTTCGAAACAGTTATGACGTAATGAAGCCTCGTTTACTGTAGTCACGTGACTCTGGCTGTTTGATACACGCTCCGAACCATTGATTCGGAACAAAAGATTCGTAAAGGCTTCGAAGCTTCATGAAGCAGTGTTTTGAAATTTTCATCACTAACTATAGTGTGATACTTGTTTTTATTATCTTCTTTTTAGGATTGAACGTCTTTGGCGAGATGTATACACACACAAGTCCTTGATTTGTTCCACGCATTGTTTTACCATTTGGAAGTGACTGGACTGTTGAACCCTGACGATGAGATCCACCTTTTTGCTCTGCATTGGACCTTTTCCCCCCAGTTGCAACATCAGCTTAACACTTTTAAAGAAGCAATCATTGCACAGACTGAGAACGAAGAACGGTCGATCTCCATATCAACTTTGGCTGCAAAACCGAGATGCTGCTGATGATTTAGGGACTGTATATTTAAACTCAAGAACAATTAACACTTACTCTTCTGCTGGTCCATTAAACCAGTGCTTCCAGAACATGTCCTGGAGGCACCACCCGCCCCGGCACATTGTCTCCATCTAACACAATCTCAAACCCCAGGATTTTGTTTGAGAAGCACTGCAGTAAAACCACTGAATGTCTCGAAGTTGGGACAAGTCTTATTTAACACATAATTGATGTAAATTATTAAATTGAATTTCCTCACTCATAACTACATCAGAACAATAAATGTATGCCTTGGTGGCAC
The DNA here is from genome assembly GCA_023634145.1 of Thymallus thymallus. NCBI lineage: Eukaryota > Metazoa > Chordata > Actinopteri > Salmoniformes > Salmonidae > Thymallus > Thymallus thymallus. The sequence goes on along the minus strand of CM042397.1, from coordinate 8,056,142 downwards.
ATAAATGCTTGTTATTTTGGTAAATGCATAATATTAAAGCATCTCTCCTTGTATTTTTTTAAGGTTGATGAGGACTATGGTGTTGACTGGGGTGGACCACATGCCATGGAAGATGCAAACAGCATTTCAATCCCAGATGTGCAGTTGCCACGCAGCCTCACTGCAGAGGAGATTGCAGATCTTCCCAACCAGGATGTTCCACTAAATGACACAGTGGATGTTTACAATTCCACCGTGGCACAACTGACAGAGATGTTAAGATATTAGATGTTCTTGTTTTGAGCTTTGAGGACTGACACCATGAACTGACATTATTTTGGTAAGTTTATTGTAACATTTTGTATGAAAAGCCTGAACTGCAGCAAGGCTTTGTGAGAAACAAGAGTAATGTTTTCTTCTTAACATTTGTATTTAATTTGTTCTTATGTTAACTTCATTTAACTTGTAAGAATTTCAAACAATGCAAAACTGGGAAAGTTCCTTTCAAGAACATGCATTTAAAATATATATATATATATGAAAACAATAAAAATGCTGAAGACGACAAACGCGTCATACATTTTTTCCCAAACATGTGGGTTAGGGTTAATTTATCAGTTCATGAACCATTTTAAATGTAACAACTCAGACGAGGCCAAAGCCAAACCTTGTGGATGAAACTGCTGCTCTCATGGCTTGTGTAAATGCTCTGACATGGTTGCTGCAATTTCTTCCTGTCTTGTACTGCCAGTGTTATCTGATATCACTTTGCCTGACTCATGTAACCTGATATAACCATGACCACAGTACAGCAGTGAAAAATATAAAATTCAACATCAGTAGTATTACAAACCTTCCCACAATAGTGATATTTTGTCTTTAATTGAATGCCCAAGTAATATAATGTAAAGTACGTTGGCATAAATGTACATTCATTAAAAAAACATCACTACACATATATTTTTTGTGTGAAAGGCATCACCACGGTCTGTGAAAACCACATCAAATATACATTTTTTTAAAGGGGACTACTTTTCACAAACATCAACATGGTCTTGTATTTCTGACAGGCTATACTTCTCATTGCAGTACAAGTATTCTGTCAGTGGTCCAGTGGATATAGGCTGGTCACTCTCAACAATCTGAACCACAAGAAGAAGAAAAAAAGACCTAAACATTAGCAGATAGTAGGGTTATATAGAACTAAATATTAATTTAGGGAAAATCCTAAAATACCTTTTTTTAAAGTAGCGTATCACTTATTGTTGGTTATTTAAACTTTTCCCCAACTTCTAGAATATTACTAAGCACAGTTTTTAACAAAACATTTTTTTTAAACCTACCTGCACATCTATATCTTTCTGGAGTGGCCTGATATATATGACAGCCTGCCCAATCATGACAGACTCACTTAAGAGGTACTCAGGGCAATAGCCATCGTATGGACAGGGTATTGTCTCTAATATTTTTGAACATGTTGATCCTCTGGATCGCAAGAGCTGGAAACCGCCACACTCTTTCAAGATACTGAAATAGATGATCTGAAAATCCTGTGGAGTGCAGTATTTGTCTAGAACAAAGATAAAATATAAAAAGACATGCAACTTAAATTCTGATTATGAGTTGGATTATAAAAATGTCAATATTTTTTTATTGACATAGATAGATAGATAGATAGATAGATAGATAGATAGATAGATAGATAGATAGATAGATAGATAGATAGATAGATAGATAGATAGATAGATAGATAGATAGATAGATAGATACTTTATTGATATTATTGACTTACCTGAAAGGTTATCCTCTTCTCTCCTATTCCTGCCCTCTCTAATTTGTTTTTCACTGAGGAACTTGGGACTTCACATTCCTTTCTTTTGGATAGAAAAACAACGATGGGTGTAGGACACACTTTTAGATGTTTTTGCTGAAGGTCCAGCAGTGTTGGGACGTTTAGGCACGCGGCCCAGTGAATTTGAGTATGGTGCAAATAATCTTAAAACTTCTGCTGCAATAAAATGGTCATAAAATATGAAATGTATATGTTAGTCTTTGGTATTTTAACTAATTAACTGTTTAATGCTATATCAGGGTTGACAACTGACTTGCATTCAAACACATGCGAGTCGGGGAGATCATGCGAGGAAGTTTCGAATTTCGCTGCGTTTCAAAGTTCAAATTTGGTAAAACTCTGAATTGCGAATTCGTATGACGTGACCAATAAAATATTGATTTATCACGACATGACCTTTACGTTACCTGAAATAAAAGAATACAAACCTTTTGCGGTGAAGTGGAGTAGGAGTGATATTTTAACGTTTTGGATCGACTATTTATATTTTTGGGTTATATTAGCGTGCTTTAAGTCTAGTAAAGTGAACGTAAGAGTGTGATCGTCAAATAGCCTACACTCCACAGTCCAGACCCCGAGTGAAAGTTGGCAACCCTATGCCTAACCGTTTGACGACAGACCCCTTGTCTCTTCTCTTTCTGCCAACTTACCCCGTGTCCCACCACTAAGATCCGGAGGCGTCATGCTCAAGCTGGACGATGGCCTTTCTGAAGGGGCAGCATTTGCACTTTGTCGCTCTATTGCTTGGGCAGCTTCTCGGAGAAGCTGTGGAACTGACTTGTCCATGTTCCCTCACTTGAACCTTCTTGACCTTCTGCGTAATACCTCCAACAACGCAACTCAAGCCCCGCCTTGATGCAGTGATTGACAGGGCGGGAGGGGGCGGAGACGTGATCGGCTCATTTTCAATTTGCACATTGAATTTTGCTGCATTCATTGGGGGACATTTAATGAAAATGTAATCGCAAGTGTCTTAACTGTGAGAGTAAATGCAATTAAGACAAATAACATTTGAATGATCATTTTGCTACAGTTTTTGCTTGAACATGTTAAACACATCTAATCACTTCTGTAATACTTTTTAATTTAAATGTTGCAACTTATAAAGCGTTAAAATATGTATTAAATTGACATATTAAAACTAGTGTATAAAATGGCAAATGTAAATTATGTAATTTAATTTTCATTTTGCACCAAACGTTGCACAAATGTAATGGAAAATGTCAATTGAAATACAGAATGCATTGTCATTTTACATATTGCATTGTCATTTTGCATATTACATTTCAAATTGAATATTGCTACCCATAAGCTTCCATAGATTCCTCTCTGAGCATCTGTTTGACTAATTCTTGTTGTTCTTGGCTCAAGAGCTGAACATCTACAGGTGAGTCGCACCACTCTATGTGACCAGTGTCAGGGCCAGGCTCCGGTGGGGATCTGTCATGAACCTGTTCTTCAGTAACCTTTTCTCCGCTGGGCACAGGAAGCAGGTGACACGCTACCACTCTCTGTAATGTCCCTAGCACTGTTTGTCTTGGTAAGGTAATGTCATGTTTGGTAGTCTTCACTACTGCAATGTCAACTTATGGAGATGAGCGTTGTGATGGTTTTTGCAGGCTGTCTTACATGTAGGTTGGTGCTGTTTCCAGTGATCCTGTTGGAACACTTTGGAACAATAGGCAGCTTTATGACACAATGAACCCAACTTCAACTCTGAGCTTCTCTCTCTCTTTGCCCAGCAGCCACTGCAACACTGGATGGAACTAGATGTATCTGAGGCCACTCCCCGTTCCAGGGTTGTGACCCCCAGGCGTTTCCCGATGGCTGGGCGTCGCCCCAGATCCTACATCCTACTGACCAATGGCTGTCACCGCCACATTTGTAGCAATGATGGCAAGTCTGTTACCAGTCTCATAACAACTTCAGCATGTTCTTTCCTCTCTGTTGGTTGTACTTGGATTTCTGTTGGAGCGATTCCTAACTGAACTGTCACCATGGCCCTGCACTGACTGTACTAATGAGGATACCTGACAGGTCACTTCTTTTACTGCTTCATTGATCACATCAACTTTACTCAGGAGGGGATTGTATTTCTATAGTTATTGGACTGTGGTCTGTGGGGGCTCTGATTGGTCACCTTCCTCTCCACTATCCCAGTCATCCTCACTCTGTACTGTGGGAGCTCTGATTGGTCACCTTCCTCTCCACTATCCAGGTCATCCTCACTCTGTACTGTGGGGGCTCTGATTGGTCACCTTCCTCTCCACTATCCCAGTCATCCTCACTCTGTACTGTGGGGGCTCTGATTGGTCACCTTCCTCTCCACTATCCCAGTCATCCTCACTCTGTACTGTGGGGGCTCTGATTGGTCACCTTCCTCTCCACTATCCCAGTCATCCTCACTCTGTACTGCGTTCACTCGTGTGGGTGTGAACTTCCATAACATCCTGGTCTTTTGCATGCATTGGCTTTCATTGCCCTGGGCAATTAGCATTTTCTCAATCAACAGTTCATCACTGGTGTTACTATTCTGGAGATGAACTCTCACCTCTGCCCTGACATTATCATTTGTTAGTCCAGTAACAATGGCCTGCAGGCATTGGCTCTTGACTAACTCTGTAACATATTTCAGTCCTGATTGGGCACGAGCTGAGGCTCTCTTTCTGATTCTGATCTCCTATCTGTCCATGGATTTTAAAGTCTTTATGACTGTACATACTCACTCCACTCTCTCTCTGTGGTGTGTGCCTTTCTGGATCTGAGGAGCCCCTCCCTCCTCTTTTCGTCCTGCCGCAGCTCCTGTCTCTCCGCTGGGTTCGCTGTCACCTGCATCGTTGGCGCCGACTGGCTGGGACTTGTAGTCAGACTTTTCACAGGATCCTCCTGTTCCTTTGATTTCCTCTTTCAGTTGAAGCAGCCAAGACGTTCCCTCATCCTCTGATTCCACTAAATCCTCCTTCTCACAGTAATATTCCATCAGTTTGCGCTGCAATGCATGATGGCTTTTTCCTTTTACTTCAGTCATCTACACCTACTATTCCGCAACGTACACACAGGTGCCGTAAATGGTCTTCAGTTAAAGTCCATAAACTCTGTTCGATTTCATCCAACAACGTTTCCCTCTCTCGACTCATATTGTCTTACTCACCTTGCAACAACGACAGAGCAGCCAGGCCATGGCAAGATAGCTACAATCCGTCCGGTGTTTAGCCCTCTAACGTTAGGTGTACGGTGTTTCCTCTGACACATTGGTGCGGCTGGTTTCAGGGTTAAGCGGGCAGTGTGTCAAGAAGCAGTGCGTCTTGGCTGGGTCTTATTTCGGAGGATGCACGGCTCTCGACCTTCGCCTCTCCTCTTGTTTTCCTTCTTCCTGTAAAGAAGGAGATGTGTGTTATCCTTTTGAGATCATCCTTGGTTGTGTGGGCACGTTTGAGAAAAGAGAACTGGAGTGGAGAACTGTGTTCTATGTCAGAAACCTGCTCCCGACTCGTTTATTCCACCTTTCTGCTTTAGAGCAACTGACAAAATACTTGGTCCACTCTCACCATATTAGAGACACATATTGCCCTCAGATTACACAGACCCACACAGAATTAGAAAACAAACCCAGTTTTGATAAACTCCCATATTTATTGGGTGAAATACCACAGTGTTCCATCACTGCAGCAAGATTAGTGACCTGTTGTCTTGTAAATACAACCATAATTATGTTTATTTATTCTCCCTTTTGTACTTTAACTATTTATTGTTTTGTGAGTGTAATATTTTCTGTATATTTTAATTGTTTATTTCACTTTTGTTTATTATCTACTTCACTTACTTTGACAACGTTAACATATGTTTCCCATGACAATAAAGCCCTTAAATTGAAATTGAATTGAATTGAGAGTTAGAGAGAGAGAGAGAGAGGTCAGACACACTGTGGTGGAAAGGTTCCCTCTTCAGTGGTTTTAACCATTTTTGTTACAAAGAGGTGTAATTTACCAATTGCTTTATGAATGCCAGAATGCCTTGCTTTTGAGCAAAGGACAACGCCAGCTGTTCTGCTTACTATCATAAGCTGTTACAACCCTTCCAAGTAAAACACCTTTGGCTCGTACACCGAAATGTGATTCTTTTGTCGATGGTCCATCAACAGTCAGCTGGACAGACAGGGGCCTCGCGTTGACGCTGAAAATATCTCATTTTTCCTCTGATAAAGACATGTCTAGATATGTTTTTTTTTCCTATGTGCATTATAAAATGCTCCTGACACCAAGTCAAAGGGAAACGTGGTCTTCAGTCAGAGGGAGTCTTGTGTGAGAGACGAAAGTTCGTAACTCCAAGGGGAGTTTTTATGGTCAAATAGGAGGAGAAAAAATAGACGACATATCCCTCATAATGACAATGACACAAAAAGATTGTTCTTCATGTAGGGGAGGAGGTCTGGATACAAATCAAGATCAAATCCAAATGCTGAACATATTTGCAGAATATTCCTGTAATATCAATAGTCACAGTATGTATGTGTATATATATAGGAATATACCTTCCTTCATTATTAATTAATTAATAAGTATTGAACACGTCACCATTTTTCTCAGTAAATATATTTCCAAAGGTGCTATTGTCATGACATTTTCACCAGATGTTGGTAACAACCCATGTAATCCATACATACAAAGAAACCAAAACAAATAAGTTCAGAAATTAAGTTATGTGTAATAATGTGAAATGACACAGGGAAAAAGTATTGAACACACTTACTGATATTTATTTAATACTTTGTACAAAAGCCTTTGTTGGTAATGACAGCTTCAAGACGCCTCCTGTACGGAGAAACTAGTCGCATGCATTGCTCTGGTGTGATTTTGGCCCATTCTTCCACACAAACAGTCTTCAAATCTTGAAAGTTCAGTGGGCCTCTTCTATGAATCTTGATCTTCAGTTCTTTCCATAGATTTTCAATGGGATTTGTTTTCTACAGATTGTTAATGAAAGATAAACATTTTTGTTAAAAATAATTATTATATTATTGATGGATTGACTATGACTTTTCAAGTCACCCAGTATTTCTATCTGCAGATTTAGCTCCAGGTAAATATTGCAGTTCTTCAGCCATTCCTGAACCTGTGACCAATAACCTGCTCCATATGGACAGAACCAAAATAAATGATCTAATGATTCTGCCTCCTCGCAGCAAATTCTAAGTTTTGAAACTGGCATCATTCTGCAGCCTTGTAAAGATAAGGAGGGGATGACTGGGAGGCAGGTTGGAATTTATTTTCATGAATCTTGTTCTGGAGGCAGTTCTTCAAAGTGGTCACTAGCTGGCACAGGCACAAAGTAATACAATCAGATTTTAATCACAACTTTAACCTTAACCACACTGATAATCCTTACCTTCATTTAACACCATAAAACACTATTATTTTACACTAATGTTTACCATGTAGACAATGTTGACTTTGCAGCTGGCATATCTATAGGAAATTGCACAGTTCTGCCTCCTAGGCAAGATTCATGACAAACGTCAACCTGCAACTGGGAGAGGCAACGTAACATCAATAACACAATAGTTTTCACTATTAACATTTTATTCTGAAAAGTACAATATATAATGGTATAATGATGGATCATATGTCCATATATAATGGTACAATGATGGAGCATATGTCCATATATAATGGTATAATTATGGAGCATATGTCCATATATAATGGTACAATGATGGAGCATATGTCCATATATAACGGTATAATTATGGAGCATATGTCCATATATAATGGTACAATGATGGAGCATATGTCCATATATAATGGTACAATGATGGAGCATATGTCCATATATAATGGTACATTGATGGAGCATATGTCCATATATAATGGTACAATGATGGAGCATATGTCCATATATAATGGTACAATGATGGAGCATATGTCCATATATAATGGTACAATGATGGAGCATATGTCCATATATAACGGTATAATTATGGAGCATATGTCCATATATAATGGTACAATGATGGAGCATATGTCCATATATAATGGTACAATGATGGAGCATATGTCTATATATAATTGTACAATGATGGAGCATATGTCCATATATAATGGTACAATGATGGAGCATATGTCCATATATAATGGTACAATTATGGAGCATATGTCCATATATAATGGTACAATGATGGAGCATATGTCCATATATAATGGTACAATGATGGAGCATATGTCCATATATAATGGTACAATGATGGAGCATATGTCCATATATAATGGTACAATGATGGAGCATATGTCTATATATAATGGTACAATGATGGAGCATATGTCCATATATAATGGTACAATGATGGAGCATATGTCCATATATAATGGTACAATTAGTTTTTCAACATAAAAGACATACAACAAATGATCACATTGGTATTTTAAGGGTGTTATTGTAAGAGTTTAAATGTTTAAACAGTGGATACATCTAAAACAGTATTAAAGAGTGCAGTATGTTCTGAGTATGTTACTTTAACGTCAACTCATAACGTCACTATAACTTCATGGGAGTCTTGTGGAAAGACTGTTGTTTTGGGTGTATTGAGTGACGTCTTCATCAACATTTGCAGAATATTCCTGTAATATGTTCACCATTTGTCAGATGACAACAGCCTAGTCGTCTTCAGACATTCATAAAGGGTTCAAGTAGTTTATTTACCATTTGCAGGTATTAAAAGTAATACATACACTGTAATTTTTTATTTTTTATTTTTTTTTATTTCACCTTTATTTAACCAGGTAGGTCAGTTGAGAACAAGTTCTCATTTGCAACTGCGACCTGGCCAAGATAAAGCAGAGCAGTGCGACAAAGACAACACAAAAAACACAATTGAAAATCTATATACAGAGTGCAAAATGTAGTGCAAAATGCAGTAAGGTTAGGAGGTAGGACAATAAATAGACCGTAGTGGTGAAATAAATTACAAATTATCATCATTAACACAGGAATGAAGGATGTGCAAATTATGATGTGCAAATAGATATACTGGAGTGCAAGATTTGTGAAAATAACAAAAATAAATATGGGGATGAGGTAGTAGTGTGGGCTATATACAGAAGGGCTATATACAGGTGCAATGATCGATAAGCAGCTTTGACAACTGATGCTTAAAGTTATTGAGGGAGATAGGAACCTCTAGCTTCAATGATTTTTGCAATTCGTTCCAGTCATTGGCAGCAGCGAACTGGAAGGAATGGCGGCCAAAGGAGGTGTTGGCTTTGGGGGTGACCAGTGAGATATACCTGCTGGAGCGCATGCTACGGGTGGGTGTTGCTAAAGTGACCAGTGAGCTGAGATAGGGCGGGGATTTACCTAATAAAGACTTATAGATGACCTGGAGCCAGTGGGTTTGGCGACGAATATATAATGAAGGCCAGCCAACAAGAGCATACAGGTCGCAGTGATGGGTAGTGTATGGGGCTTTGGTGACAAAACGGATGGCACTGTGATAGACTACATCCAATTTGCTAAGTAGAGTGTTGGAGGCTAGTTTGTAAATGACATCGCCGAAATCAAGGATCGGTAGGATAGTCAGTTTTACAAGGGCATGTTTGGCAGCATGAGTGAAGGAGGCTTTGTTGCGAAATAGGAAGCCAATTCTGGATTTAATTTTGGATTGGAGAGGGTTGATGTGAGTCTGGAAGTTGAGTTTACAGTCTAACCAGATGCCTAGGTATTTGTAGGTGTCCACGTATTCTAATTCGGACCCATCGAGAGTAGTGATGATAGTCCGGTGGGCGGGTGCTGGCAGTGTTCGATAGAAAAGCATGCACTTAGTTTTACTAGCGTTTAAGAGCATTTGGAGGCCACGGAAGGAGTGTTGTATGGCATTGAAGCTTGTTTGAAGGTTAGTGAACACAGTGTCCAAAGAGGGGCCAGATGTATACAGAATGGTGTCGTCTGCGTAGAGATGGATCAGAGAGTCACCAGCAGCGAGAGCGACATCGTTGATGTATATAGAGAAAAGGGTTGGCCCAAGAATTGAACCCTGTGGCACCCCCATAGAGACTGCCAGAGGATCGGACAATAGGCCCTCCGATTTGACACACTGAACTCTGTCTGCAAAGTAGTTAGAGAACCAGGCAAGGCAGTCACTTGAGAAACCAAGGCTGTTGAGTCTGCCAATAAGAATGCGGTGATTGACAGAGTCGAAAGCCTTGGCCAGGTCGATGAAGACGGCTGCACAGTACTGTCTTTTATCGATGGCGGTTATGATATCGTTCAGTACCTTGAGCGTAGCTGAGGTGCACCCATGACCAGCACGGAAACCAGATTGCATAGCAGAGAAGGTACGGTGGGATTCGAAGTGGTCAGTTATCTGTTTGTTAACTTGGCTTTCGAAAACTTTAGAAAGGCAAGGCAGGATGGATATTGGTCTATAACAGTTTGGGTCTAGAGTGTCTCCTCCTTTGAAGAGGGGGATGACCGCGGCAGCTTTCCAATCTCTAGGGATCTCAGACGATACGAAAGAGAGGTTGAACAGGCTAGTGATAGGTGTTGCAACAATTTGGGCTGATAATTTCAGAAAGAGAGGGTCCAGATTATCTAGCCCAGCAGATTTGTAGGGGTCCAGATTTAGCAGCTCTTTCAGAACATCAGCCGTCTGGATTTGGGTGAAGGAGAAGCGGGGGGGGCTTGGGCATGTAGCTGCCGGGGGTACAGAGCTGTTGGCCGGGGTAGGGGTAGCCAGGTGGAAAGCATGGCCAGCCGTAGCAAAATGCTTATTGAAATTTTCGATAATCGTGGATTTATCGGTGGTAACAGTGTTTCCGAGCCTCAATGCAGTGGGCAACTGGGAGGAGGTGCTCTTATTCTCCATGGACTTTACAGTGTCCCAGAACTTTTTGGAGTTAGTACTACAGGAAGCAAATTTCTGTTTGAAAAAGCTGGCCTTAGCTTTTCTAACTGACTGTGTGTACTTGTTCCAGACTTCCCTGAATAGCTGCATATCGCGGGGGCTATTCGATGCTAATGCAGTGCGCCACAGGATGTTTTTGTGTTGGTCTAGTGCAGTCAAGTCTGGGGTGAACCAAGGGCTATATCTATTCTTAGTTCTACGTTTTTTGAAAGGGGCATGCTTATTTAGGATGGTGAGGAAAGCACTTTTAAAGAAAAACCAGGCGTCCTCTACTGACGGGATGAGGTCAATATCCTTCCAGGATACCTGGGCCAGATAGAATAGAAAGGACTGCTCGCAAAAGTGTTTTAGGGAGCGTTTGACAGTGATAAGGGGTGGTCGTTTGACCGCTGACCCATTGCGAACGCAGGCGATGAGGCAGTGATCGCTGAGATCCTGGTTGAAAACAGAGGAGGTGTATTTGGAGGGCAAGTTAGTTAGGATGATATCAATAATGGTACCCATGTTTACGGATTTTGGGTTGTACCTGGTGGGTTCCTTGATAATTTGTGTGAGATTGAGGGCATCTATCTTAGATTGAAGGACAGCCGGGGTGTTAAGCATATCCCAGTTTAAGTCACCTAACAGTACAAACTCTGAAGATAGATGGGGGGCAATCAATTCACATATGGAGTCCAGGGCACAGCTGGGGGCTGAGGGGGGTCTGTAACAGGCGGCAACAGTGAGAGACTTATTTCTGGAAAGGTGGATTTTTAAGAGTAGAAGCTCAAACTGTTTGGGCACAGACCTGGACAGAATGACTGAACTCTGCAGGTTATCTCTGCAGTAGATTGCAACTCCACCTCCTTTGGCAGTTCTATCTTGACGGGAAATGTTGTAGTTGGGGATGGGAATTTTTGGTGGCCTTCCTAAGCCAGGATTCAGACACAGCTAGGACATCCGGGTTGGCGGAGTGTGCTAAAGCAGTGAATAAATCAAACTTAGGGAGGAGGCTTCTAATGTTAACATGCATGAAACCAAGGCTTTTACGGTTACAGAAATCAACAAATGAGAGCGCCTGGGGAATAGTTGTAGTACTGGGGGTTACAGGACCTGGGTTTACCTCTACATCACCAGAGGAACAGAGGAGTAATAGAATCAGTATTCGGCTAAGGGCTTTAAGAACAGGACATCTAGTACGTTGGGTACATAGAATAAAAGTAGCAGATTTCTGGGCGTGTTGGAATAGGTTGAGGGCATAATGTACAGGCAAGGGTATAGTAGGATGTGAGTTCAGTGAAGGTAAACCTAGGCGTTGGGTAATGAAGAGAGAGGTTGCATCTCTGGAGACACCAGTTAAGCCAGGTGAGGTCTCCGCATGTGTGGGGGGAGGGACAAAGGAGCTATCAGAGGCCAGTTGAGCAGGACTGGGGGCTCTACAGTGAAATAAAACAATAATAGCTAGCCTGAACAGCAAAAGACAAGGCATATTGAAATAAGAAAGGGCAAAAAAAAAAACAAAAAAAAAAACAGTTAATTAAGAGGGCTAAGACAACGACGGGTAATGGCGATGAATGGACAAAGAGGGTCAGTTAGAAAAAGTGAATGTACTACACACAGGACCTGGGGCCTGGCAGTTAAACAGAAAGAAATACCATATAACCAAACAGTCCTGCAGGCATCAGCTGTGAAGCTGAGCAATCATAGGATCCGATGAGCAGCAAAGTGGTGAGCCGGGGAGCAGATTCAATGGGCACGGCGTTCAGAGTGTTAGCAGGCCGGGCTAGCAGGCCAGAGCTAGCAGATGGCTCTTCGGCGATGTCGCAGAGGAGAACCCTGTTGAGACCACGTCGGACAATTACGTCGGCAGACCAGTCACGGTGGCTCGGTGGGGCTCCGTGTCGACAGTAGAAGGTCCAGGTAGGTTGACAAGGTACTGGAGCCCGGGAGAGTAGCTAGCACACGTCGGCTGTCTGGGAGATGAGCCTAGCTTACGCTAGCATAGGTAGCATGTAAACAATGGAGGTTAGCTATAAACGTCGGTCACTCGAATGCAGCTAGCTAGCTGTGATGATCCGGTGTGGTGGTCCTGTAATTTCAGTGGAAATCCGGTGAAGTGGAAGGGGACGCAGTCCGATAAGCGCTGGGTTGGTAGCGCGCTGAGCAGACTGGCCAATATTGTCCGAACTGAAAGCTGGCTGAGCAGGCAGAGCGGTGGTGAGGACCGCTAGCAGTGGTTAGCGATGGCTGGTTAGCAAGCTAGCTAGCAGGCTAACTTTTGACTGCGGTTCAGTTAAATAATGGAAAAAGCATGGATATTTGATCCAATATTTGATCCGTTTCACGTTGGGTAAGGTGGCTTGCAGGAGAGGTAAATCGGGAACAAATAAAAATGCCTTACTAACACTAGAAAGACACACACTATACGCACACACTAACACAAACACACTACACACACAAACACTGGATGGACACACACACACACACACACACACTACACACACATAAACACTCACACACTAGACAAACACACACACATGCTTGCACAAACACACACACACGCTTGCACACACACACACACACGCACACGCTTGCACGCACGCACACACACTTGCACACACACACACACACACGCTTGCACACGCACACACACACACACACACACAACACACACACACAGAACACACACACACGACAAACACACTGAACACACACACACACTGGATACACTACACACACACACTGGACTTTCACACACACACACACACACACACACACATTGGACACACACACACACACTGGACACACATACACAAACAGACATACACACACACACACTAGACACACACACACTAGACACACACACAATGGACCACACACTGGACACACACACACACACACACTGTGCACACACACGACACACACACACAAACTGGACACACACACACACTGGACACACACACACACACACTAGACACACACAACCACACTCTCACACTGTTTGTACAATTTTGAAATGTATGTCACGTATTTGAACAGCAATTGACAAAAATAAGTTAGCAGTTTATCAAGAGCCACTTGAATGCGACCAGATTTGAGAGAAGATTGCAACCTGCAATATTATTGAATCCAAATATCTTCATGTCAATGAAATGCAGTTGTCATATATGTGTTTGGATTGATTTCCCAATGAACACTTAACTTAACTTTTTAGACCATGATTACTTGATACCCTACAAAAATTATTTCTCATTACAATCAATCAGAACTGTATGGCCAGCTGTTTTAGCTGAGGAACACACAAATGAGGGGGAATTATTATGTATTTATAAAATCCCATATCTGACCCTCTGCTGTGGCCAGGACCTGGGCTCAGGAATCAGACCAATGATGATAACAATTGGAACAGAGGAGCAGTGGACAGGAAACTCCTTGAAGGACAGGAAGGGGAAAAGGGCCTTTAATGAGCTATCAATCTATGATGATGTACCAAGGAAGTAAATGCACCAGTTATTGATTAGTATTTAGTAGATAGTATTATTGGTCAAGTGATGGTCAGTCAAATGTGTATTTATTAAAATGTCAAATGAATTAAATCAGTAATTAAATCAGTAACAAGGCAGTTACCCAACCTCTGTCTGTCTCTGAGGGAAGAGAGGGTCAATACCCAACCTCTGTCTGTCTCTGAGGGAAGAGAGGGTCAATACCCAACCTCTGTCTGTCTCTGAGGGAAGAGAGGGTCAATACCCAACCTCTGTCTGTCTCTGAGGGAAGAGAGGGTCAATACCCAACCTCTGTCTGTCTCTGAGGGAAGAGAGGGTCAATACCTCTGTCTGTCTCTGAGGGAAGAGAAGGTCAATACCTCTGTCTGTCTCTGAGGGAAGAGAGGGTCAATACCCAACCTCTGTCTGTCTCTGAGGGAAGAGAGGGTCAATACCTCTGTCTGTCTCTGAGGGAAGAGAGGGTCAATACCTCTGTCTGTCTCTGAGGGAAGAGAGGGTCAATACCCAACCTCTGTCTGTCTCTGAGGGAAGAGAGGGTCAATACCCAACCTCTGTCTGTCTCTGAGGGAAGAGAGGGTCAATACCCAACCTCTGTCTGTCTCTGAGGGAAGAGAGGGTCAATACCCAACCTCTGTCTGTCTCTGAGGGAAGAGAGGGTCAATACCCAACCTCTGTCTGTCTCTGAGGGAAGAGAGGGTCAATACCCAACCTCTGTCTGTCTCTGAGGGAAGAGAGGGTCAATACCCAACCTCTGTCTGTCTCTGAGGGAAGAGAGGGTCAATACCCAAACTCTGTCTGTCTCTGAGGGAAGAGAGGGTCAATACCCAACCTATGTCTGTCTCTGAGGGAAGAGAGGGTCAATACCTCTGTCTGTCTCTGAGGGAAGAGAGGGTCAATACCTCTGTCTGTCTCTGAGGGAAGAGAGGGTCAATACCCAACCTCTGTCTGTCTCTGAGGGAAGAGAGGGTCAATACCTCTGTCTGTCTCTGAGGGAAGAGAGGGTCAATACCTCTGACTGTCTCTGAGGGAAGAGAGGGACAATACCCAACCTCTGTCTGTCTCTGAGGGAAGAGAGGGTCAATACCCAACCTCTGTCTGTCTCTGAGGGAAGAGAGGGTCAATACCCAACCTCTGTCTGTCTCTGAGGGAAGACAGGGTCAATACCCAACCTCTGTCTGTCTCTGAGGTCAGTATAGATACATTATTGTGCTAGTACAACAGGAATGTAGTAGTTAAACCGCCATTTTGATTATTTAATTAGTGAAAATAATGACCAGTTAGTGTTATTGTGACTTCCAGGAGCGGGTGGAGGAAGTGACAGTGGATGAGGATGGAGCAGCAGCACCTGAATAAACATAACATAGTTATTAACTTTTAGCTTTAAGCTGTTTTACACTTATTGATTGGAGTGCAGTGTTCATCTTTTTACTAACTTGTTATTTTGTTGCTTATTGATGGGATTCTGTTTCCAAATCTATTGTGACACAGTTTAAGTCAAATAAAATACAAAGAGAACTTCTTATTTTCTAGAATTTTGAATATTTGGTCAGTGGACACGTACCGACAGGATACTGTGTATATGTTCAGGGTAGATTCAATTACGTGTCTTATAATGTCTTTAGATATTCAGGGGCCCCCTCATTTCAACGTCCTGAAGTGACTTGGGACGTAACTTGTGTCAACTGATGCCACAGGTACATCTAGGAGACGTTTCATGAAAACATTATTTTTATGTCAACCTCATAACGTTGCTATATGTCAGAAAGTACATTGAGAGCCCCACAAAATGCAGTTTCTGGAAGCCACTGGGAACGTAACTTTCATCAGTGGGTGCCTGCAGTAGCAATAAGGTACGTAACATTGTGAACGTTCATGAAAGATTCAAGGACATCTATTATAACGTTACTGAATAATATTATTTAGCTTTTTAAAATCCCCCACATTTCTACGTCCTGAAAAGACTTGGGACGTGACTTACGTCAGCTGACACCACAGGTACATACAGGAGACATTTCATGATAACATAGTTTTTAGGTCTGGGTACTTAAGTGATAAAAATGTATTCAAAACACCTAAAACAGACTGTTATGTAAAGGATCAGAGCCAGCTCTCTAAAACAGACTATTATGAGCCTGAAAAGATGTCAGCTGACGCCACAGGTCATGTAGGAGGCGTTTCGTGATAACATTATTTTTAGGTCTGGGTACATAAGTGATAAAAATGAATACAAAACACCTTCCCTGTCATGCAAAATAGGATATTCCGTTAAAACAGCTGCAGGAGTACTAGTGGGGGAAAGTCTGATGAAAGAGTTCAAAGACACAGAGAAGAGTCACAAAAATTAATTGAGTTACTGGAGACAAGCTGGAACACGTATGTATCAAGAGGTAAACGTAATACTCTTAAACCAGCTAAGTGGAACAAAGATGACTTCATTCCCTCACAGAAGATGTAAAGAAACTTCATACTCATCTCAGGGGTGAGGAAGATGATGTAATACAACAACTATAAAAACACTATCCTAAAGAGTGGATAAGGCTGAATCATAGCCTGCTCACAGACATTATGCTGTTCAGGGAGAAGGGGGGGGGAGAAGCATCAAGGCTACTGATACAAACGTACACATCAAGGAACAGACCTCCCACACTCCAAGACGTCTACACTACATCTGTCAAAGATAGAGCAGTGCACCCAGACGTCTACGCTAGCCTGTCAAAGATAGAGCAGTGCACCCAGACGTCTACGCTAGTCTGTCAAAGCTAGAGCAGTGCACTGAGACGTCTACGCTAGCCTGTCAAAGCTAGAGCAGTGCACCCAGACGTCTACGCTAGCCTGTCAAAGATAGAGCAGTCTCTTAGTGAAAGCTTCACCCGGCTGGAAATCCCAGGTAAACGGGAGAACAAAGTTCCTGTGCTTCTCACAGACCATCCTCATACTACATAGGATCCAGGTGAGAGTTCCCAAAGAAAACCCTGTGGTCTTTGCCAGACTGTCGTCCAACACACCCATCAGGGTATCTGACTGCCTACGGCACTGTCTGTGGAGTGGAATATCCAGAGTCCTCAGGTCCACTAAACGTAGAAAACATATAGCAACGCTCTGCCAGATGATGAATTTACAAGATCACCAAATGGACCAAGTCGCTACGTTTATGGGTCATAAACACGTCCACTGTGAATATTACAGGCTATCTGAGAATACCATGCAATTTGCCAATGTTAGCAAATTGCTGATAGCAATAGAAAAGGGACCACATGCATACAAAGGCAAGTCTCTGGATCAGATTGACTTGAATACAGATGAAGACTCAGAGGACAGTGAGGGATGTTCAGAACTCACTCAGTCTGGTTAGTTGGTGAGTGTAGACTTTGAGGCTGCTTACCTGACAGGATCAGAGGACAGTGAGGGATGTTCAGAACTCACTCAGTCTGGTTAGTTGGTGAGGGTAGACTTTGAGGCTGCTTACCTGACAGGATCAGAGGACAGTGAGGGATGTTCAGAACTCACTCAGTCTGGTTAGTTGGTGAGGGTAGACTTTGAGGCTGCTTACCTGACAGGATCAGAGGACAGTGAGGGAGGTTCAGAACTCACTCAGTCTGGTTAGTTGGTGAGGGTAGACTTTGAGGCTGCTTACCTGACAGGATCAGAGGACAGTGAGGGATGTTCAGAACTCACTCAGTCTGGTTAGTTGGTGAGGGTAGACTTTGAGGCTGCTTACCTGACAGGATCAGAGGACAGTGAGGGAGGTTCAGAACTCACTCAGTCTGGTTAGTTGGTAAGCAACAGAGCTCCCACACATCTATCCATATATAGTTCCACAGGGATGCTGGCCCATGTTGACACCAATGCTTCCCCCAGTTGTCCTTTGGGTGGTGGAACATGAAGGTGAAAAACCCAGCACCGTTGCAGTTTTTGACACAAACCAGTGTGCCTGGCACCTACGACCAAACCCCGTTCAAAGGCACTTAAATCTTCTGTCTTGCCCATTCACCCTCTGAATTGCACACATACACAATCCATGTCTCAATTGTCTCCAGGCTTAAAAATCCTTCTTTAACCTGTCCCGCCTCCTTCATCTACAAGTGACGTCAATAAGGGATCATAGCTTTCACCTGGATTCACCTGGTCAGTCTGTCATGGAAAGAGCAGCTGTTCTTAATGTTTTGTACACTTAGTGTAAATTGCACAATAATGCTACATTGATGTATTGTTTTATGTAGCCTATTATTTAGTCTTTATTCAACCTGCCATCTACCCTCCTGTGGACTGTGGGTTATGAGACAACCCCCGCATCACTAGCTTGATGTTCTGCAGCCTTGTAATGATAAGGAGGGGATGACTGGGAGGCAGGTTGGAATTTATTGTCATGAATCTTGTTCTGGAGGCAGTTCTGCAAAGTGGTCACTAGCTGGCACAGGCACAAAGTAATACAATCAGATTTTAATCACAACTTTAACTTTAACCACACTGATAATCCTTACCTTCATTTAACACCATAAAACACTAGTATTTTACACTAATGTTTACCATGTAGACAATGTTGACTTTGCAGCTGGCATTTCTAGAGGAAATTGCACAGTTCTGCCTCCTAGGCAAGATTCATGACAAACGTCAACCTGCGACTGGGAGAGGCAACGTAACATCAATAACACAATAGTTTTCACTATTAACATTTTATTCTGGTTTCAAGTATGTTTTATTAGGAAAAGTACAATATATTCATGTACAATGATGGAGCATATGTCCATATATAATGGTACAATGATGGAGCATATGTCCATATATAATGGTACAATGATGGAGCATATGTCTATATATAATGATACAATGATGGAGCATATGTCCATATATAATGGTACAATTATGGAGCATATGTCCATATATAATGGTACAATGATGAAGCATATGTCCATATATAATGGTACAATTTATGGAGTATATGTCCATATATAATGGTACAATGATGGAGCATATGTCCATATATAATGGTACAATGATGGAGCATATGTCCATATATAATGGTACAATGATGGAGCATATGTCCATATATAATGGTACAATGATGGAGCATATGTCCATATAATGGTACAATTAGTTTTTCAACATAAAAGACATACAACAAATGATCACATTGGTATTTTAAGGGTGTTATTGTAAGAGTTTAAATGTTTAAACAGTGGATACATCTAAAACAGTATTAAAGAGTGCAGTATGTTCTGAGTATGTTACTTTAACGTCAACTCATAACGTCACTATAACTTCATGGGAGTCTTGTGGAAAGACTGCATGTTGTTTTGGGTGTATTGAGTGACGTCTTCATCAACATTTGCAGAATATTCCTGTAATATTTTCACCTTTTGTCAGATGTCAACAGCCTAGTCGTATTCAGACACTCATAAAGGGTTCAAGTAGTTTATTTACCATTTGCAGGTATTAAAAGTAATACATACATTGTAATTCCTTGTTGGAACTCTCTCACGTATAGGACAGTACATACCAGAGGAGGCTGCTGAGGGGAGGACGGCTCATAATAATGTCTGGAACGGAGCCAATGAAATGGCATCAAACACATGGAAACCATGGAAACCACGTGTTTGATGTATTTGATACCATTCCACTTATTCCTCTCCAGCCATTACAAGCCTGTCCTCCCCAATTAAGGTCCCACCAACCTCCTGTGGTACATACACATAAACAGTCAAATATATCATAAGAACATCAATACAAAATGCAAAGTGGTAAGATCCTAAAATAAAAAACGGTTGAGTCATGTTGTAAAAGTATGATGAAAACAGTTTAGGTTGCTTGATTTAACAGGCAGATAGAACTGGGATAGAAGCTGTTCTAGACCCTGTGATCCATAAACTGCCTAGCAACCACTGGTCCTCACTAGACTGGTGCCCTGCATGTCTATTTTTTCATTGGAGGTTTGAAGTGACATCTGTGTTTGTGGGACCACTTAGTGCTGGAATGAGGTGTCTGTTTGTTCCCAATTCTATCAGAAATGATGGTCCTCATTTGAAGGTCCTGTGTCAAAGTCCTCACTATTATAGGAAGACGTGTGTGTGTGTATATACAGTGTGTGAGTGTGTGTGTGTGTCCAGTGTATGTGTGTGTGTCCAGTGTGTGTGTGTGTGTCCAGTGTGTGTGTGTGTACAGTGTGTGTCTAGTGTGTGTGTGTGTGTGTGTGTGTCCAGTGTGTGTGTATATCCAGTGTGTGTGTGTGTGTGTACAGTGTGTGTGTGTGTGTGTGTCTAATGTGTGTGTGTGTCTAGTGTGTGTGTGTGTGTGTCGCGTGTATGTTCAGTGTGTGTGGTTGTGTATGTGTGTGTCCAGTGTGTGTGTGTTCAATGAGTGTGTGTGTGTGTGTGTGTCCAGTGTGTGTGTCTAGTGTGCGTATGTGTGTGTCTTGTGTGTGTGTCATGTGTGTGTGTGTGTGTCATGTGTGTATGTGTGTGTGTGTGTGTGTGTGTCCAGTCTGTTTATCTTTCTAGTGTGTATGTGTCTAGTGTGTGTCTGTGTGTGTGTGTGTTTGTGTCCAGTGTGTGTGTGTGTGTGAGTATGTGTGTGTCCAGTGTGTGTGTGTGTGTGTGTGTGTGTATATGTGTGTGTGTGTGTGTGTCCAGTGTGTGTGTGTCCAGTGTGTGTGTGTGTGTCCAGTGGATGTGTATATCCAGTGTGTGTGTGTGTGTGTGTGTGTGGTTGTGTGTGTGTGTGTGTAAAGTGTGTGTGTGTGTCCAGTGTGTGTGAATGTCGAGTGTGTGTATATCCAGTGTGTGTGTGTGTGTGTGTGTCCAGTGTTTGTGTGTGTCCAGTGTGTTTATCTTTCTAGTGTGTATGTGTCTAGTGTGTGTGTGTGTGCGTGTGTGTGTGTGGTTTTGTGTGTGTGTATCGCGTGTGTGTTCAGTGTGTGTGTTTGTGTGTGTGTGTGTGTGTCCAGTGTGTGTGTGTGTGTGTCCAGTGTCTGTGTGTCCAGTGTTTGTGTTCAATGAGTGTGTGTATGTGTGTATGTGTGTGTCCAGTGTGTGTGGATGTGTGCGCGTGTGTGTGTCCAATGTGTGTGTGTGTGTGTGGATGTGTGTGTGTGTGTGTGTTTGTGTGTATAGTGTGTGTCCAATGTGTGTGTGTGTGTGTGTGTAGTGTGTGTGTGTGTATGTCCAGTGTGTGTGTGTGTGTCCAGTGTGTGTGTGTGTATATCCAGTGTGTGTGTGGTTGTGTGTGTGTGTGTGTGTAATATGTGTGTTTGTGTGTGTTTGTGTGTATAGTGTGTGTCCAATGTGTGTGTGTGTGTGTGTGTGTGTGTGTGTAGTTTGTGTCCAGTGTGTGTGTGTGTGTGTGTGTGTGTGTGTGTATGTCCAGTGTGTGTGTGTGTGTGTCCAGTGTGTGTGTGGTTGTGTGTGTGTGTGTGTTTGTGTGTGTGTGTCGTCCAGTGTGTGTGTGGTTGTGTGTGTGTGTGTGTGTGTGTGTGTGTGTGTGTGTGTGTGTGTGTCCAGTGTGTGTGTGTCTGTGTCCAGTGTGTGTGTGGTTGTGTTTGTGTGTGTGTGTGTGTGTGTGTTTGTGTGTGTGTGTGTGTGTGTGTCCAGTGTGTGTGTGTGTGTGTTTGTGTGTGTGTGTCGTCCAGTGTGTGTGTGGTTGTGTGTGTGTGTGTGTGTGGTTATGTCCAGTGTGTGTGTGGTTGTGTGTGTGTGTGTGTGTGTCCAGTGTTTGTGTGGTTGTGTGTGTGTGTCCAGTGTGTGTGTGTATGTTTGTGTGTTTGTGTGTCCAGTGTATTTGTGTGTGTGTGTGTGTGTGTGTCGTCCAGTGTGTGTGTGTGTGTGTGTGTCCGTGTGTCCAGTGTGTGCGTTTGTGTGTCGGTGGTTACCATGGTTATTATTTTAGGGTCACTGAGGAGTCAACATCATGAACCCTAAACCCTGGATAGAGGGGCTCAGTGAATGTGGTGTAGAATGTGTTCAGGTGGGTCAGTGTGTCAGAGGAGGCTCTGTAGAAGGACAGAGTGCCGGCTGGCCAGTCCAGATACACTCCTACTCTGTTGGAGCTAGAGGAGGGGACGTCTATGGTAGTGGAGTTATTATTGTGGGAGCTGGAGGAGGGGACGTCTATGGTAGTGGAGTTATTATTGTGGGAGCTGGTGGAGGGGACGTCTATGGTAGTGGAGTTATTATTGTGGGAGCTGGAGGAGGGGACGTCTATGGTAGTGGAGTTATTATTGTGGGAGCTGGAGGAGGGGACGTCTATGGTAGTGGAGTTATTATTGTGGGAGCTGGAGGAGGGGACATCTATGGTAGTGGAGTTATTATTGTGGGAGCTGGAGGAGGGGACGTCTATGGTAGTGGAGTTATTATTGTGGGAGATGGAGGAGGGGACGTCTATGGTAGTGGAGTTATTATTGTGGGAGCTGGAGGAGGGGACGTCTATGGTAGTGGAGTTTTTATTGTGGGAGCTGGAGGAGGGGACGTCTATGGTAGTGGAGTTATTATTGTGGGAGCTGGAGGAGGGGACGTCTATGATAGTGGAGTTATTATTGTGGGAGCTGGAGGAGGGGACGTCTATGGTAGTGGAGTTATTATTGTGGGAGCTGGAGGAGGGGACGTCTATGGTAGTGGAGTTATTATTGTGGGAACTGGAGGAGGGGACGTCTATGGTAGTGGAGTTATTATTGTGCCAGGCAGTGTAACTGTTGTCATAGCAGCTCAGACTCCAGGACTTGTCATTGTATCCAATCCTACAGTCATCACCCACTCCTCTCCTGCTGATTCCTTTATATGTCACTCCTATATCAGCCCTTCTCCCACTCCACTCTACCTCCCAGTAACAGCGCCCAGTCAGACCCTCTCTACACAGCACCTGTCCCCAGTCCTCAAATCTCTCTGGGTGATCAGGATACGGCTGCTCCTCTCTCCTCCATGTCACCTTTCTGTTCTTCTCAGACAGAGAGAGGTTTCTGTTTACTGTGTTTTGGTCCAGTGTGAGATCACAGACATCTGATGGATGAAACCAGACACAATATTAGAAATCATCATCATTCACATTAGAATGTTAACTCACTTTTCACTAATTCATTTAATGTAGATGTTTCTAGGTATCAAAAGGAGAAGTTAAGGTAACTTGAGACTTGTTGAATGATCATATGTTATACTGTATGGTAATATAAAACACACTTATTCACATTAATTACACACACACACACACACACACACTTACACACATCCTGGAAACACAAACACACAGACACATCCTGAACACACACACACACATCCTGGACACACACACACACACATACACACACACACACACACACACACACACACACACACACACACACACACACACATCCTGAACAAACACACACACACACACATATCTAATGTAACATGAACACACCACACACACACACATCCTGGACACACACAAATCCTGAACACACACACACATTAGACACACCTACACACACGTTGGACACACCTACACACACGCACATTGGACACCTACCCGTATACATGCATGAACACACACACAGACACATACACACACACAGACACACACATTGTCAAATCAACTCTTTCTAAACTTTGGTGTCCCTGATTTGTGCTTCTGTAGAACTCCAGCTGATATTTAATATAACCAAGTAAGTAATGATGGTGGTCTTTGACTTTGACTTAACTTGAATTAAGACTTATTCTTAGTCATATTCTTCACAGCAGTCAACACTCACATTTTCTAAGTCCAGGTTTCATTGTGTTCTCTCCACCATGTTCCACACTGTAACGGTAAGTAGAAGAACAGACAGACATTGAGGGATACACGTGAACACACACACACACATGCACACACACACACACAGTAAGCATGTAACAGTGTGTGTGTGTGTGTGTGTGTGTATTCATGGTGTGTGTGTGTGTGTGTGTGTATCCAGTGTAGGTGTGTGTATGGGTGTGTGCCCTGTGTGTGTGTATCCAGTGTGTGTGTGTGTGTGTATCCAGTGTGTGTGTGTGTGTGGGTGTGCGCATCTTTGTGTGTGTGTCCGGCTGGCCAGTCCAGATACACTCCTACTCTGTTGGAGCTGGAGGAGGGATACACACACTGGATACACACACACACACACAGGATACACATATACACATACACACACACACACACACACACACACACACACACACACACACACACACACACACAGGATACACACACAGAAAACACAAACACAGACTGGACACACTCTCACACACACAAACAAAAGTACACACAAACACTGGACAGACACACACACATAGTGGAGGTAATAATGTTTGTCTTAACTAGCCTGATAACTCCAACATGTCTGATATGAACATTGACATAAACCCTCTACATACTTGAGTTTCTCCAGTCTGCAGTGTGGATCCTCCAGTCCAGCAGAGAGCAGTCTGACTCCTGAGTCTCCTGGGTGATTGTAGCTCAGGTCCAGCTCTCTCAGGTGTGAGGGGTTTGACTTCAGAGCTGAGACCAGAGAAGCACAGCCTTCCTCTGTGACTAGACAGCCTGACAGCCTGCAAAGAGTCAAATCATATTACAACCACACTGCTATTCTTTGGTGGTGAAAATAGTGGCAGTAATGTGTTTCAACACATTCAGATATATTAGTGTCCTGAAACCTTCCATATATACTCAGCAAAAAAAGAAACGTCCCTTTTTCAGGACCCTATCATTCAAAGATAATTAGTAAAAATCCAAATAATTTCCCAGATCTTCATTGTAAAGGTTTAAAACACTGTTTCCCTGCTTGTTCAATGAACCATAAACAATAAATGAACATGCACATCTGGAACGGTCATTAAGACACTAACAGCTTACAGACGGAAGGCAATTAAGGTCACAGTTATGAAAACTTAGGACACTAAAGAGGCCTTTCTACTGACTCTGAAAAACACCAAAAGAAAGATGCCCAGGGTCCCTGCTCATCTGCGTGAACGTGCCTTAGGCATGCTGCAAGGAGGCATGAGGACTGCAGATGTGGCCAGGACAATACATTGCAATGTCCGTACTGTGAGACGCCTAAGACAGCGCTACAGGGAGACAGGACGGACAGCTGATCGTCCTCGCAGTGGCAGACCACGTGTAACAACAAAGGCTGTTCTCGAATCTTGTTGCACACATTCAGTGCATGGTTCTTCTGGCATTAAAGACAGGGACTTTGAAAAACACTTTCTGACTTGACTGCAAAAGGTTTCTTCTCAGGTTGGATTTTACTGACATTGTTTTTGGTAGCAGACACATTTACAGCAAAGCTGCTTCTTTTAGACTCACTTTTTCTGATGCTTGGTTGCTTCTTTGAGTTGTTCTGATTACTTGAAGTCCAGGATATCTCCAAACAGCGGGTCATTGGAAACCTTTGCTTGGCGGTACACAAATTCCACTAAATCAGGAAACTTGGCTCTTTTTCTTGTTCTTTCTTGAATGTCATAAGCATAACTTCTCCATCTTTCTTTCAGTTTGAATGGAAGTTTGGATAAAATAGACTTCATGTTGGTAGGATTGTTCATTTCGTCCATGTAGTCCACATCATTCACTGTGTTACAACATCCAACCAAGAACAAAGCAAAAGCATTCAATCCTTTTCTGCCTTCAGGCCTTATCGGAGGCCATTCCATAGCCTTCTTGATATAAGCTGTAGCGATGGTCATTTCATCTCCATAGTGACGATCAAGCAGGTCTCTGGCTTCTTTGTAAGCTCTGTCAGGTCTCAGATGTTCACAACTCCGAATGAGATCAAGTGGCTCTGCACTCGTGAACTGTTCGAGGTAGTACAGCCGGTCTTGATGACAGTCTGTTTTACTGTCGATAGCATGCTCGAATGCCCTTATGAAAGATCTGTAAGTCAGAGGATCTCCTGTAAACATGGATGTGTCTCTTTGAGGCAGTTTGAGACAAACTCTGTTGTTTAATGTGCAACTGGGTGACTTGGTTTTGACTCTGCAGCACTTCGTGCAGGCTATCTGTAGAAGAATCAGTGTTATCATGATGATTAAGATGCGGCGTGCTGCTGACAGCATCAAACCTTGACGATGACTTTCTTCTATCTGAAGCACCAACTTGAATGGCTGGCTTTGGATTGAATGTAAGGGATGGCTTACCAGCTCCACAACGCACATAATCGTCAACATTGTGTTTTTCTTGTCTACGTATCAGGGGTTCAAATCTGGGTCCTGAAGGTGGCTCTAATAAATCATAGTTAAATTCATGAGCATCTTCAAGTTCTTCATACACCTTTTAATTTGGCATCTGAAGCAGCAAGCTCAGTTTCAAGATCCAATTGCTCTTTTCTAATTCTCAAGCGAATTTCTTCCTGTTCTATCGCTTCTCTCTTTTTCATTGCTGCAGCTCTTGCCAACAGCGCTTCACGTTCAGCTTTAATTCTCAGCATTGCAGAATTAGTACTGGAAGTGTGGCTTACCACGGAGTTAGCTTTGGATACACTATCATGTGGCCTAATATCATCTTCCTCATCTTTTAAGACATCTGCAATCCATTTGTTTGAGTCTTCTATAAACCGCTTCAATTCCGAATATCTGTTCCCATAAGCATCTTGATCCGCTTTCTTATCATCTTCATCTATTAACTCACACAACTCTTAATTAATCCGTTCATACTGTCTTAAGTATCTTTCAAACATTAGCAATGCTTCATCTTTAATGAAATTAACATTGTGTTCATTTTCCTTCAATTTGGCTAATTCATTCTTCTGTTTGGTTACTTGTGCCAACTTTCCCTTGCGTTCTCCTTTCAGCCTTTGTATTTTCTCCTCTACAGCCTTTTCTGTGGGCTTTGGCGCCCTCTTTTGGTCAACACGCGCAGCTGCGCTTTCATCTGCCATGTCACGTCACTTTAACATCTTCACACAAAACTGTCACAATTCCTGATATTGTCCACAGCTTCTACTCTTCTTATTGTATTCACAAACACTGGTGAAAAAGAGTCACTGTAGTGTAGGATTTCTTTAAGTAAAGCTCTATGACTTTCAGAACTAAATATCCAGTGGACACTTACTTTCACTTTTAGACGACGGTTAGCGTTAGCATCGTCAGGAGTCTAATAGAGTCAAGAAGAAAATATCAGACCTGTTCCTGGGAAAGTTTCATTCAGCCGACGACTCACACTCTAGGTAGGCTACCTCTGGCTTTCTTTCTGTATTCTTGAGCTAAGACGTAGATTTCGGCCGTCTTGGTCTATTGTCTTTGTTATCAGCCGCTAGCAGGTTTCCTCAGCTCAGCCTAGTTGATTATCTCGCCGTCTTTGTTATCAACCGCTAGCAGGTTTCCTCAGCTCAGCCTAGTTGATTATCTCGCCGTCTTTGTTAGCAGCCGCTAGCAGGTTTCCTCAGCTCAGCCTAGTTGATTATCTCGCCGTCTTTGTTATCAACCGCTAGCAGGTTTCCTCAGCTCAGCCTAGTTGATTATCTCGCCGTCTTTGTTAGCAGCCGCTAGCAGGTTTCCTCAGCTCAGCCTAGTTGATTATCTCGCCGTCTTTGTTATCAACCGCTAGCAGGTTTCCTCAGCTCAGCCTAGTTGATTATCTCGCCGTCTTTGTTATCAGCCGCTAGCAGGTTTCCTCAGCTCAGCCTAGTTGATTATCTCGCCGTCCTCACGAGCGGCTGGCTTCTTCTTTCGCGGTCTTCTCACGCGGCTCGTCTTTCGTCTTCGTCGAGCAATCTTCTGAATTTGCTCAATATTTTGACTTTGTTGAGCAGTCTTTTGACTTTGATGTGTGTACAGCAAGCTGACTCACTAGCTTAGGACTGAGCAGTAAATAAAAGTCTTGAATCCAAAATTCTTCGTTTGACTGTTTAATTATGAATTTCAAAAACATAAAATATAAAAACTTAGGATCTTTACTTTTCTTACAAATTAACTGTGCAGTTCCGTGTAGGTCAAAAGACTGTGTTGCTCCAAAGTCCAGTGGCTTCTGGCTGTTTCGCAGGGTTCTATTTCTTTCATACTAAATCTAACAGCCAATCAAATTACATTATACTAAATCACTGGTCAACTGTTTACATTCCAATTTGTACGTTCCATTTGCAACACAGGTTTTCTCAGGTCTTACAAAATAAACTCAAAATATTATAACTTCCATAGAAATGGCTTCAACACTGACCAATTCACTTATAGTGTATTAAAGTAGTGAAAATTATAGTATCTGGTGGCATATTTTTTAGGACACAACAATACATACAAACCTCTCACCATTAACCTCAAATAAAAGGTGACATTCTGTACTGTCGCCTAATATTAGATTTCAAATCCAAAATGCTGGAACATACGGCCAAACTGTAAGCTTCACTGTCCAAACACATGGACTACATGTGCCTGGTAAACACATGTGGATCTGGTGAACAGTTATCACTTGTTGACCAACTACGGGAATACTGACCTCAGAGTCTCCAGTTTACAGTGAGGATTCTCCAGTCCAGCAGAGAGCAGCTTCACTCCTGAATCCTTCAGGTCATTGTTACTCAGATCCAGCTCTCTCAGGTGTGAGGGGTTTGACTTCAGAGCTGAGACCAGAGAAGCACAGCCTTTCTCTGTGACTAGACAGCCTGACAGCCTGCAAAGAGTCAAATCATATTACAACCACACTGATATTCTTTGGTGGTGAAAATAGTGGCAGTATATTTTTTTCAACATATTCAGATATATCAGTGTCCTGAAACCTGCCATATCTATTCATAAATGAATGTATCATTATTAGAAATTACAAATGATCAACGTATTGAATTAGTACAAAAAAATAGTACAAATATTTGAGTAGACTGACCAGACCAGTTTAAAAAGCAGTATCAGTCAAAACACAGACAGTGAGGTATCAGATTTAGATTGTATTGAGTATACAGTCCACACCATATCTAGTTTGACAGTGAAACTAACATTTTAAATGTTGCTCTGTACACCAGTATTGTGGATTTGAGATCAAATGTTTCATATGAGGTGACAGTATATAATGTCACCTTTTATTTGAGGGTATTTTCATACATATCTGTTTCACCCTTTAGAAAAATAAAAGCACGTTATGTATCTAGTCCCCCTATTTGAAGAAGTTATAAGTACTTTGACCAATTCACTTATAGTATATTAAAGTAGTCAAAGTATAGTATTTGGTCCCAAACTTATTGGTTGCATTTGAAGATTTGTTTTGGTTGTGTTTTGGGTTATGTTTTGACCAATAGTAACTGAATGGTGGATGGTGACTGGATTCATCTTCTAAGTGAGAAGATAACATGTTTCTAAACACTACTAAATGAACCCTGATGATGCCTTGATTAAGAAAAATCATGAATGAATCATGAATAATAATGAGTGAGAAAGTTACAGAGGCTAGAACAAAACATGCTAACCTCTCACCATTACCAATAACAGAGGGGGTATGATCTTTGTGTCTCTGTAACGTTCTCATTCATCATCATTTACGATTCATTCATGATTATTCATAACCATGGTAGCATCCACATGAATGTAGAAGTGTTCAGAAACATCTTCTATTCTTACTGACAATACAAGTGAAGTGACTCCAAAATGACAGGACATTATTCACCATTCAGTTACTTTTGGGAAAAACATTATCCAAAACACAACCAAAACAAACTGCAAATGCATTCAACAAGATTGTAGAATCGCAAGCTTCATGTTATCACTGCAGGGAAGGAATATTGATCCAAATACTAATCCTTTGAAAAAATTAATTCATTAAAATAATCATGACTTTTTCAAATGGGAGAACTACGTAAAATAAAGTGCTTTCATTTCTCAAAGGGTTAAACAGATATTCAAATAAAAGTTGACATTCTGCCCTGTCACCTAATATTAAACATTCTATCTCAAATCCAAAATGCTGGAGCATAGCGCCTTATTTAAAACTGTATGCTTCACTGTCCATATGGTGTTGACCATGTCTTCCTGGTAAACACATGTGGATCTGGTGAACTTGTTGACCAACTACAGGAATAATGACCTCAGAGTCTCCAGTTTACAGTGGGGATTCTCCAGTCCAGCAGAGAGCAGCTTCACTCCTGAATCCTTCAGGTCATTGTTACTCATATCCAGCTCTCTCAGGTGTGAGGGGTTTGACTTCAGAGCTGAGACCAGAGAAGCACAGCCTTTCTCTGTGACTAGACAGCCTGACAGCCTGGCAAAGATATCATCATGATTTCACAAACACACAGTTAATTTAACACCAGTAGTGTAGAAGGACAATGTTTATTCTGTCAAACAACATATAGATTCATCTTCTGTCTCCTAGAATGTTATGGTCATATTGTTATACTATTGTGAACATCAAGGCATTGATTCGTTATGTTTTTAGTAATACATATTTTACTCTAAACTGAATATTTCTTCCTGATGATTAGTACTTAAATGTAATTTTATGTACTCACAGAGCAGATCTGGAGGCTTTGACCACTGGCAGCAGCCTCAGAAGACCTTCCTCTGATCTGGAGTATTTCTTCAGGTCAAACACACCCAGCTGCTTTTCTGAAGTCAGCAATACAAAGACCAGAGCTGACCACTGTGCTGGTGACAGTTTGGCTTTTGAGATTCTTCCTGAGCTCAGGTATCTTTGGATCTCCTCCACTAGAGAATGGTCATTCAGTTCATTCAGACAGTGGAACAGATTGATGCACCTCTCTGGAGAGGGATTTTCCCTGATCTTCTCCTTGATGTACTTGACTGTTTCTTCATGGCTCTGTGAGCTGCTTCTTGTCTCTGTCAGTAGACCTCGTAAGTGCTTCTGATTGGACTCCAGTGAGAGGCCCAGAAGGAAGCGGAGGAAAAGGTTCAGGTTTCCTGTCTCACTTTGTAAGGCTTTATCCACAGCACTCTTGTAGAAGGTAACTTTACGCTTGTGTCTGATCTTCACAGAAAGGTTCCTGTACGTTGATTGAGGTTCATCCATTAGATTCTCATTGTTGTTGATGAATGAGAGGAACACATATACAGCAGCCAGAAACTCCTGAATGCTCAGATGCATGAAACAGTACACCTTGTCCTGGTACAGCCCACATTCCTCTTTAAAGAGCTGTGTACACAATCCTGAGTACACTGAGGCTTCATTGACATCAATGCCAGCCTCTTTCAGGTCTTCTTCATAGAAAATCAGATTGCCATTCACAAGCTGTTGAAAAGCCAGTTTTCCCAGTGACAGAATGCTCTGTTTATTCCAGTGTGGACCTGTCTCTTCTTTCCCAAGATACTTTGCATTCTTCTGTTTGGTATGAAACACCACAAGGTGTGTGTACATCTCAGTCAGAGTCTTGGGCATCTCTTCTCTCTTGTCTGTACTCAACATGTGTTCAAGGACTGTTGCAGAAATCCAACAGAAGACTGGAATGTGGCACATGATGTGGAGGCTCCTTGATGTCTTTATGTGAGAGATGATTCTGCTGGCCAGGTCCTCATCACTGAATCTCTTCCTGAAGTACTCCTCCTTCTGTGGATCATTGAACCCTCGTACCTCTGTCACCTGGTCAACACATCCTGAAGGGATCTTATTGGCTGCTGCAGGTCGGGTAGTTATCCAGAGGAGAGATGAGGGAAGCAGATTTCCCTTGATGAGATTTGTCAGCAGAACATCCACTGAGGTTGACTCTGTGACGTCACAACACATCTTGTTCTTCTGGAAGTCTAGGGGCAGTCGACACTCATCCAGACCATCAAAGATGAACAGAACTTTGTACTTGTCGTAGTTGGAGATTCTTGATTCTTTGGTTTCTATTGAGAAGTGATTGAGAAGTTCAATCAAATTGTGTTTTTCCTCTTTCATCAAATGCAGCTCCCGAAAAGGGAATGAAAATACAAATTGGACATCCTGATTTGCTTTTCCTTCAGCCCAGTCCAGAATGAACTTCTGCACAGAGACTGTTTTTCCAATGCCAGCGACTCCCTTTGTCAGCACAGTTCTGATAAGTTTGTCTTGTCCAGTTAAGGATTTGAAGATGTCGTTACATTTGATTGCAGTCTCTGGTCTGGCTTGTTTCCTGGTTGTTGTCTCAATCTGTCTCAACTCATGTTCATTATTGACCTCTCCTGTTCCACCCTCTGTGATGTAGAGCTCTGTGTAGATCTTATTGAGAAGTGTTGGGTTTCCTTGTTTAGCGATCCCCTCAAATACACATTGAAACTTCTTCTTTAGATTAGATTTGAGTTCACGTTGGCAAATCACAGCAAGCTCATCTGAATGAAGAAATAACACAGAGGATATTAAAATTGATTTAATGCCTACAGTACTGTAGGACTGTGTTATAAAGTTTAAATTGTAATAATTTATTATCTTAACTGTCTGTATAAATGTGTAAATGTTTTCATAATGCATTACACACTGGTGTGACTGATATATATAATTATTGGTATTATTGATGGTATTATTAATGTTGTCTCTCTCTGTCTCTCCTCTTCTCTCTGTCTAAATGAATCAACACAACACATCCCTGCTGCTACTTGATGAGGTCACTAGGTGTTGTGTTAAGGCTGCTACAATATCATTGAGTTACACAGCTACTTTAGCTGTACTTTAGCTACAGCTTTTAAATGTTTCTTATAAAACAGCATTCAACATGAGGCAGACAGCTCTTACTTTTCTCCAGTGTGTCAGCAAGCTCCTTCTGGTTCATTTTCCTCAGGACGTGCAGTGTGATCTTCAGAGCCCCCTCTCTGGCACTGCTCTCCTGCTTCTCATCTTCAGCATCCAACTCTTCCTTATCGTGCTTCAGACTCTCAAAGCCTTGTGGGAGTTCTGGACTAAGAATCCTCTTGAACATCTTCAGCTCGTTCTTCACAAATGTCACAATATTATCTTCAAGCAACTGAAATAAATCAAGTAAATAAGTTCAGCAAGAGAATAAATGCTTTCTCACTAACATATTAATGAATGATTGACAGATCAACTTTACTTGAGGTAAACAAAAACAAATGTACATAACAGGACCACATACACTGAATATGGAGGCCAGGTCTGTTTGATGACTCTGGGAAGACTGACCACTGAGATTCTCTGACTCTGATCTCTCCTGTTGGTTTCTGTGGACAAAACATCCAATGAGTGCACACACACACACACACACACACACACACACACACACACACACACACACACACACACACACACACACACAGGGAGGGAAGGTTGTGTTTGTTAAATGTTTTTGTAGGACTATGAAAATGTAAAAAAGGATTAGCCTATGGATTATGAAAACAACCAAAATAAATGGTAAAATGGGAGGAGAAATGACTAGAGACAGTGTTGTTTAACTCACTGACCATGACCCATGAGTTCTTCTTACCTTTGTTCAGTAGAAAAGTCTCCCTCTCTAAAGTTAATAGGATAACCCATAGACTGGTCACTCTTCATGGACACACAGCTGGGTACAGGGGAGGCTGGTCTCTCCTGCTTGATTGGACTTCAACACAACAGAGACAAACATTACGTCTCTCATCTACTCTGAGCTCAGATGGGGAAACATAAGAAGAGTTTCATTCCAAAACACTATATATCCATTTTCAGAAATGTTGGTCAATTATCTTTTATTGTTTAAAGAAAATATGACAGAGAAAAGTAGAAAATATTATATAAATACTCCAGTATTCCTGTACATTGTTAATATGGTATTTAACTGACCCTGTATATAGTATAGTTACTCCTATATATATCTACCTCTACCACTCCAGTATTCCTGTACATTGTTAATATTAACTGACCCTGTATATAGTATGGTTACTCCTACACATATCTACCTCTATCACTCCAGTATTCCTGTACATTGTTAATATGGTATTTAACTGACCCTGTATATAGTATGGTTACTCCTATATATATCTACCTCTACCACTCCAGTATTCCTGTACATTGCTAATATGGTATTTAACTGACCCTGTATATAGTATGGTTACTCCTATACATATCTACCTCTACCACTCCAGTATTCCTGTACATTGTTAATATTAACTGACCCTGTATATAGTATGGTTACTCCTATACATATCTACCTCCACCACTCCAGTATTCCTGTACATTGTTAATATTAACTGACCCTGTATATAGTATGGTTACTCCTATACATATCTACCTCTACCACTCCAGTATTCCTGTACATTGTTAATATTAACTAACCCTGTATATAGTATGGTTACTCCTATACATATCTGCCTCTACCACTCCAGTATTCCTGTACATTGTTAATATGGTATTTAACTGACCCTGTATATAGTATGGTTACTCCTATACATATCTACCTCTATCACTCCAGTATTCCTGTACATTGTTTATATTAACTGACCCTGTATATAGTATGGTTACTCCTATACATATCTACCTCTACCACTCCAGTATTCCTGTACATTGTTAATATGGTATTTAACTGACCCTGTATATAGTATGGTTACTCCTATACATATCTACCTCTACCACTCCAGTATTCCTGTACATTGTTAATATGGTATTTAACTGACCCTGTATATAGTATGGTTACTCCTATACATATCTGCCTCTACCACTCCAGTATTCCTGTACATTGTTAATATGGTATTTAACTGACCCTGTATATAGTATGGTTACTCCTATACATATCTACCTCTACCACTCCAGTATTCCTGTACATTGTTAATATGGTATTTAACTGACCCTGTATATAGTATGGTTACTCCTATACATATCTACCTCTACCACTCCAGTATTCCTGTACATTGTTAATATTAACTGACCCTGTATATAGTATGGTTACTCCTATACATATCTACCTCTACCACTCCAGTATTCCTGTACATTGTTAATATGGTATTTAACTGACCCTGTATATAGTATGGTTACTCCTATACATATCTACCTCTACCACTCCAGTATTCCTGTACATTGTTAATATTAACTGACCCTGTATATAGTATGGTTACTCCTATACATATCTACCTCTACCACTCCAGTATTCCTGTACATTGTTAATATTAACTGACCCTGTATATAGTATGGTTACTCCTATACATATCTACCTCTACCACTCCAGTATTCCTGTACATTGTTAATATTAACTGACCCTGTATATAGTATGGTTACTCCTATACATATCTACCTCTACCACTCCAGTATTCCTGTACATTGTTAATATTAACTGACCCTGTATATAGTATGGTTACTCCTATACATATCTACCTCTACCACTCCAGTATTCCTGTAATTGTTAATATTAACTGACCCTGTATATAGTATGGTTACTCCTATACATATCTACCTCTACCACTCCAGTATTCCTGTACATTGTTAATATGGTATTTAACTGACCCTGTATATAGTATGGTTACTCCTATACATATCTACCTCTACCACTCCAGTATTCCTGTACATTGTTAATATGGTATTTAACTGACCCTGTATATAGTATGGTTACTCCTATACATATCTACCTCTATCACTCCAGTATTCCTGTACATTGTTAATATGGTATTTAACTGACCCTGTATATAGTATGGTTACTCCTATACATATCTACCTCCACCACTCCAGTATTCCTGTACATTGTTAATATTAACTGACCCTGTATATAGTATGGTTACTCCTATACATATCTACCTCTACCACTCCAGTATTCCTGTACATTGTTAATATTAACTAACCCTGTATATAGTATGGTTACTCCTATACATATCTGCCTCTACCACTCCAGTATTCCTGTACATTGTTAATATGGTATTTAACTGACCCTGTATATAGTATTGTTACTCCTATACATATCTACCTCTATCACTCCAGTATTCCTGTACATTGTTAATATTAACTGACCCTGTATATAGTATGGTTACTCCTATACATATCTACCTCTACCACTCCAGTATTCCTGTACATTGTTAATATGGTATTTAACTGACCCTGTATATAGTATGGTTACTCCTATACATATCTGCCTCTACCACTCCAGTATTCCTGTACATTGTTAATATGGTATTTAACTGACCCTGTATATAGTATGGTTACTCCTATACATATCTACCTCTACCCCTCCAGTATTCCTGTACATTGTTAATATGGTATTTAACTGACCCTGTATATAGTATGGTATCTCCTATACATATCTACCTCTACCACTCCAGTATTCCTGTACATTGTTAATATTAACTGACCCTGTATATAGTATGGTTACTCCTATACATATCTACCTCTACCACTCCAGTATTCCTGTACATTGTTAATATGGTATTTAACTGACCCTGTATATAGTATGGTTACTCCTATACATATCTACCTCTACCACCCCAGTATTCCTGTACATTGTTAATATTAACTGACCCTGTATATAGTATGGTTACTCCTATACATATCTACCTCTACCACTCCAGTATTCCTGTACATTGTTAATATGGTATTTAACTGACCCTGTATATAGTATGGTTACTCCTATACATATCTACCTCTACCACTCCAGTATTCCTGTACATTGTTAATATTATCTGACCCTGTATATAGTATGGTTACTCCTATACATATCTACCTCTACCACTCCAGTATTCCTGTACATTGTTAATATTAACTGACCCTGTATATAGTATGGTTACTCCTATACATATCTACCTCTACCACTCCAGTATTCCTGTACATTGTTAATATTAACTGACCCTGTATATAGTATGGTTACTCCTATACATATCTACCTCTACCACTCCAGTATTCCTGTACATTGTTAATATGGTATTTAACTGACCCTGTATATAGTATGGTTACTCCTATACATATCTACCTCTACCACTCCAGTATTCCTGTACATTGTTAATATGGTATTTAACTGACCCTGTATATAGTATGGTTACTCCTATACATATCTACCTCTACCACTCCAGTATTCCTGTACATTGTTAATATTAACTGACCCTGTATATAGTATGGTTACTCCTATACATATCTACCTCTACCACTCCAGTATTCCTGTACATTGTTAATATGGTATTTAACTGACCCTGTATATAGTATGGTTACTCCTATACATATCTACCTCCACCACTCCAGTATTCCTGTACATAGTTAATATGGTATTTAACTGACCCTGTATATAGTATGGTTACTCCTATACATATCTAACTCTATTACTCCAGTATTCCTGTACATTGTTAATATTAACTGACCCTGTATATAGTATGGTTACTCCTATACATATCTACCTCTACCACTCCAGTATTCCTGTACATTATTAATATGGTATTTAACTGACCCTGTATATAGTATGGTTACTCCTATACATATCTACCTCTACCACTCCAGTATTCCTGTACATTGTTAATATTAACTGACCCTGTATATAGTATGGTTACTCCTATACATATCTACCTCTACCACTCCAGTATTCCTGTACATTGTTAATATGGTATTTAACTGACCCTGTATATAGTATGGTTACTCCTATACATATCTACCTCTACCACTCCAGTATTCCTGTACATTGTTAATATTAACTGACCCTGTATATAGTATGGTTACTCCTATACATATCTACCTCTACCACTCCAGTATTCCTGTACATTGTTAATATTAACTGACCATGTATATAGTATGTTTACTCCTATACATATCTACCTCTACCACTCCAGTATTCCTGTACATTGTTAATATTAACTGACCCTGTATATAGTATGGTTACACCTATACATATCTACCTCTACCACTCCAGTATTCCTGTAAATGGTTAATATGGTATTTAACTGACCCTGTATATAGTATGGTTACTCCTATACATATCTACCTCTACCACTTAAGTATTCCTGTACATTGTTAATATGGTATTTAACTGACCCTGTATATAGTATGGTTACTCCTATACATATCTACCTCTACCACTCCAGTATTCCTGTACATTGTTAATATGGTATTTAACTGACCCTGTATATAGTATGGTTACTCCTATACATACAGTGGGGAGAACAAGTATTTGATACACTGCCGATTTAGCAGGTTTTCCTACTTACAAAGCATGTAGAGGTCTGTATTTTTTATCATAGGTACACTTCAACTGTGAGAGACGGAATCTTAAACAAAAATCCAGAAATTCACATTGTATGATTTTTAAATAATTAATTTGCATTTTATTGCATGACATAAGTATTTGATCACCTACCAACCAGTAAGAATTCCGGCTCTCACAGACCTGTTAGTTTTTCTTTAAGAAGCCCTCCTGTTCTCCACTCATTAACTGTATTTACTGCACCTGTTTGAACTGGTTACCTGTTTAAAAGACACCTGTCCACACACTCAATCAAACAGACTCCAACCTTTCCACAATGGCCAAGACCAGAGAGCTGTGTAAGGACATCAGGGATAAAATTGTAGACCTGCACAAGGCTGGGATGGGCTACAGGACAATAGGCAAGCAGCTTGGTGAGAAGGCAACAACTGTTGGCGCAATTATTAGAAAATGGAAGAAGTTCAAGATGACGGTCAATCTCCCTCGGTCTGGGGCACCATGCAAGATCTCACCTCGTGGGGCATCAATGATCATGAGGAAGGTGAGGGATCAGCCCAGAACTACACGGCAGGACCTGGTGAATGACCTGAAGAGAGCTGGGACCACAGTCTCAAAGAAAACCATTAGTAACACACTACGCCGTCATGGATTAAAATTCTGCAGCGCACGCAAGGTCCCCCTGCTCAAGCCAGCACATGTCCAGGCCCGTCTGAAGTTTGCCAATGACCATCTGGATGATCCAGAGGAGGAATGGGAGAAGGTCATGTGGTCTGATGAGACAAAAATAGAGCTTTTTGGTCTAAACTCCACTCACCGTGTTTGGAGGAAGAAGAAGGATGAGTACAACCCCAAGAACACCATCCCAACCGTGAAGCATGGAGGTGGAAACATCATTCTTTGGGGATGCTTTTCTGCAAAGGGGACAGGACGACTGCACCGTATTGAGGGGAGGATGGATGGGGCCATGTATCGCAAGATCTTGGCCAACAACCTCCTTCCCTCAGTAAGAGCATTGAAGATGGGTCATGGCTGGGTCTTCCAGCATGACCACGACCCGAAACACACAGCTAGGGCAACTAAGGAGTGGCTCCGTAAGAAGCATCTCAAGGTCCTGGAGTGGCCTAGCCAGTCTCCAGACCTGAACCCAATAGAAAATCTTTGGAGGGAGCTGAAAGTCCGTATTGCCCAGCGACAGCCCCGAAACCTGAAGGATCTGTATGGAGGAGTGGGCCAAAATCCCTGCTGCAGTGTGTGCAAACCTGGTCAAGAACTACAGGAAACGTATGATCTCTGTAATTGCAAACAAAGGTTTCTGTACCAAATATTAAGTTCTGCTTTTCTGATGTATCAAATACTTATGTCATGCAATAAAATGGAAATTAATTACTTAAAAATCAGACAATGGGATTTTCTGGATTTTTGTTTTAGATTCCGTCACTCACAGTTGAAGAGTACCTATGACAAAAATTACAGACTTCTACATGCTTTGTAAGTGGGAAAACCTGCAAAATCGGCAGTGTATCAAATACTTGTTCTCCCCAGTGAGCAGGGGCGGAGGTGGGGAAGGGGGTCGCTGAGTGTCTGCAGCGATCTCACGTTGCCCATAATGACAGACGGTATAGCCGGCTTGTACTTCCTCAGCTTTGCCTTACACTTCAATCCCGCCCTGCGTCCACGCCGTCGCCTTTTCAACTCATCCGGAATATCGAAAAATAAAAAGTGCCTCAGTGATAAAAAGGACAGCTAAAACCTTCGTAAAACAGTAGCACTCCATAATCCTGAACTATTATTGTTCAACTGCTGCAAAAAAAACAAAACAATGGGAGCTGCTTAACAGGCGACTAGGATGCTGCTGGTAGAGTAGCTAGGATAACTAGGGTGCTGCTGGTAGAGTAGCTAGGATAACTAGGATGCTGCTGGTAGAGTAGCTAGGATAACTAGGATGCTGCTGGTAGAGTAGCTAGGATAACTAGGATGCTGCTGGTAGAGTAGCTAGGATAACTAGGATGCTGCTGGTAGAGTAGCTAAGATAACTAGGATGCTGCTGGTAGAGTAGCTAGGATAACTAGGATGCTGCTGATAGAGTAGCTAGGATAACTAGGATGCTGCTGGTAGAGTAGCTATGATAACTAGGATGCTGCTGGTAGAGTAGCTAGGATAACTAGGATGCTGCTGGTAGAGTAGCTAGGATAACTAGGATGCTGCTGGTAGAGTAGCTAGGATAACTAGGATGCTGCTGGTAGAGTAGCTAGGATAACTAGGATGCTGCTGGTAGAGTAGCTAGGATAACTAGGATGCTGCTGGTAGAGTAGCTAGGATAACTAGGATGCTGCTGGTAGAGTAGCTAGGATAACTAGGATGCTGCTGGTAGAGTAGCTAGGATAACTAGGATGCTGCTGGTAGAGTAGCTAGGATAACTAGGATGCTGCTGGTAGAGTAGCTAGGATAACTAGGATGCTGCTGGTAGAGTAGCTAGGATAACTAGGATGCTGCTGGTAGAGTAGCTAGGATAACTAGGATGCTGCTGATAGAGTAGCTAGGATAACTAGGATGCTGCTGGTAGAGTAGCTAGGATAACTAGGATGCTGCTGGTAGAGTAGCTAGCTAGCTTATCTAGCTGTACCGACTAGAACCACAAAATGAAACAAGGATAGCGAGTGAAAAGGATCTGGCTACAATCATACTGTCTCTGACCGTAAAGCAACAAGCTAATGGAACAATAAACTTTGGTGTCTCCACACTATAGTGAACTCCGTGGATCACCTCAGCCCACTCTGCACACAACTGGACAAAACGTCTCAAAGTTTACAATTGGTTGTATAAGAGCTGAGAATAAAGTGCTGGGTATAAATTAAAGATATGCATGAAGCCAACTAGTCAGCAGATATTTAGGACACCTCATGATCTGTCCTAACCAGTTAAGAGTTAACAGAAGGTATCTTGATAACATCATGATCTGTCCTAACCAGTTAAGAGTTAACAGAAGGTATCTTGATAACATCATGATCTGTCCTAACCAGTTAAGAGTTAACAGAAGGTATCTTGATAACATCATGATCTGTCCTAACCAGTTAAGAGTTAACAGAAGGTATCTTGATAACATCATGATCTGTCCTAACCAGTTAAGAGTTAACAGAAGGTATCTTGATAACATCCTGATCTGTCCTAACCAGTTAAGAGTTAACAGAAGGTATCTTGATAACATCATGATCTGTCCTAACCAGTTAAGAGTTAACAGAAGGTATCTTGATAACATCATGATCTGTCCTAACCAGTTAAGAGTTAACAGAAGGTATCTTGATAACATCATGATCTGTCCTGACCAGTTAAGAATTAACAGAAGGTATCTTGATAACATCATGATCTGTCCTAACCAGTTAAGAGTTAACAGAAGGTATCTTGATAACATCATGATCTGTCCTAACCAGTTAAGAGTTAACAGAAGGTATCTTGATAATAGGAAAATACAGCCAGTCAGTTGTTGTTCTACATCATAATGATGTCTGATAGCATTTTGGCTTCATTTTAGCAGACAACCTCATTCTTATCACCTCACAACATGCACTCCATCCAGGGGAGCTGCACTGCAGCTTGAACCAGTGCTCTTCTCAACTGTATGTGTGAGGTCTGCTGTTTGGGGGGTTGAGAACGGAGCAGAAGACACATGTTTTATGTTTGATGTAACTAATGGACAAACTTCTATTGTATTGTATTGTAAAGAAATCAGCCAGTGTTGATGTGGGCCAACATTCATACAAAGAGATGCCTCTCTTGTCATATAAGGACAAAACATTTTGTCCATTATTCAACTGTTTATTCAATTATATTCTAAGGTAAAAAATATGACTATTTAATAGTAGTATCCATAATTTATAAATGGTACCATGCAGGGTTCTATATGGAACCGTTTTGGTTCAGTGAAGAAGAACCTCTAGAGTTCTGATCATAGAACCCTATAAAAGGGTTGTGTATATAACTTTTACTGGTTCCATATATTAAGGAAGCGATAGAAGCCTTTTTGGTTCTATAAGGAACCTTCTGTTCTAAGAGCATAATAAACACGTTTTTCTTTCCGTTATTTAACTGCCTACATCATGTTATGACATGGAATGCTGTTATTTCATGTTATTTCAAGTTATCCCTTCGGAGCGCAACATCACGTTGTAATAAAAATGATCCTAAATGGGGCATGGCTATAAACTGGTTAATTGAAGGCATCTAGGGCGTAATATGTGTTGGATGAAAATGAACCTTGTACGCAACGTTGTAGGCAACATTATTGACAAGTGACTTAATGCCTACTATGCCAAAGCTATTTAGAGTTGTTTAACGTGAGTGAAGGGTGTGTTGATATTAAGGCAATGTTGTCTAAATTCCTCTTGTAACAACCATCAGAATTGGTCAAACAAAAATATGCTTCCCAACATTTAAGGCAATAATAAAGAGAAGGCAAAGTGGTCGTGTCTTGTGAAAATTCTATCAAATGTCTTACATTGTAATGAGTATAGTACAGTACCTCAGTGGAACCCGGATTGAGAACCCCTGCAGTACCTCAGTGGACCCCGGATTGAGAACCCCTGCAGTACCTCAGTGGAACCCGGATTGAGAACCCCTGATTTAGCAGATGATCTTATCCATAGTGATTTAAAGTAAGTGCATTCATCTTAAGATATTTATGTGAGACAATCACATATCCAGCCAAATATACAGGATACAAACATTACATTCCAGCTAAACAATGGATATATAGCGTTTAGCAAAAATACATTTAAAATCAATTAATAAAAAATCTGAGAACAGTAATATTGAAGATACCCATAAGCAATCATTTCAGATTTTTATTTATTTGGCGAT
The DNA here is from genome assembly GCA_023634145.1 of Thymallus thymallus. Lineage (NCBI taxonomy): Eukaryota > Metazoa > Chordata > Actinopteri > Salmoniformes > Salmonidae > Thymallus > Thymallus thymallus. The sequence continues at coordinate 8,013,120 of CM042397.1, read as the reverse complement.
ATAGCAATTAGGGAATAAACTTAAGAATTCTTAAACAAAATTGTAATCTCACCTCTGATCGTTGGTGTCATGTTCCGCAGAGAGACTCATTTTAGAGGCAGGGCCCCCCTCCTCTCTCTCCCCAGAGAGACTCATTTTAGAGGCAGGGCCCCCCTCCTCTCTCTCCCCAGAGAGACTCATTTTAGAGGCAGGGCCCCCCTCCTCTCTCTCCCCAGAGAGACTCCTTTTAGAGGCAGGGCCCCCCTCCTCTCTCTCCCCAGAGAGACTCATTTTAGAGCACTGACCCCTAAATAGAGATCCAGAATGTTAGTTGTGTTTAACACAGTGACAACTAATTGTTGAATTTAAATTGTTCTCATTTATTCATTATCTCAATGAAAAATCAAACATTTACTAACAGACATGGAAACAGTTTAATGTTGATTTAATGTGAATCACATGAACATGTAGTTGTGACATTAGATGGTGATGGTGTTAACTAACTATTAGAGCAGATGGTATTAACTAACTATTAGAGCAGATGGTGTTAACTAACTATTAGAGCAGATAGTGTTAATAAACTATTAGAGCAGATGGTGTTAAACTATTAGAGCAGATGGTGTTAACTAACTATTAGAGCAGATGGTGTTAACTAACTATTAGAGCAGATGGTGTTAACTAACTATTAGAGCAGATGGTGTGAACTAACTATTAGAGCAGATGGTGTTAACTAACTATTAGAGCAGATGGTGTTAACTAACTATTAGAGCAGATGGTGTTAACTAACTATTAGAGCAGATGGTGTTAACTAACTATTACAGCAGATGGTGTTAACTAACTATTAGAGCAGATGGTGTTAACTAACTATTAGAGCAGATGGTGTTAACTAACTATTAGAACAGATGGTGTTAACTAACTATTAGAGCAGATGGTGTTAAACTATTAGAGCAGATGGTGTTAACTAACTATTAGAGCAGATGGTGTTAACTAACTATTAGAGCAGATGGTGTTAACTAACTATTAGAGCAAATGGTGTTAAAAAACTATTAGAGCAGATGGTGTTAAAAAACTATTAGAGCAGATGGTGTTAACTAACTATTAGAGCAGATGGTGTTAACTAACTATTAGAGCAGATGGTGTTAACTAACTATTAGAGCAGATGGTGTTAACTAACTATTAGAGCAGATGGTGATAACTAACTATTAGAGCAGATGGTGTTAAACTATTAGAGCAGATGGTGTTAACAAACTATTAGAGCACATGGTGTTAAACTATTAGAGCAGATGGTGTTAACTAACTATTAGAGCAGATGGTGTTAACTAACTATTAGAGCAGATGGTGTTAAACTATTAGAGCAGATGGTGTCAACTATTAGAACAGATGGTGTTAACTAACTATTAGAGCAGATGGTGTTAACTAACTATTAGAACATATGGTGTTAACTAACTATTAGAGCAGATGGTATTAACTAACTATTAGAGCAGATGGTGTTAACTAACTATTAGAGCAGATGGTGTTAACAAACTATTAGAGCACATGGTGTTAAACTATTAGAGCAGATGGTGTTAACTAACTATTAGAGCAGATGGTGTTAACTAACTATTAGAGCAGATGGTGTTAAACTATTAGAGCAGATGGTGTCAACTATTAGAACAGATGGTGTTAACTAACTATTAAAGCAGATGGTGTTAACTAACTATTAGAACATATGGTGTTAACTAACTATTAGAGCAGATGGTATTAACTAACTATTAGAGCAGATGGTATTAACTAACTATTAGAGAAGATGGTGTTAACTAACTATTAGAGCAGATAGTGTTAACAAACTATTAGAGCAGATGGTGTTAAACTATTAGAGCAGATGGTGTTAACAAACTATTAGAGCAGATAGTGTTAACAAACTATTAGAGCAGATGGTGTTAACAAACTATTAGAGCAGATTGTGTTAACTAACTATTAGAGCAGATGGTGTTAACTAACTATTAGAGCAGATGGTGTGAACTAACTATTAGAGCAGATGGTGTTAACTAACTATTAGAGCAGATGGTGTTAACTAACTATTAGAGCAGATGGTGTTAACTAACTATTAGAGCAGATGGTGTTAACTAACTATTAGAGCAGATGGTGTTAACTAACTATTAGAACAGATGGTGTTAACTAACTATTAGAGCAGATGGTGTTAACTAACTATTAGAGCAGATGGTGTTAACAAACTATTAGAGCAGATGGTGTTAACTAACTATTAGAACAGATGGTGTTAACTAACTATTAGAGCAGATGGTGTTAAACTATTAGAGCAGATGGTGTTAACTAACTATTAGAGCAGATGGTGTTAACAAACTATTAGAGCAGATGGTGTTAACTAACTATTAGAGCAGATGGTGTTAACTAACTATTAGAGCAGATGGTGTTAACTAACTATTAGAGCAGATGGTGTTAAACTATTAGAGCAGATGGTGTTAACAAACTATTAGAGCACATGGTGTTAAACTATTAGAGCAGATGGTGTTAACTAACTATTAGAGCAGATGGTGTTAACTAACTATTAGAGCAGATGGTGTTAAACTATTAGAGCAGATGGTGTCAACTATTAGAACAGATGGTGTTAACTAACTATTAAAGCAGATGGTGTTAACTAACTATTAGAACATATGGTGTTAACTAACTATTAGAGCAGATGGTATTAACTAACTATTAGAGCAGATGGTGTTAATTAACTATTAGAGCAGATGGTTTTAAATTCGTTTTAAAACAGCCATAAAATCTAGTTTTACCTTTAGCTGAATTATTAGCAATGAAGTTGTAACACTTTACATGTTGCATTTATATATTCTTGTTCAGAATAGATAACAACACAAATCTTTCAGCAGAGGTCACTGTTCTTCTGACACCTGTCAGATGGTAGTGTGATGTCTGAAACTTAATTTAACAGGAAGCTCAACTGGGAGGTTTTGATAAACAATTTAGAATAAAATGAAACATACATTTTTCTTGGCATATTTTTTCATTTCAACCAATGTCATTTAGTAAAATTATCATCTGTTTTTCATCCACGGACTAATTGTGTATAAAATAGGAAATTATAAGTTTTATTTTAAATCTATCTTCCATTAGTTTGTGAGGCATCTGTTTTTAGAAACAGACGCCTCACAAGTCCTCAACTGGCAGCTTCATTAAATAGTACCCACAAAACACCAGTTTCAACATCAACAGTGAAGAGGCGACTCCAGGATGCTGGTCTTCTAGGCAGAGTTGCCAAGAAAAAGCCTTATCTCAGACTGGCCAATAATAAGAAAAAATTAAGATGGTTAAAAAAACACAGACACTGGACAGAGGAAGATTGGCTTTTTCTTGGCAACTCTGCCTAGAAGGCCAGCATCCTGGAGTCGCCTCTTCACTGTTGACGTTGAAACTGGTGTTTGATTGTTCATATCCTTTGCTAGTTAGTGAGATATTAACCCAGTTATAGATCATTAGTAGTCAGTTATAGGGGAGTGATTGCTAGTTAGTGAGTTATTAACCCAGTTATAGATAATTAGTCAGTAATAGGGGAGTGATTGCTAGTTAGTGAGCTTTTAACCCAGTTATAGATCATTAGTCAGTAATAGGGGAGTGATTGCTAGTTAGTGAGTTATTAACCCAGTTATAGATAATTAGTCAGTAATAGGGGAGTGATTGCTAGTTAGTGAGTTATTAACCCAGTTATAGATCATTAGTCAGTAATAGTGGAGTGATTGCTAGTTAGTGAGTTATTAACCCAGTTATGGATCATTAGTCAGTAATAGGGGAGTGATTGCTAGTTAGTGAGTTATTAACCCAGTTATAGATCATTAGTCAGTAATAGGGGAGTGATTGCTAGTTAGTGAGTTATTAACCCAGTTATAGATCATTAGTAGTCAGTAATAGTGGAGTGATTGCTAGTTAGTGAGTTATTAACCCAGTTATAGATCATTAGTCAGTAATAGGGGAGTGATTGCTAGTTAGTGAGTTATTAACCCAGTTATAGATCATTAGTCAGTAATAGGGGAGTGATTGCTAGTTAGTGAGTTATTAACCCAGTTATAGAGAGATCATTAGTCAGTAATAGGGGAGTGATTGCTAGTTAGTGAGTTATTAACCCAGTTATAGATCATTAGTCAGTAATAGGGGAGTGATTGCTAGTTAGTGAGTTATTAACCCAGTTATAGATCATTAGTAGTCAGTAATAGTGGAGTGATTGCTAGTTAGTGAGTTATTAACCCAGTTATAGATCATTAGTCAGTAATAGGGTAGTGATTGCTAGTTAGTGAGGTATTAACCCAGTTATATATCATTAGTCAGTAATAGGGGAGTGATTGTTAGTTAGTGAGTTATTAACCCAGTTATAGATCATTAGTAATAGGGGAGTGATTGCTAGTTAGTGAGATATTAACCCAGTTATAGATCATTAGTCAGTAATAGGGGAGTGATTGCTAGTTAGTGAGTTATTAACCCAGTTATATATCATTAGTCAGTAATAGGGGAGTGATTGCTAGTTAGTGAGGTATTAACCCAGTTATATATCATTAGTCAGTAATAGGGGAGTGATTGCTAGTTAGTGAGTTATTAACCCAGTTATAGATCATTAGTCAGTAATAGGGGAGTGATTGCTAGTTAGTGAGTTATTAACCCAGTTATATATCATTAGTCAGTAATAGGGGAGTGATTGCTAGATAGTGAGTTATTAACCCAGTTATAGATCATTAGTCAGTAATATGGGAGTGATTGCTTCCTACAAGAGCACAAAATGTTTACATTTCTAGCCATCTTTGTAAAGCATGTCAGGAAAATAGCTTTTTTTGTCTTAAAGGGGCAGTGTTGTATTTGTAGACATGCTTGAATAATCTAAGTAGCCAATAGGCAGAGGGCAGCATAAATAGTCTGATTCTCTATAATAATGTTATGGGAATAATTATGCATTTTATTTAGTAAAGAGGTTTCTTGCATCAAACACAACAACATGTTCAGTCTCCTTCCTGTGTGAAGGACTAGTGGATAAACAGGTTCATGCTCTGCATGTTTTTATCAGAAGTCTCATGGAATGTAGGCTTACACATTGGCTGCTACTGTAGGCTGAATGATAGAGCAGCTATTTCCATGTTAATTGGTATTGGATGCCTTTTTTACACTGGTTTTGATTGTAGGAACTATGATACATTTCCATTTATCATCCAAAATGTGAAATGTAGAACTATGATGAATGAATATTGATATATTGAATTCACAGGAGGCTGCTGACACCTTAATTGGGGAGGACAGGCTTGTGTTAATGGCTGGAGAGGAAGAGGTGGAATGGTATCATTATTATGAGCCGTCCTCCGCTCAGCAGCCTCCACTGATTGAATTTGACTTGCCCACGTCCAGTTAGCCCCATTTTGTATGATTAAACTGTCAAGTCATTATATTTTTTCCGTTCAGCTGAGAACACCTTCCTGATGACCAGTTCTCTGTACATTCCTATGGATGAGGCTCTGAGCTGGAATGAGAAGTTATCTGAAGCTAGCTATCTTTAGAAAACCAGTCTATCTAGCTTACATCATAGTACACCCCTCAGGCTACGTTCAGGTTTCAGCATCAGGAAGGCATCAACAACCGAGTCGTTGGCTACTACCTGAGTCGTATTCTTTAGTTTATACCGCAGCCAACAGTTTGGCAACAATGCATAAACGGTTTGCTGCAAAGGCTGTACAAGGTGACCTAAACAGTTTCCGTTGCCAAACGTTTTGCTACGGTGAGCACTAATGAATACACACAACCTGTTTTGAGGAAGTGTACGTTGTTGTCTTTCCACAGTATTCATTAGTCTCTGTTTCACACAAAAAACCTTCCTGAGTGAAAAGCGTTAACAGTAGATTAGAAAGAGAACGTTTGTTTGTTGCTAGTTGTGTTTTAAGCCTGTTTTGAGAAGACAAGTCTATAGTTCTATGATACAGTTCACTCTTAGAATAAAGGGTTCCAAAAGGCTCCTCCAGCTGTCCCTATAGGAGAACGCTTTAGGGTTCCCTTCTGGCTTCCATGTAGGACCCTCTGTGGAAAGGGTTCTACCTAGTACCAAAAAGGGTTCTACAAAGGGTTCTTCTATGGGGACAGCCTATTATAACACTCTGTCCACAAAAACATTAATCAACTAATTAATACACATAACAATATCATCAACTATATTAATACACATAATAATATCATCAACTATATTAATACACATAACAATATCATCAACTATATTAATACACATAACAATATCATCAACTATATTAATACACGTAACAATATCATCAACTATATTAATACACATAACAATATCATCAACTATATTAATACACATAACAATATCATCAACTATATTAATACACATAACAATATCATCAACTATATTAATACACATAACAATATCATCAACTATATGAATACACATAACAATATCATCAACTATATTAATATATATAACAATATCATCAACTATATTAATACACATAACAATATCATCAACTATATTAATACACATAACAATATCATCAACTATATGAATACACATAACAATATCATCAACTATATGAATACACATAACAATATCATCAACTATATGAATACACATAACAATATCATCAACTATATGAATACACATAACAATATCATCAACTATATTAATACACATAACAATATCATCAACTATATTAATATACATAACAATATCATCAACTATATTAATACACATAACAATATCATCAACTATATTAATACACATAATAATATCATCAACTATATTAATACACATAACAATATCATCAACTATATTAATATACATAACAATATCATCAACTATATTAATACACATAACAATATCATCAACTATATTAATACACATAATAATATCATCAACTATATTAATACACATAACAATATCATCAACTATATTAATATACATAACAATATCATCAACTATATTAATATACATAACAATATCATCAACTATATGAATACACATAACAATATCATCAACTATATTAATACACATAACAATATCATCAACTATATTAATATACATAACAATGGTGGTCTTACCTTTTATCTCTCTCTCAACAGAAGCAGAGTCTGGAATAATCATTCTGTTGTACAAAGTTACTTTCGTTTGCTCAACTCATTTCCATATCAGGTTCAGTCAGTTCCCTCTCCCACTCCCTCTCTCCTTATAGCTCTTACACTGTGCCTTGGCAGACATTCTACAAGTGTCTGTAACTATATTAACCTTTCATTGGAGGAAGGTCCAGTGTAGCTCAGTTGGTAGAGCATGGGGCTTGCTGCACCAGGATTGTGGGTTTGATTCCCGCAGGGGACCAGAATGGAAATGTAGTTGTTATATATGTGTTTGGATTGATTTCCCAGTTAACACTTAACTTATCATAAGAAGAAATGATCAGGCTCTGCCTGTTTACACAAGTTTTAGCCCATTAATTACTTGATACCCTACAAAAATGATTTCTCATTACAATAAATCAGAACTGTATGACCAGCTGTTTTAACTGAGGAACACACAAATGAGGGGGAATTATTATTGTTTTATTTTTAAATCCCATATCTGACCCTCTGCTGTGGCCAGGACCTGGGCTCAGGAATCAGACCAATGATGATAAAAATTAGAACAGAGGAGCTGTGGACAGGAAACTCCTTGAAGGACAGGAAGGGGAAGAGGGCCTTTAATGAGCTATCAATCTATGATGATGTCAAAAGGAAGTAAATGCACCAGTTGAGATGGTTATTCATTAGTATTTAGTAGCTAGTATTATTGGTCAAGTGATGGTCAGTCAAATGTGTATTTATTAAAATGTCAAATGAATTAAATCAGTAATTAAATCAGTTACAAGGCACAAACTAAATGTGAAATCCTACACCTGTTAAGATGAGAGAGAGGAGAAAGGAGAGGTGAAGGAGAGAGGTCTCATGGTCAAAACTGTCTCTGAGGGAAGAGAGGGTCAATACCCAACCTCTGTCTGTCTCTGAGGGAAGAGAGGGTCAATACCCAACCTCTGTCTGTCTCTGAGGGAAGATAGGGACAATACCCAACCTCTGTCTGTCTCTCATAGGTGTAAAAGTAGTGATATGACATGGAATGTACCATTTCCATGTTTCTTCACAACATAGGAGCGTCCCTGAAAGCCACCCCAAGGCTTCCTACCAAGAGGTAGATGACAAAATAGCAGACACTCTCAAACATGCACCAGCTGGGATCATGAGTAAGAGCTGCTTTTTAATTATTAGTTACTTTAATGTTCTATGTTATTGTCTTAAACTTCTTAAAGCATTGTTGGTTAAGGGCTTGTAGGTCAGCATTTCACAGTAAGGTCTACACCTGTAGTATTGTTGGTTAAGGGCTTGTAGGTCAGCATTTCACTGTAAGGTCTACACCTGTTGTATTGTTGGTTAAGGGCTTGTAGGTCAGCATTTCACAGTAAGGTCTACACCTGTTGTATTGTTGTTTAAGGGCTTGTAGGTCAGCCTTTCACTGTAAGGTCTACACCTGTTGTATTGTTGGTTAAGGGCTTGTAGGTCAGCATTTCAATGTAAGGTCTACACCTGTTGTATTGTTGTTTAAGGGCTTGTAGGTCAGCATTTCAATGTAAGGTCTACACCTGTTGTATTGTTGTTTAAGGGCTTGTAGGTCAGCATTTCAATGTAAGGTCTACACCTGTTGTATTGTTGATTTTGATTTGATTTGTGGACGTTAAACCACCATTTTGATCATTTGATTAGTGAAAATAATGACCAGTTATTGTTATTGTGACTTCCAGGAGCGGGTGGAGGAAGTGACAGTGGATGAGGATGGAGCAGCAGCACCTGAATAAACATAACATAGTTATTAACTTTTAGCTTTAAGCAGTTTTACACTTATTGATTGGAGTGCAGTGTTCATCTTTTTACTAACTTGTTATTTTGTTGCTTATTGATGGGATTCTGTTTCCAAATCTATTGTGACACAGTTTAAGTCAAATAAAATACAAAGAGAACTTCTTATTTTCTGTAATGTCGAATATTTGGTCAGTGGACACGTACCGACAGGATAGTATGTATGTGGAGACGTTTCATCAAGGAGACGTTTCATGATAACATTATTTCTATGTCAACTTCATAACGCTGCTATATGTCAGAAGGTACATTGAGAGCCCCACAAAATGCAGTTTCTGGAAGCCACTGGGAACGTAACTTTCATCAGTGGGTGCCTGCAGTAGCAATAAGGTACGTAACATTGTGAACGTTCATGAAAGATTCAAGGACATCTCTTATAGCGTTACTGAATAATATTATTTAGCTGTTTAAAATCCCCCACATTTCTACGTCCTGAAAAGACTTGGGACGTGACTTACGTCAGCTGACGCCACAGGTTCGTACAGGAGACGTTTCATGATAACATTATTTTTAGGTCTGGGTACTTAAGTGATAAAAATGAATACAAAACACCTTCCCTGTCATGCAAAATAGGATATTCCGTTAAAACAGCTGCAGGAGTACTAGTGGGGGAAAGTCTGATGAAAGTGTTCAAAGACACAGAGAAGAGTCACAAAAATGAATTGAAGAGGTAAACGTAATCCTCTTAAACGAGCTAAGTGGAACAAAGATGACTTCATTCCGTCACAGAAGATGTAAAGAAACTTCATACTCATCTCAGGGGTGAGGAAGATGATGTAATACAACAACTATAAAAAACTAGCCTGTCAAAGATAGAGCAGTGCACCCAGACGTCTACGCTAGCCTGTCAAAGATAGAGCAGTGCACCCAGACGTCTACGCTAGTCTGTCAAAGATAGAGCAGTGCACCCAGACGTCTACGCTAGACTGTCAAAGATAGAGCAGTGCACCCAGACGTCTACGCTAGTCTGTCAAAGATAGAGCAGTGCACCCAGACGTCTACGCTAGCCTGTCAAAGATAGAGCAGTGCACCCAGACGTCTACGCTAGTCTGTCAAAGATAGAGCAGTGCACCCAGACGTCTACGCTAGCCTGTCAAAGATAGAGCAGTGCACTGTGGCCCTCCTCTCTCTCGTAAGGCTCCGCTGCCTCTTTCCAGACGCTGCAGCAGCCTTATCAAAAAGAAAACATGAAAAGTCACTGGTGTTCCTGGGCAGTGAGTCACGCCGCGCCGTTTATCTTCTTGTCACTACAGGTGTGCCGATGCTCTCCGTCCAGCCCAAAGGGAAACAGAAGGCAATCGCAAGATTAAAGACCGCTACCTGCTCAAGGCCCTGGACAAATACTGGCACGAGGACTGTCTGAAATGTGCTGCAACTGTCGACTGGGGAGGTGGGCTCCACCCTCTACGCGAAAGCCAAGCTCATCCTCTGTCGCAGGGACTACCTAAGGTAAGAGAAGCCGTGTGACACCCCTTAACCCCCTCATTAGAATAATCCAGCGTGAGAGCAGTAAATTGTCAAGAAGAAATCCACTTACATTCCAATAAGTGTGCCATACGGCACAACGTTGCAAGCTACTATTTGAGAAAAGCATTTGGAGCATTTTAACCAGGGAATAAAATAGGGGTAAAAAAGAGAATGAGTGTGTGTGTGTGTGTGTGTGTGTGTGTGTGCATGTCTCAATTGTCTCCAGGCTTAAAAATCCTTCTTTAACCTGTCCCGCCCCCTTCATCTACAAGTGACGTGGTTTGAGGCAACGAGACTGCATACTTTTTTAAAGTAAAGCCAACATATTATATTTTACAGTGTAGGAGCCAGGTGAGAGTTCCCAAAGAAAACCCTGTGGTCTTTGCCAGACTGTCGTCCAACACACCCATCAGGGTATCTGACTGCCTACAGCACTGTCTGTGGAGTGGAATATCCAGAGTCCTCAGGTCCACTAAACATAGAAAACAGATAGCAACGCTCTGCCAGATGATGAATTTACAAGATCACCAAATGGACCAAGTCGCTACGTTTATGGGTCATGATATTCACGTCCACTGTGAATATTACAGGCTATCTGAGAATAATTTAATTTAACGTAATCTTTATTAGCTCTGGATTGCGTCTTTGACCACTTCCTGTCTGACGTGTGCTTGTCTTGGCAATGTGTCTCTGTATCAATAGACAACAGATGTTATTGCCCAGTTCTCTCTTGTACTCTAAGGCATTCCCGTTGTACTCGGTGAGGACTCCAGTGAATTCTACCTGACATGCTTTGTAAGTACTTGCACAGAAAAAAACAGTTTGGTCTGCATTTATTGAAAAATCATATCCAGTACTCATACAGGCATAGAACAAAGATGTAACTCTGCACAATATATACAGTTATGGTCGGAAGTTTACATACACTCATCATTGCCATGAACGCCTGTCAGGCTCTGGCCATAGAGAAGCCTATTTGCTTCTCTATGTAACCATGGTCAGAGTCTGACAGGTCTTTTCTTTCTGTTTCTGGTGGTGGTTTGTGTTGATCCCTAATTAGAGGCAGCTGTAGCGCATCGTCTCTAATTAGGAATCCTACATAGGTTGGTAGATTTTCACACTGGGTTGTGGGTCGTTGTCGTTATATGTCGCAGTCACGGTGAAAGTAAGTGTGCTATTTGTTACGTCCGTTCATTCGTGTTTGTTTTTTGTGAACGTGACGTTGTGTCGTTAGTGTTTGTTTGGTGTTAGTTTGTTCATTTTGTGACATTTTATACATAGTATAAATAATAAATATGACGAACTACTATCCCTGCGCTGCGCTGGTCTCCCTATGCACCCTCACGTGACATCGCCATGGTAATATTGGCCTTTCAATGATTCCTTTAAACTTTTCTTTTTCTGGGGCAGAATGATTGGACAACATTTGGTGCACAGGTTTTAATTCATTTTGGGTTTTATGTAATCAACACAGGGCCAAATGTATACATACAAGGTCAAAAATATACATACATGCACCTAGATTATTAATTAAGTGGTGCTGAATGTTCTGACATGTCCTTTATGTTGTCAAGACCAAGGCCTCTAAACTAAAAAGTTTTGTTGGATAGTGTAAGGTCCTGACTGAGGCCAGGTCTCTGACTCCCTCTAGGGGAGTGGGATGGCCACAGTCAGGTCCTGACATTCACTAAGTTGGTGTTGGGTTGTTTATTGGATAGTGTAAGGTCCTGACTGAGGCCAGGTCTCTGACTCCCTCTAGGGGAGTGGGATGGCCACAGTCAGGTCCTTACATTCACTAGGTTGGTGTTGGGTTGTTTGTTGGATAGTGTAAGGTCCTGACTGAGGCCAGGTCTCTGACTCCCTCTAGGGGAGTGGGATGGCCACAGTCAGGTCCTTACATTCACTAGGTTGGTGTTGGGTTGTTTGTTGGATAGTGTAAGGTCCTGACTGAGGCCAGGTCTCTGACTCCCTCTAGGGGAGTGGGATGGCCACAGTCAGGTCCTTACATTCACTAGGTTGGTGTTGGGTTGTTTGTTGGATAGTGTAAGGTCCTGACTGAGGCCAGGTCTCTGACTCCCTCTAGGGGAGTGGGATGGCCACAGTCAGGTCCTGACATTCACTAGGTTGGTGTTGGGTTGTGGGTGATCCCCAATTAGAGACAGCTGTCTTGAGTTGTCTCTAATTGGGGAGTCTATTTAGTAGCACTGCACGTCCACCTGGGTGTGGATCATTGCGTGTGTGTTTGTGCCTATGTGTCTGCACGAAACACCAGCTCACGGTACTGTACGTTTTTTGTTAGTTTAATTATTAAATAAATATGTTTGCACCGACCTCTCGCTCTGCGCCTCGTTCCCTCACCCGACACCGTGACAGATAGCACTCTTGTGATTGATCAACACACAGTACAATGGGAAAGTCCAAGGAGCTCAGTGGAGATCTGAGAAAGAGATTTTACACAAGTCAGAAATGTCTGTTGGAGCCATTTCTAAACAACTGCATGTTCCAAGATCACCAGTTAACACAATTTATCGGGAGGTGTAGCCACTTTGCCAAGATCTGGAAGAAGACCCAAACTGTCACCTCAGCTGAGAGGATGTTCAGGAACAACCCAGGAATCACCGAGACACAGGCCTGCCATGAACTAGAAGTTGCTGGAACACAAGTGTCACTGTCTACAGTCAAGAGACTTTTACTTCACCATTGACTGAAAAGCTGCCGTCCAAGAAGGAAGCCCCTGCTCCAAAATCAACACCTTTAAGCTCATCTAAAGTTTGAAGCTGACCACATGGAGACAGAAAAAGCCTTCTGATGGAAAGTTTTATGGTCAGATGAGACAAACATTTTGTTGTTTGGCCACAATGACCAGAGGTACGTTTGGAGTTATTCAACCCCAAGAACACTGCACCAACTGTTAAGCATGGTGGTGGTAGCATTATGCTCTGGGGTTGTCTTTCTGCCAGTGGAACTGGTGCATTGCACAAAGTGGTTGGAATAATTAATGCCAGGAAACCAACTAATGTAATTGAAGAAGAGTCAAATATCCCACCAGACTTTTGCCAGAAGCTGGTTGATGGACCAAAAGCTTCTGCTCAAGGTGAAACTTGCTAAGGGACATTTAACTGAATATTAGATGTGCTGAATGTATATTTTTGACCCTGTATGTATACTTTTGGTCCTGTGTTGATTACAGAAAAACCACAATAAATTCAAACTTGTGCACCAAATTATTGATGGTTTTTTATATTAACGATGTGTGTTGTACAATCATTCTGCCCCAGAAAAAGAAAATACATAATTGAAAGACCAATATTGCCATGGCATTCATGGCCATGATGAGTGTATGTAAACGTCCAACCACAACTGTATGTCTGATGTTGGCTAGACAACAGAGTCAGAGCATCTCCAAAACTGCAGCTCTTGTGGGATGTTCTCAGTCTGCAGTGGTCAGTACCTATCAAAAGTGGAGAAAAGCTGTGAACTGGCGACAGGGTCATGGCCGGCCAAGACTCATTGATGCACATGGGAGGGCACAAGGCTGGCCCATGTGGTCCGATCCAACAGACGAGTTACTGTAACTCAAATTGCTGAAAAAGTTAATGCTGGGTTTGATAGAGGTTTAGTGGAGTCCATGTCTCGACGGGTCAAGGCTGTTTTGGCGGCAAAAGGGGGGACCTACACAATATTAGGCAGGTGGTCATAATGTTATGGCTGATCGGTGTGTATTTGTTTGGCTACAGTGTTACAATGCAGAGTGAATGTGGATTTTAGAGCTTCATTCTCTAGCAAATACTAACATCAAAAATGAATGTTCATAAGTAGAGCAAATCCAATGGGTAGCAAACATAACTTGCTATTGTAACAAAAATGTTTTTTTGCAGGACACGGCGAGAGATGAGGCCCTAGCATCCATCACAGTTGGTGTGCTGACTGTTCTCAGTGAAGATGGTGATGACAGTCCTCAGCCGCGTCCAAGCTCAATGCACCTCCAGCCCGTCTCTAATGCCATCATACTTGAGGGAGGTGTTGTCATGGACAACATTAGAGACTTGCCTCAGGCACTTTGCCTTTTATTTGGCCTTACTTATGCTTTGCGTTTGGATTACCCAAAACGCATGACAAATACACTGAAATTCATCCAGACAGTAATGCTTGGATTGGGAAACAAAACCCTCCCACCAAAACGGCTAACTCTGAAAAACAGTATTTTGATGTAGACCAGTGAAGATGCATCTTTTACCATTATCTGGAAACATACAGAGAGAAAAATGACATTACATTCTGGATCCCCAACCCAAACCTAATACATGTTTTATTTTTTATAATAGAAACATATTTCACCAGGAAGATAATTACCATTTTTAGTTGATTCAAAGTCAATAATGCTTTGGTTTTGACTGATGGTTGTTCAGTTGGTTAAACATAAATCTCAAGCCAGGGGGACCCAGGCCCGTCTGAAGTTTGCCAATGACCATCTGGATGATACAGAGGAGGAATGGGAGAAGGTCATTTGTTCTGATGAGACAAAAATAGAGCTTTTTGGTCTAAACTCCACTCGCCGTGTTTGGAGGAAGAAGAAGGATGAGTACAACCCCAAGAACACCATCCCAACCGTAAAGCATGGAGGTGGAAACATCATTCTTTGGGGATGCTTTTCTGCAAAGGGGACAGGACGACTGCACCGTATTGAGGGGAGGATGGATGTGGCCATGTATCGCGAGATCTTGGCCAACAACCTCCTTCCCTCAGTAAGAGCATTGAAGATGGGTCATGGCTGGGTCTTCCAGCAAGACAACGACCCAAAACACACAGCCAGGGCAACTAAGGAGTGGCTCCGTAAGAAGCATCTCAAGGTCCTGGAGTGGCCTAGCCAGTCTCCAGACCTGAACCCAATAGAAAATCTTTGGAGGGAGCTGAAAGTCTGTATTGCCCATCGACAGCCCCGAAACCTGAAGGATCTGGAGAAGGTCTGTATGGAGGAGTGGGCCAAAATCCCTGCTGCAGTGTGTGCAAACCTGGTCAAGAACTACAGGAAACGTATGATCTCTGTAATTGCAAACAAAGGTTTTTGTACCAAATATTAAGTTCTGCTTTTCTGATGTATCAAATACTTATGTCATGCAATAAGATGCAAATTAATTACTTAAAAATCATACAATGTGATTTTCTGGATTTTTGTTTTAGATTGCTGTCAAAACAGCCCCATACGCAACAAATTGTGATGCACTGTGTGTTTTGACACTGTCTATCAGAACCAGCATTCACATTTTTTGAGCTGCAGTGGCTTGTCTGTTGGACCGGACCACACAGGCCAGCATTCGCTCCCCACGTGCATCAATGAGCCTTGTCGGCCCATGACCCTGCCGCCGGTTCACTGTTTTTCCTGGCTTGGACCACTTTTGATAGGTACTGACCACTGCAGACCGGGAACACCCCACAAGAGCTGCTGTTTTGGAAATGCTCTGACCCAGTCGTCTAGCCGTCACAATTTGGCCCTTGTCAAAATCACTCAAATCCTTACGCTTGCCCATTTTTCCTGCTTCTAACACATCAACTTTGAGGACACAATGTTCACTTGCTGACTAATATATCCCGCCCACTGACAGGTGCCATGGTAACGAGATTATGAGTGTTATTCACTTCACCTGTCAGTGGTCATAATGTTACGGCTGATCGGTGTGTGTGTATATATATATATATATATATATATATATATATTTGTCACTATTGTCATTTTATTGAAGTGATAATGTTCTTTAGTTTAATGACTTAGTTTAATTGCTTTGAAACTGATCCACTAAACCGTTTGAAGGTTTTGTAAAATAAAATAAAAAGTTTAATCTGCTATTATGCATTAATAATAACTCTGGCCCAATCTAAGTTATCAGGAAGGATACAGAGAGAAACATGTCATCTGTTTAGTCTTTCTCAAGGAACACTGTTTAAATATATCACTGAGTTGTGAGTCTGTGTATTACGGTAACACCATATTATGCCGCTGGTTCGTTAAAGTGAATACTGAATTGACACAACTTGTTCATGTGTCCCAGGGTAGCAGTCCTTTACCCATAAAATGTTATTCCATTGATATTTCCAGAGATTGATATTTAAAACAAATGTTGCAATCAACCTAATGAGTGGGATTATTATAGTTGACATCATGTGTTTATAGATAGAATTTTAAGTGATGTTGTAATTGTTATAATTCTCAGTACAATTAAATTTGGTTACCGGAACTCACCATCTCTAGTTTACTTTCCTTCATTTTTTTGAGGCAACGAGACTGCATACTTTTTTAAAGTAAAGCCAACATATTATATTTTACAGTGTAGGAGCCAGGTGAGAGTTCCCAAAGAAAACCCTGTGGTCTTTGCCAGACTGTCGTCCAACACACCCATCAGGGTATCTGACTGCCTACAGCACTGTCTGTGGAGTGGAATATCCTGAGTCCTCAGGTCCACTAAACGTAGAAAACAGATAGCAACGCTCTGCCAGATGATGAATTGCTGATAGCAATAGAAAAGGGACCTGATGTATACAAAGGTAAGTCTCTGGATCTGATTGACTATTGAATACAGATGAAGACTCAGAGGACAGAGAGGGATGTTCAGAACTCACTCAGTCTGGTAAGTTGGTGAGGGTAGACTTTGAGGCTGCTTACCTGACAGGATCAGAGGACAGTGAGGGATGTTCAGAACTCACTCAGTCTGGTTAGTTGGTGAGGGTAGACTTTGAGGCTGCTTACCTGACAGGATCAGAGGACAGTGAGGGATGTTCAGAACTCACTCAGTCTGGTTAGTTGGTGAGGGTAGACTTTGAGGCTGCTTACCTGACAGGATCAGAGGACAGTGAGGGATGTTCAGAACTCACTCAGTCTGGTTAGTTGGTAAGGAACAGAGCTCCCACACATCTATCCATTTATTGTTCCACAGGGATGCTGGCCCATGTTGACACCAATGCTTCCCACAGTTGTCCTTTGGGTGCTGGAACATGAAGGTGAAAAACCCAGCAGCGTTGCAGTTCTTGACACAAACCAGAGTCCCTTGCACCTACGACCAAACCCCGTTCAAAGGCACTTATTATATATTTTGTCTTGCCCATTCACCCTCTGAATTGCACACATACACAATCCATGTCTCAATTGTCTCCAGGCTTAAAAATCCTTCTTTAACCTGTCCCGCCCCCTTCATCTACAAGTGACGTCCATAAGGGATCATAGCTTTCACCTGGATTCACCTGGTCAGTCTGTCATGGAAAGAGCAGCTGTTCTTAATGTTTTTGTACACTTAGTGTAAATTGCACAATAATGCTACATTGATGTATTGTTTTATGTAGCCTATTATTTAGTCTTTATTCAACCTGCCATCTACCCTCCTGTGGACTGTGGGTTATGAGACAACCCCCGCATCACTAGCTTGATGTTCTGCAGCCTTGTAAAGATAAGGAGGGGATGACTGGGAGGCAGGTTGGAATTTATTGTCATGAATCTTGTTCTGGAGGCAGTTCTGCAAAGTGGTCACTAGCTGGCACAGGCACAAAGTAATACAATCAGATTTTAATCACAACTTTAACCTTAACCACACTGATAATCCTTACCTTCATTTAACACCATAAAACACTATTATTTTACACTAATGTTTACCATGTAGACAATGTTGACTTGGCAGCTGGCATATCTAGAGGAAATTGAACAGTTCTGCCTCCTAGGCAAGATTCATGACAAACGTCAACCTGCGACTGGGAGATGCAACGTAACATCAATAACAAAATAGTTTTCACTATTAACATTTTATTCTGGTTTCAAGTATGTTTTATTATGAAAAGTACAATATATTCATATACAATGATGGAGCATATGTCCATATATAATGGTACAATTATGGAGCATATTTCCATATACAATTGTATAATTATGGAGCATATATCCATATATAATGGTACAATGTTGGAGCATATGTCCATATATAATGGTACAATGATGGAGCATATGTCCATATATAATGGTACAATGATGAAGCATATATCCATATATAATGGTACAATGATGGAGCATATGTCCATATATAATGGTACAATGATGGAGCATATGTCCATATATAATGGTACAATGATGGAGCATATGTCCATATATAATGGTACAATGATGGAGCATATGTCCATATATAATGGTACAATGATGGAGCACATGTCCATATATAATGGTACAATGATGGAGCATATGTCCATATATAATGGTACAATGATGGAGCATATGTCCATATATAATGGTACAATGATGGAGCATATGTCCATATATAATGGTACAATGATGGAGCATATGTCCATATATAATGGTACAATGATGGAGCATATGTCCATATATAATGGTACAATGATGGAGCATATGTCCATATATAATTGTACAATTAGTTTTTCAACATAAAAGACATACAACAAATGATCACATTGATATTTTAACGGTGTAATTGTAAGAGTTTAAATGTTTAAACAGAGGATACATCTAAAACAGTATTAAAGAGTGCAGTATGTTCTGAGTATGTTACTTTAACGTCAACTCATAACGTCACTATAACTTCATGGGAGTCTTGTGGAAAGACTGCATGTTGTTTTGGGTGTATTGAGTGACGTCTTCATCAACATTTGCAGAATATTCCTGTAATATTTTCACCTTTTGTCAGATGGCAACAGCCTAGTCGTCTTCAGACATTCATAAAGGGTTCAAGTAGTTTATTTACCATTTGCAGGTATTAAAAGTAATACATACATTATAATTCCTTGTTGGAGCTCTCTCACATATAGGACAGTACATACCAGAGGAGGCTGCTGAGGGGAGGACGGCTCATAATAATGTCTGGAACGGAGCCAATGAAATGGCATCAAACACATGGAAACCATGGAAACCACGTGTTTGATGTATTTGATACCATTCCACTTATTCCTCTCCAGCCATTACAAGCCTGTCCTCCCCAATTAAGGTCCCACCAACCTCCTGTGGTACATACACATAAACAGTCAAATATATCATAAGAACATCAATACAAAATGCAAAGTGGTAAGATCCTAAAATAAAAAAAGGTTGAGTCATGTTGTAAAAGTATGATGAAAACAGTTTAGGTTGCTTGATTTAACAGGCAGATAGAACTGGGATAGAAGCTGTTCTAGACCCTGTGATCCATAAACTGCCTAGCAACCACTGGTCCTCACTAGACTGGTGCCCTGCATGTCTATTTTTTCATTGGAGGTTTGAAGTGACATCTGTGTTTGTGGGACCAATTAGTGCTGGAATGAGGTGTCTGTTTGTTCCCAATTCTATCAGAAATGATGGTCCTCATTTGAAGGTCCTGTGTCAAAGTCCTCACTATTATAGGAAGATGTGTGTGTGTGTGTGTGTGTGTGTGTCCAGTGTGTCTGTGTGTGTGTGTGTGTGTGTGTCCAGTGTGTGTGTATGTGTGTGTGTGTGTCCAGTGTGTGTGTGTGTGTGTGTGTATTTCCAGTGTATGTGTATGTGTTTGTGAATGTCTAGTGTGTGTGTGTGTGTTTCCAGTGTGTGTGTTTGTGTCCAGTGTGTGTCCAGTGTGTGTCCATTGTGAGTGTGTATGGTTACCATGGTTATTATTTTAGGGACACTGAGTCATCTACATTATGAACCCTAAACCCTGGATAGAGGGGCTCAGTGAATATGGTGTAGAATGTGTTCAGGTGGGTCAGTGTGTCAGAGGAGACTCTGTAGAAGGACAGAGTGCCGGCTGGCCAGTCCAGATACACTCCTACTCTGTTGGAGCTGGAGGAGGGGACGTCTATGGTAGTGGAGATATTATTGTGGGAGCTGTAGGAGGGGACGTCTATGGTAGTGGAGATATTATTGTGGGAGCTGGAGGAGGGGATGTCTATGGTAGTGAGATTATTATTGTGACAGGCATAGTAACTGTTGTCATAGCAGAAAAGACTCCAGGACTTGTCATTGTATCCAAGACCACAGTCATCACCCACTCCTCTCCTGCTGATTCCTTTATATGTCACTCCTATATCAGCCCATCTCCCACTCCACTCTACCTCCCAGTAACAGCGCCCAGTCAGACCCTCTCTACACAGCACCTGTCTACAGTCCTCAAATCTCTCTGGGTGATCAGGATACGGCTGCTCCTCTCTCCTCCATGTCACCTTTCTGTTCTCCTCAGACAGAGAGAGGTTTCTGTTTACTGTGTTTGGGTCCAGTGTGAGATCACAGACATCTGATGGATGAAACCAGACACAATATTAGAAATCATCATCATTCACATTAGAATGTTAACTCACTTTTCACTAATTCATTTAATGTAGATGTTTCTAGGTATCAAAAGGAGAAGTTAAGGTAACTTGAGACTTGTTGAATTATCATATGTTATACTGTATGGTGATATAAAACACACTTATTCACATTAATTACAGACACACACACATCCTGGACACACACACACACACACACACACACACACACACACACACACACACACACACACACACACACACACACACACACACACACACACATTTCTAATGTAACACGAACACGTCACACACAGACACACACATTGTCAAATCAACTCTTTCTAAACTTTGGTGTCCCTGATTTGTGCTTCTGTAGAACTCCAGCTGATATTTAATATAACCAAGTAAGTAATGATGGTGGTCTTTGACTTTGACTTAACTTGAATTAAGACTTATTCTTAGTCATATTCTTCACAGCAGTCAACACTCACATTTTCTAAGCACAGGTTTCATTGTGTTCTCTCCACCATGTTCCACACTGTAACGGTAAGTAGAAGAACAGACAGACATTGAGGGATACACGTGAACACACACACACACACACACACACACATACACACACAGCATGTATCTTAACAAGCGGTGGTCTGTCTATGTGTGTCCAGTGTGTATGTGTGTGTGTGTGTGTGTCTAGTATGTGTGTGTGGAAACACACACAAACACACACACAAACTGGAAACACACACACACACACACTGGACACACACACACACACACACACACAGACACACACAAGCACATTGGACACACAGACACACACACATACTGGATTCACACACACACACTGGACACACACACACACACACACACACACACACACACACACACACACACACACACACACACTGGATAGACACTAGATACACACATACACATTCACACACACTGGACACACTGGATACACACACGCACATACTGAATGCACACACACACTGGATAAACAAACACACACACCCTGGACACACACAAGCACTAGACACACACACTGGAAACACACACTGTGGACACACACATACACTCACAAACTGGACATACACACACACACTGGACACACACACACATACACACACACACTGGACACACACACACATACACACACACACACACACACACACACACTGGACCCCCCCAGTCATCATATAAGTTAGTCCAAGTGGTTGTAATAATGTTTGTTTGTCTTAACTATCCTGATAACTCCAACATGTCTGATATGAACATTGACATAAACCCTCTACATACTTGAGTTTCTCCAGTCTGCAGTGTGGATCCTCCAGTCCAGCAGAGAGCAGTCTGACTCCTGAGTCTCCTGGGTGATTGTAGCTCAGGTCCAGCTCTCTCAGGTGTGAGGGGTTTGACTTCAGAGCTGAGACCAGAGAAGCACAGCCTTCCTCTGTGACTAGACAGCCTGACAGCCTGCAAAGAGTCAAATCATATTACAACCACACTGCTATTCTTTGGTGGTGGAAATAGTGGCAGTAATGTTTTCAACATATTCAGATATATCAGTTTCCTGAAACCTTCCATATAAATTCATAAATTAGTGTTTCATTAATAGAAATTATAATAATCAAAGTATTGAATTGTAGAGAAAAACATTTAAAAAGCAGTATCAGTCAAAAGACAGACAGTGAAGTATCAGATTTAGATTGTATTGAGTATACAGTCCACACCATATCTAGTTTGACAGTGAAACTAACATTTTAAATGTGTCTCTGAACTCCAGCATTGTGGAATTGAGATCAAATGTTTTATATGATGTGACAGTATATAATGTCACCTTTTATTTGAGGGTATATCTGTTTTACCATTCTGAAAAATAAAAGCACTTTATGTATCTAGTCCCCATATTTGAAGAAGTCACAAGTATTTTGACCAATTCACTTATAGTGTATTAAAGTAGTCAAAAGTTTAGTATTTGGTCCCAAACTCATTGGTTGCATTTGAAGCTTTGAGTTATGTTTTGCTCAATAGTAACTGAATGGTTGATGATGACTGGATTCATCTCCTAAGTGAGTAGATAACATGTTTCTAAACACTACTAAATGAATCCTGATGATGCCATGATGACGCCAAATTTAAAACTGTATGCTTCACTGTCCATATGATGTGGACTATGTGTTCCTGGTAAACACATGTGGATCTGGTGAACAGTTATCACTTGTTGACCAACTACAGGAATACTGACCTCAGAGTCTCCAGTTTACAGTGGGGATTCTCCAGTCCAGCAGAGATCAGCTTCACTCCTGAATCCTTCAGGTCATTGTTACTCAGATCCAGCTTTCTCAGGTGTGAGTGGTTTGACTTCAGAGCTGAGACCAGAGAAGCACAGCCTTCCTCTGTGACTAGACAACCTGAAAGCCTGCAAAGAGTCAAATAATATTATAACCACACTGCTAATCTTTGGTGAGGAAAATGGTGGCAGTAATTCTTTTTTACATATTCAGATAATCAGTGTCCTGAAACCTGCCATATCTATTCATTAATTGATGTATCATTATTAGAAATTACAAATGATCAAAGTATTGCTTGTAGATAGAAAAATGTATAGTACAAATATTTGAGTAGACTGACCAGACCAGTTTAAAAAGCAGTATCAGTCAAAACACAGACAGTGAAGTATCAGATTTAGATTGTATTGAGTATACAGTCCACACCATATCTAGTTTGACAGTGAAACTAACATTTTAAATGTGTCTCTGAACTCCAGCATTGTGGAATTGAGATCAAATGTTTAATTTGAGGTGACAGTATATAAAGTCACCTTTATTTGAGGGTATTTTCATACATATCTGTTTCACCATTTAGAAAAATAAAAGCACTTTATGTATCTAGTCCCCCTATTTGAAGAAGTCATAAGTATTCTGACCAATTCACTTATAGTATATTAAAGTAGTCAAAAGTTTAGTATTTGGTCCCAAACTCATTGGTTGAATTTGCGGTTTGAGTTGGTTGTGTTTTGGGTTAAGTTTTGCCAAATAGTAACTGAATGGTGGATGGTGACTGGATTAATCCTCTGTCTAAGTGAATAGATAACATGTTTCTAAACACTACTAAATGACTCCTGATGATGCCATGATTAATAAAAATCATGAATGAATCATGAATAATAATGAGTGAGAACGTTACAGAGGCTAGAACAAAACATGCTAACCTCTCACCATTACCAATAACAGAGGGGGTATGATCTTTGTGCCTCTGTAACGTTCTCATTCATCATCATTCACGATTCATTCATGATTATTCATAACCATGGTAGCATCCACATGAATGTAGAAGTGTTCAGAAAAATCTTCTATTCTTACTGACAATACAAGTGAAGTGACTCCAAAATGACAGGACATTATTCACCATTCAGTTACTATTGGGAAAAACATCATCCAAAACACAACCAAATCAAACTGCAAATGCATTTAACAAGTTAGTAGTATCTGGTTCAGATTTGGTTTTCGAGCACCCCACTTCGTGGGAAAAACGTCTCGGGTTACAACTGTAACCCTTGTTCCCTGAGAAAGGGAACTCGAACTGCGTCGAACGACACAGTTGCTAATGGTCTGCTTGGAAGCAGGAAGCTCCTTCTTGGGCGACCCGAAACACACTAGCAACTGGTCTGACTTCCGCCATGAAGAGGACCTCTGAATATATATTTTGAGAGCTCTGACAGGGCAGAGCAAATGAAGTCTCTCTTCATCCGCCGTCCCGTGGGGTGGAGGATGCAACGCCTGCAGAACCGTAGGCCGTGCCACATTAGATGGCACCTTAGGCACATAGCCCGGCCTGGGATGCAGGATAGCTTTAATGTTGCCTGGAGCAAACTCCAGGCACCCCTGGGATATCGAGAGCGCCAGAAGATCTCCTACTCTCCTCAGAGAAGTAATAGCCAACAAAAAAGCTACCTTTAGAGAAAGGTTCTTGGCCTCAGCCGACTCCAGAGGTTCGAAGGGGGCCTCGACCAGCCCTTCGAGAACCACTGCCAGGTCCCACGTGGGAACTCTGGTACGAGCCGCAGGTCTCATCCTCCAAGCCCCACGGAGGAAACGTACGACCAACTAATGTCTCCCCAGAGGCCCATCATCCAAAGGAGCGTGGAAAGCCGCAATAGCAGCCACGTACACCTTGAGTGTGGACGGGATAAGACCAGCCGAGAAGCGATCTTGGAGGAGCTCCAGCACTGAAGCCACCGGTCAGTTAACTGGATCCACCTCACGCTCTCTACACCATACGGTGAAAGCATTCAATTTTAGGCCGTACAATTTCCTCGTGGAGGGAGCTCTAGAGCTGAGTATGGTCTCTACTACTCCTGCTGACAGGCCAGCCTCTCGGTATTGTGCCCCCTTAGGGGCCAGACCCACAGTTTCCATAGTTCTGGCCGAGGGTGAAATATTGAGCCCTCTGCCTGTGTCAGCAGGTCTTTCCTGATGGGAATCTCCCATGGAGGGCCGTCCAGGAGCGATATTATGTCTGAGAACCATACTCGGGCCGGCCACAACGGGGCTACCAACAGTAAACTGACCCTCTCTTGAACTCCTGGGAGCAGAGCGATCGGGGGAAATGCGTACAGACACAGTCTCGGCCACGTCCGCACCAAGGCATTCAACCCCAGTGGGGCTGGATGTGTGAGGGAGAACAACAGTGGACAGTGCGTCGTCTCTCGAGACGCGAACAGATCCACTTCCACTGGGCCTAACCTCTGACATATTGACTCCACCACCTCAGGGTGGAGTCTCCATTCCCCAGGCCTCAGCCCCTGCCTCGACAGGATGTCTGCTCCCTGATTTTGATCCTCTGGGATGTATGCTGATCTGAGAGACAACAGTCTCCCCTGGGACCACAGGAGGATCTGATGCGCCAGTCTGCATAGAGGGCGGGACCTCAGACCCCCCTGATGATTTATATAGGCCACCACTGAAATATTGTCTGACCTCACAAGGACATGATGACCTTTGAGGTCTGGCAGGAAACTCCTCAGAGCTCGGAACACCGCCAACATTTCCAGGCAATTGATGTGCCAGGAAGAATGATGGTCCTGCCACTGGCCTCTCATAAAGCGGCCGTCCATGACCGCGCCCCAGCCCGTGAGGGAGGAGTCTGTCAAAACGGCTTTCCGGCGACATGACGCTCCCAACGCGGGACCTTGGGACAGAAACCGAGTTTTCTTCCACATAGATAGGGAACGAAGGCATCTGCACGTAACCCTGATCATGCGGAAGGGGTTCCCCTTCGGGGAGAACCCCTTGGTTTTCAACCACCACTGCAGGGCCCTCATGTGCAGCAGGCCGAATGGAATGACGTTGGACGCTGCTGCCATGAGCCCTAACACTCTCTGAAAATGTTTCACAGTGATGGCTTGGCCTAGTTTTATCCTGGACACCGTGGCCAGGATGGATTCGATCCGTGTGGGAGACAATTGTGCCCGCATCGTGACCGAGTCCCACACCACTCCCAGGAACGTGGTTCTCTGGGCTGGTGCCAACACGCTTTTTTCCGTGTTGAGTCTCAACCCCAGGCTCTGGATGTGGGCAAGGACGACATCTCGATGCCGAACTGCCAGCTCTTGTGACTGGGCCATAATAAGCCAGTCGTCGATATAGTTGAGCACCCTGATACCCTGAAGCCTCAGCGCCGCTAGAGATGCATCCATGCATTTGGTAAATGTGCGAGGGGAGAGAGCTAGGCCGAACGGAAGAACCCGATATTGGTACGCTTCGCCCCCGAAAGCGAACCTCAGGAACTTCCTGTGAGATGGAAGGATGGATATGTGGAAGTATGCATCCTTCAGATCTATCGTGACAAACCAATCCTCGGATTGAATTTGGTTCACGACGATGGGAATAGTGAGCAACTTGAAGCTGAACCTCCTCAGAGACCGATTCAAGTGCCTGAGATCTATTATTGGACGCAATCCCCCATCCTTCTTGGGAACTATGAAGTAGCGGCTGTAAAACCCGGATTCCCTGTCCAGTGGAGGGATATGCTCTATAGCCTCCTTTATCAGCAGGGAGTTTACTTCTTGTTCCAATACCTGACCCTGCTCTGGGTCGACTACAGTCCAGACCACCCCGCTGAATCTTGGTGGGCGGAAAACGAACTGCCGCCTGTACCCCTTTTGAATGGTGCGCAGGGTCCAAGGAGAAATATTCGTTCGATTTTTCCATGCATCTAAATATTTTACCAAGGGAACCAGACTCTCAAGGGTATCGTTCGAGATTCGTTCTCGACCCCCTGAGGCGGCTCTCCGGCAGGGTTTGATCGAAAATGATTCTCGGTGTGCGGACGCGAGCGCTGCCTGGCCGCAGGCCTGTGGGGCAGACAGTGCAGCGTGCGTTCGCTGGAAACCGATGCGTCCTGAAGCGCACTTGACGGCGGGAAGTCGACATCGATTTCCTGTTGGCTCCGCGGAGGAGGCGACCTCGATCGCTCCGCCACGAGTGGGGCAGCCCGCAGAGATCCTACGTCGGCTGAGAGCGCCATCTATGCCCCCAAGCTACTTGAGGGGGGGCTCTAGATGCAAACGCTTTCTTTTTGTGCCTGTCTATGGCCGGAGGGGCTGGCGGATGGCTTCGGCTGCCCACTGGGGGCAGACTTTAAGCCCCACTGGGGGCTTAAAGGCTGCCGATTGTTTTTTCGCCTCCTGAAACCTGTCGACGACTGTGTTAACGGAGTCGCCGAACAGGCCAGACGAAATCGGGGCATCAAGGAGGAAAGCCCTGTCTTTCTCCTTGATGCCCGATAAATTCAGCCAGAGGTGTCAAGTCGGCAAGTCGGCAGCCCTACGTAATTCGGCTGTATCATCAGGTGTTGGTCCCTCGCCCTCATAAATATCTTTAAGAAGGTCGGCCTGGTAAGCCTGCAGCACCGCCATAGTGTGCACACTGGCACCAGCCCGACCCGCAGCCATATAAGCCTTGCCCACCAATTTAGATGTATCACGCCAGGGTTTGGTGTGCAGCACCGGGGTCTTCAGGGATGACGCAATGTCGGTTGATAGATAACTAGCCAAAGGCTCTTCCACCCGAGGCATCATCCCGTAGCCATTATCTCTGGCCTTTCACGTGGCCAACTAATATTTAAACGGCACGAGGGAGACAACCTCCACCAGCTCCTCATATGCGGGGACATGGATTGGCGAGTCATCTCCATAGTCCCCGCCCTCGATGCTGAGCGCGTCCGCTTCCTCGGAAGCAGACAGCTCTCAGATCCATTTGCGAGCCTCAACGGACGCGGGACCCGCACCATGGGGCTCGTGAGCCTGGCCATCATCAAAGATAGCCAGGCGGGAGCGCTCCCAAACAGAGCACACACAATTGGTGTGTGTCCCCACCCGTGATGTAACGAGGGCAGGGATGCACACACCGCTTGTAGCTCTCACTCGCCATATATATATTTTGTGACTGACAGACAACACCAAATAAGACACACACGACAGAGAGCGCTTGCTGAAGAACAGAAAGCTAACTCTGTTTGTGTGCCGACGTCCTTTTGTAACTTCCGCTGATGCCGTCACACGTTGCGTCGTGACGCAACACCGATCAAGATTGCCTTAGTTTCATTCATGCTTCAGAGGCGCTACGCTGAGGGGCGTTCCCCCCAAAGTGTCGTTCGACGCAGTTCGAGTTCCCTCGAAAGGGAACTTTTGTTGGTCCCCCTTTTGATGGTAGAGAGATTTGTTTTGTACATTTTCTGTAATTATTTCCATTTTGCCATGAGGCATAGAGAAAATGTTGTGGGCAAGGAATATGGGACCAAATACTAAACTTATGATTACTTAAATACAATATAAGTGAATAAGTCCAAAATATAACAACTTTTTCTAAATGGGAGAACTAGATAAATAAAGCACTTTAATTTCTAAACAGTAAAACAGATATGTATGAAAATAACCATTCTGTACTGGCGCCAAATACGCCAAATACGAAACATTCTATCTGTCACGAGTGGGTGGAAACAGAGACCAAGGCGCAGCGCAGGTATAGTTCGACATTTATTTAATTCTTAACACTTCAAAAATGACGAACTAGCAAACAAAACACGGGTAAACAAACAACGTAACACACTTACTTGCGACCTGGAAACACACAATGACCCACAACCCAAGTGTGGAACATACAAACATATGTAGGATCCCTAATTAGAGACAATGACCCACACCCAGGTGTGGAACATACAAACATATGTAGGATCCCTAATTAGAGACAATGACCCACACCCCGGTGTGGAACATACAAACATATGTAGGATCCCTAATTAGAGACAATGACCCACACCCAGGTGTGGAACATACAAACATATGTAGGATCCCTAATTAGAGACAATGACCCACACCTCGGTGTGGAACATACAAACATATGTAGGATCCCTAATTAGAGACAATGACCCACACCCAGGTGTGGAACATACAAACATATGTAGGATCCCTAATTAGAGACAATGACCCACACCTCGGTGTGGAACATACAAACATATGTAGGATCCCTAATTAGAGACAATGACCCACACCCAGGTGTGGAACATACAAACATATGTAGGATCCCTAATTAGAGACAATGACTCACACCCAGGTGTGGAACATACAAACATATGTAGGATCCCTAATTAGAGACAATGACCCACACCCCGGTGTGGAACATACAAACATATGTAGGATCCCTAATTAGAGACAATGACCCACACCCAGGTGTGGAACATACAAACATATGTAGAATCCCTAATTAGAGACAATGACCCACACCCAGGTGTGGAACATACAAACATATGTAGGATCCCTAATTAGAGACAATGCACTGCAGCTGCCTCTAATTAGGGATCCAACACAAACCACCACCAGAAACAGTAATAATAGATCTGTCAGACTCTGAAGCAAAAGGCTTCTCTATGACCAGAGCCTGACACTATCTCAAATCCAAAATACTGGCGCATAGCACCGAATGTAAAACTGTATGCTTCACTGTCCATATGGTGTGTACTATGTGTGCCTGGTAAAGACGTGGATCTGGTGAACAGTTATCACTTGTTGACCAACTACAGGAATACTGACCTCAGAGTCTCCAGTTTACAGTGGGGATTCTCCAGTCCAGCA
Organism: Thymallus thymallus; assembly: GCA_023634145.1. NCBI lineage: Eukaryota > Metazoa > Chordata > Actinopteri > Salmoniformes > Salmonidae > Thymallus > Thymallus thymallus. The sequence continues at coordinate 7,983,380 of CM042397.1, read as the reverse complement.
GAGAGCAGCTTCACTCCTGAATCCTTCAAAACATTGATACTCAGATCCAGCTCTCTCAGGTGTGAGGGGTTTGACTTCAGAGCTGAGACCAGAGAAGCACAGCCTTCCTCTGTGACTAGACAGCCTGACAGCCTGCAAAGAGTAAAATCATATTACAACCACACTGCTATTCTTTGGTGTGGAAATAGTGGCAGTAATGTTTTCAACATATTCAGATATATCAGTGTCTTGAAACCTGACATATCTATTCATACATGTATGTTTAATTATTGGAAATAAAAAATTATCAAAGTTTTTTTCAAGAGAGAAAAATGTATAGTAAAAATATTTGAGTAGACTGACCATACCAGTTTAAAAAGCAGTATCAGTCAAAAGACAGACAGTGAAGTATCAGATTTAGATTGTATTGAGTATACAGTCCACACCATATCTAGTTTGACAGTGAAACTAACATTTTAAATGTGGCTCTGTACTCCAGCATTGTGGATTTGAGATCAAATGTTTCATATGAGGTGACAGTATATAATGTCACCTTTTATTTGAGGGTATTTTCATACATATCTGTCAAAAATAAAAGCACTTTATGTATCTAGTCCCCCTATTTGAAGAAGTCATAAGTATTCTGACTAATTCTGACTCACTTATAGTTGTAAGGGCCTGACTGAGGCTAGGTCTATGACTCCCTCTAGTGGGAGTGGGATGGCCACAGTCAGGTCCTGACAATCACAGGGTGGGTGTTGGGTTTGAGTTGATTCCTAATTAGAGGCAGCTGTCTTGTGTTGTCTCTAATTGGAGATTCTATTTAAGTTCCACCATGTGTCACCTGGGTGTGGATTCTTGTGTGTGTTGTTCAGTATTGTTTCTGTACTCCAGTTCACGGTCACTACCTCTCCTTTGTTTTCGGTTTGTGTATTATATATCGATAATAAAAGGAATGTCGCTCCACCATATCTCTGCACCTCGTTCAATAAATACGCACAGTGACAGAAGAATCCACCAACACGGAACGCATCAGGGCTGGACATTGGGGGATATCCTCCTCGGTATGGGGAAAGTTACCGAGGAGGAATTCCTCCATTATCGTGCGGTGGAGGAGGGCTGGTGTCCGGAGCAGTGTCGCCATAGACGGAGGACACGTCGGCGGGCCAAGAGGACGGACCAGCCTGGTGCCCAGAAGAGCCCCCAAACTATTTTTTGGGGAGGGCTATGGGGTTGTCGGGGATCGAAGGCGAGGAGCCCCGGCCACTGCACTAGTGGTTGCTTCAGGAGGAGTCTCTAGAGCCATGGGAGCGGGAGTACAGGAAGGAGTCGGAGGAGGACGACGACGATGTGCTCCTGTTCCCTCACTCGTGGGGGCTTCCGGAGGAGCTCTCACAGGATGGGGATTGGCGGTGGAGAGAGGACGACTTGGGAAGTCGGAGATCTCCAGCGCTGATTCCCAGTCCAGTGCCTCCAGCGCCGGTTTCCAGTCCGGTACGGCCTGTGCCGGCTCCGCGCACCAAACCACGGGTGCGCCTCCACAGCCCGGTATGGCCCGTGCCTGCTCCTCGCCCCAGACCACCGGTGCGCCTCCACAGCCCGGAGCCTCCAGCGACGGCCCACAGACCAGAGCCTCCAGCTACGGCCCACAGCGCGGAGTCTCCAGCTACGGCTCAGAGCCCGGAGCCTCCCGTGACGGTTCACATCCCGGAGCCTCCCGTGACGGTCCAGAGCCCGGAGCCTCCTGTGACGGTCCAGATTCCGGAGCAGTCCGCTCCACCAGTGCCCAGTCCGGGGCCGGTAGCCAGCGCAGCTACGTGGCTGGAGAGCTTCTCTGCTGGGGAGTCGGAGCTCTGCACCGTGACAAAAGTGTATTAAAGTAGTCAAAATTAAAGTATTTGGTGGCATATTTTTTGAATGCAATGACTACATCAAGCCTGTGACGGCCATGACTGAGAAAGATCATGAATGAATCATTACTACTAATGAGTGAGAGAGTTACAGAGGACACAACAATACATACTAACCTCTCACCATTAACCTCAAATAAAAGGTGACATTCTGTACTGTAGCCTAATATGATACTTTTTATTTCATATCCAATATGCTGGAGCATTCCTCCAAACTGTAAGCTTCACTATCCAAAAACATATGACATGGACCATGTGTGCCTGGTAAACACATGTGGATCTGGTGAACAGTTATCACTTGTTGACCAACTACAGGAATACTGACCTCAGAGTCTCCAGTTTACAGTGGGGATCCTCCAGTCCAGCAGAGAGCAGCTTCACTCCTGAATTCTTCAGGTCATTGTTACTCAGATCCAGCTCTCTCAGGTGTGAGGGGTTTGACTTCAGACCTGAGGCCAGAGAAGCACAGCCTTCCTCTGTGAGTCCACAGCCTGACATCCTGCAAAGAGGTCATCAGAATTTCACAAACACACTGTTAATTTAAACCCAGTAGTGTAGAAGGACAATGGCAGATGCATTTGGTTTATTCTGTCAAGCAACAAATAGATTCATCTTCTGTCTCCTAGAATTAAATGGTCATATTATTGATTCATTCTTTTTTTAATTACACATATTTTTAAACAGAATATTTTTTCCTGATGATTAAACTGAATATTTCTTCCTGATGATTTGTACTTAAAATGTCATTTGATGTACTGACAGTGCAGCTCTGGAGGCTTTGACCACTGGCAGCAGCCTCAGAAGACCTTCCTCTGATCTGGAGTATTTCTTCAGGTCAAACACATCCAGCTCCTTTTCTGAAGTCAGCAATACAAAGACCAGAGCTGACCACTGTGCAGGTGACAGTTTGGCTTCTGAGAGACTTCCTGATCTAAGGTAGCTTTGGATCTCCTCCACTAGAGAATGGTCATTCAGTTCATTCAGACAGTGGAACAGATTGATGATCCTCTCTGGAGAGTGATTCTCCCTGATCTTCTCCTTGATGTACTTGACTGTTTCTTCATGGCTCTGTGAGCTGCTTCTTGTCTTTGTCAATAGACCTCGTAAGTGCTTCTGATTGGACTCCAGTGAGAGGCCCAGAAGGAAGCGGAGAAAAAGGTCCAGGTTTCCTGCCTCACTTTGTAAGGCTTTATCCACAGCATTCTTGTAGATGGTAACTTTACGCTTGTGTCTGTTCCTCCCAGAAAGGTTCCTGAACGTTGACTGAGGTTCGCCCATTAGATTCTCATTGTTGTTGATGAATGAGAGGAACACATATACAGCAGCCAGAAACTCCTGAATGCTCAGATGCACAAAGCAGTACACCTTGTCCTGGTACAGCCCACATTCCTCTTTAAAGAGCTGTGTGCACAATCCTGAGTACACTGAGCCTTCATTGACATCAATGCCAGCCTCTTTCAGGTCTTCTTCATAGAAAATCAGATTGCCATTCACAAGCTGTTGAAAAGCCAGTTTTCCCAGTGACAGAATGCTCTCTTTATTCCAGTGTGGACCTGTCTCTTCTTTCCCAAGATACTTTGCATTCTTCTGTTTGGTATGAAACACCACAAGGTGTGTGTACATCTCAGTCAGAGTCTTGGGCACATCTTCTCTCTTGTCTGTACTCAACATGTGTTCAAGGACTGTTGCAGAAATCCAACAGAAGACTGGAATGTGACACATGATGTGGAGGCTCCTTGATGTCTTTATGTGAGAGATTATTCTGCTGGCCAGGTCCTCATCACTGAATCTCTTCCTGAAGTATTCCTCCTTCTGTGGGTCATTGAACCCTCGTACCTCTGTCACCTGGTCAACACATCCTGAAGGGATCTTATTGGCTGCTGCAGGTCGGGTAGTTATCCAGAGGAGAGCAGAGGGAAGCAGATTTCCCTTGATGATATTTGTCAGCAGAACATCCACTGAGGTTGACTCTGTGACGTCACAACACATCTTGTTCTTCTGGAAGTCTAGGGGCAGTCGGCACTCATCCAGACCATCAAAGATGAACAGAACTTTGTACTTGTCGTAGTTGGAGATTCTTGATTGTTTGGTTTCAATTGAGAAGTGATTGAGAAGTTCAATCAAATTGTATTTTTCCCCTTTCATCAAATTCAGCTCTCGAAAAGGGAACGAAAATACAAATTGGACATCCTGATTTGCTTTTCCTTCAGCCCAGTCCAGAATTAACTTCTGCACAGAGACTGTTTTTCCAATTCCAGCGACTCCCTTTGTCAGTATAGTTCTGATAAGTTTGTCTTGTCCAGTTAAGGGTTTGAAGATGTCATTACATTTGATTGCAGTCTCTGGTCTGGCTTGTTTCCTGGTTGTTGTCTCAATCTGTCTCAACTCATGTTCATTATTGACCTCTCCTGTTCCACCCTCTGTGATGTAGAGCTCTGTGTAGATCTTATTGAGAAGTGTTGGGTTTCCTTGTTTAGCGATCCCCTCAAATACACATTGAAACTTCTTCTTTAGATTAGATTTGAGTTCACGTTGGCAAATCACAGCAAGCTCATCTGAATGAAGAAATAACACAGAGTATATTCATATTAATATCTGGTTTAATGCCTACAGTATTGTAGGACTGTGTTATAAAGTTTAAATTGTAATAATGTATTATCTTAACTGTCTGTATAAATGTGTAAATGTTTTCATAATGCATTACACACTGGTGTGACTGTTTTATATAATTATTGGTATGATTGATGGTATTATTAATGTTGTCTCTCTCTGTCTCTCCTCTTCTCTCTGTCTAAATGAATCAACACAACACATCCCTTCTGCTACTTGATGAGGTCACTAGGTGTTGTGTTAAGGCTGCTACAATATCATTGCGTTACACAGCTACTTTAGCTGTACTTTAGCTACAGCTTTTAAATGTTTCTTATAAAACAGCATTCAACATGAGGCAGACAGCTCTTACTTTTCTCCAGTGTGTCAGCAAGCTCCTTCTGGTTCATTTTCCTCAGGACGTGCAGTGTGATCTTCAGAGCCCCCTCTCTGGCACTGCTCTCCTGCTTCTCATCTTCAGCATCCACCACTTCCTTATCCTGCTTCTGACTCTCAAAGCCTTGTGGGAGTTCTGGACTAAGAATCCTCTTGAACATCTTCAGCTCGTTCTTCACAAATGTCATAATGTTCTCTTCAAGCAACTGAAATAAATAAAGTAAATAAGTTAAGCAAGAGAATAAATGCTTTCTCACTAACATATTAATGAATGATTGACAGATCAACTTGACTTGAGGTAAACAGAAACAAATGTACATAACAGGACCACATACACTGAATATGGAGGCCAGGTCTGTTTGATGACTCTGGGAAGACTGACCACTGAGAATCTCTGACTCTGATCTCTCCTGTTGGTTTCTGTGGACAAAACATCCAAGGAGTGCGCACACACACACACACACACACACACATATTGTTAAATGAAAATGAAAATGGAAAAAATGATTTTTCTATGGATTATGAAAACAACCAAAATAAATGGTAAAATGGGAGAGGAGAAATGACTAGAGACAGTGTTGTTTAACTCACTGACCATGACCCATGAGTTCTTCTTACCTTTGTTCAGTAGAAAAGTCTCCCTCTCTAAAGTGTAAAGGTTTATTCATAGACCAGTCACTCTTCATGGACACACAGCTGGGTACAGGGGAGGCTGGTCTCTCCTGCTTGATTGGACTTCAACACAACAGAGACAAATATTACGTCTCTCATCTACTCTGAGCTCAGATGGGGAAACAGAAGAAGAGTTTCATTCCAAAAAACTATATATACATTTTCAGAAATGTTGGTAAATTATATTTTATTGTTTAAAGAAATAATGACAGAGATAGGTTTAAATACATATAGATATAAATGTAATTATGGTTTAAATAATGATGAAAGAGATAGGTGTGTTTTTTCACTATTTAATCATGGCATGGGATTGTTCAATGACAGACATGTTTTTGTTTAAAATATATCACTTGATGATTTCATTTCAGAGAGACAAAAAATCATGTCTTTTAGCAAAATGCTATATATCTGCCTCACTCTCAGAGCAGTAAGTAGTACTGTTAGGTTTTACACAGTAATAATATATATCTGCCTCACTCTCAGAGCAATAAGTAGAACTGTTATGTTTTACACAGTAATAATATATATCTGCCTCACTGTCAGAGCAATAAGTAGTACTGTTAGGTTTTAAATAGTAATAATATATATCTGCCTCACTCTCAGAGTAATAAGTAGTACTGTTAGGTTTTACACAGTAATAATATATATCTGCCTCACTCTCAGAGCAATAAGTAGTACTGTTAGGTTTTACACAGTAATAATATATATCTGCCTCACTCTCAGAGCAATAAGTAGTACTGTTAGGTTTTACATATAATTAATATATATCTGCCTCACTCTCAGAGCAATAAGTAGTACTGTTAGGTTTACACAGTAATAATATACATCTGACTCACTCTCAGAGTAATAAGTAGTACTGCTAGGTTTTACACAGTAATAATATATATATCTTCCTCACTCTCAGAGCAATAAGTAGTACTGTTAGGTTTTACACAGTAATAATATATATATCTTCCTCACTCTCAGAGCAATAAGTAGTACTGTTAGGTTTTACTCAGTAATAATATATATCTACCTTACTCTCAGAGTAATAAGTAGTACTGTTAGGTTTTACACAGTAATAATATATATCTGCCTCACTCTCAGAGCAATAAGTAGTACTGTTAGGTTTTACACAGTAATAATATATATCTGCCTCACTCTCAGAGCAATAAGTAGTACTGTTAGGTTTTACACAGTAATAATATATATCTGCCTCACTCTCAGAGCAATAAGTAGTACTGTTAGGTTTTACATATAATTAATATATATCTGCCTCACTCTCAGAGCAATAAGTAGTACTGTTAGGTTTACACAGTAATAATATACATCTGACTCACTCTCAGAGTAATAAGTAGTACTGCTAGGTTTTACACAGTAATAATATATATATCTTCCTCACTCTCAGAGCAATAAGTAGTACTGTTATGTTTTACACAGTAATAATATATATCTGCCTCACTCTCAGAGTAATAAGTAGTACTGTTAGGTTTTACTCAGTAATAATATATATCTACCTTACTCTCAGAGTAATAAGTAGTACTGTTAGGTTTTACACAGTAATAATATATATCTGCCTCACTCTCAGAGCAATAAGTAGTACTGTTAGGTTTTACACAGTAATAATATATATCTGACTCACTCTCAGAGCAATAAGTAGTACTGTTATGTTTTACACAGTAATAATATACATCTGACTCACTCTCAGAGTAATTAGTAGTACTGTTAGGTTTTACACAGTAATAATATATATCTGCCTCACTCTCAGAGCAATAAGTAGTACTGTTAGGTTTTACACAGTAATAATATATATCTGACTCACTCTCAGAGCAATAAGTAGTACTGTTATGTTTTACACAGTAATAATTAATATCTGACTCACTTTCAGAGCAATAAGTAGTACTGTTAGGTTTTTCATAGTAAAATGTGACCGACCGGCTCAATTTGGTCTGAATTGTTTTTTTTTTACATTGGATAAAAGTAGAGACTCAGAGCTAGAAAATATAATATCATTCACTACAGTTGAGGAACAATGAGGAAGTAATTCTGTTTTGAAAGATGATAAACTTGTAACCTCACTTTTGAGAAAATGACCTTTTAATGTTTTGGTCCACTTGAGAGTCTTCTTGATCAATCCATTCCTTACTTACTGTTCAAGAGAGAACAATGAGCTGGGAAATAGACAGCCGGTGATGATGTAGTGGTAGCTTGGATAACTAGGATGCTGCTGGTAGAGTAGCTAGCTAGCTTATCTAACTGTACCGACTAATACCACAAAATGAAACAAGGATAGTGAGTGAAAAGGTTCTGGCTACAATCATACTGTCTCTGACCGTAAAGCAATAAGCTAATGGAACAATAAACTTTGGTGTCTCCACACTATAGCGAACTCCGTCAATCACCTCAGCCCACTCTGCACATAACTGGACAAAGCGTCTCAAAGTTGACAATTGGTCGTATAAGTGCTGAGAATAAAGTGCTGGGTATAAATTAAAGATATGCATGAAGCCTCTAGTCCCAACTAGTCAGCAGATATTTAGGACACCTCATGATCTGTCCTAACCAGTTAAGAGTTAACAGAAGGTATCTTGATAACATCATGATCTGTCCTAACCAGTTAAGAGTTAACAGAAGGTATCTTGATAACATCATGATCTGTCCTAACCAGTTAAGAGTTAACAGAAGGTATCTTGATAACATCATGATCTGTCCTAACCAGTTAAGAGTTAACAGAAGGTATCTTGATAACATCATGATCTGTCCTAACCAGTTAAGAGTTAACAGAAGGTATCTTGATAACATCATGATCTGTCCTAACCAGTTAAGAGTTAACAGAAGGTATCTTGATAACAGGAAAATACAGCCAGTCAGAGGTTCCTGCACCACATGTAAATTGATTTGGAGTAGTTAACATAATGTTTAGATTTTTCTATATGATCAATCTATAAATAATATAGACCTACATGCAACAGTATCTCTTCCGCTCTTGACAATGACGTCTGTATAATAATTATGTAATTATGTAATATGTATAATATTGGATTTAGGTATAGGCGACATGGGAAGCCACTCAGTGGCGACATTTGCGTGATGGGTTTTCTATCACTCATTTGCACGTCACGTCAATAAACCTTGTCGGAGTGGGAGCCCTGATTCTAGTTTGTTAGAGAGACAGGCTACTGCTTGGGAAGGTTCACCTAGGGAGCCATACAAGCTAGAACCACCACTGATGTTGGTGATTCCTAGTTAATCATTACATGACTTTTAACACACTATCTATGTTATCTATCTCTTCTGCTTTTGACAATGATGTCTGTATATTCATTATGTATAATAAGTATTGGTGATTCCTAGTTAATCATTACATGACTTTTAACACATTATGTTTTGCTCAGTCTGGCAGTTACCCAGAACTATCAGAGGCTCTTCTCTTGTTGCTGCTGCTGATGACAACTGCATGTAAGTTGTTGTTCTACATCATAATGATGTCTGATAGCATTTTGTCAAATCAACTCCTGCTTATTTCTGAAGATTAACTCAGGTTTTCACACATCATCTAATGAGTTGGAGCTTTGTCTCCATGGCCACCAGTGTGTTTGTATATAATGAAGATAATAGTAATAATAATAATAATTAATTACACACATTACATTGTGGATAGATAGTACTCAGACATCTGTAGTGTTTACAGTAATGACTATTACCCATCATGAGCTGTTTTAATCCCACCCCTCTGCTACTCTCAGCCCCGCCCACCTATCTCCGTAGACCATCCTCTGTTGATTTCCACGTAACATATATTTTTCAACTGTACAGTGATGCATTTTTAACCTTTCTAGTTGCATAGTAACCACAGACTGTAAATTAAAGATACATATCTTTCATAAGAGTATTATTCTATTGTTGATTGACTGACTATGACTTTCCAAATCCACTGCTATTTCTAAGGAGAATTTAAAGTGAATATTGTGATTTTTCAACCATTCCTATTTTCCTATAAGTTATATTCTTAGGTAAACATATTACTATTTAATAGTAGTATCCATAATTTATAAATGGTACCATGCAGGGTTCTATATGGAACCATTTTGGTTCAGTGAATAAGAACCTCTAGAGTTCTGATCAAAGAACCCTATAAAAGGTTTCTATATAGAATGTTTAGTGGTTCGATATATTATCAAGCAATATAACCCTTTTTGGTTTAAACAGGAGTGATGAGTGTGTTGATATAAAAGTAATATTGTCAAAATTCAGCTCAGAATGAGTTAAAACAACCACATACTGAACCACAGTCAAATATACAGGATACTAACATTTCATTCCAGCTATACAGAATGAGTTAAAACAACCACATACTGAACCACAGTCAAATATACAGGATACTAACATTTCATTCCAGCTATATAGAATGAGTTAAAACAACCACATACTGAACCACAGTCAAATATACAGGATACTAACATTTCATTCCAGCTATATAGAATGAGTTAAAACAACCACATACTGAACCACAGTCAAATATACAGGATACTAACATTTCATTCCAGCTATATAGAATGAGTTAAAACAACCACATACTGAACCACAGTCAAATATACAGGATACTAACATTTCATTTCAGCTATATAGAATGAGTTAAAACAACCACATACTGAAACACAGTCAAATATACAGGATACTAACATTTCATTCCAGCTATATAGAATGAGTTAAAACAACCACATACTGAACCACAGTCAAATATACAGGATACTAACATTTCATTCCAGCTATATAGAATGAGTTAAAACAACCACATACTGAACCACAGTCAAATATACAGGATACTAACATTTCATTCCAGCTATATAGAATGAGTTAAAACAACCACATACTGAACCACAGTCAAATATACAGGATACTAACATTTCATTCCAGCTATATAGAATGAGTTAAAACAACCACATACTGAACCACAGTCAAATATACAGGATACTAACATTTCATTCCAGCTATATAGAATGAGTTAAAACAACCACATACTGAAACACAGTCAAATATACAGGATACTAACATTACATTCCAGCTATATAGCGTTTTGCTAAACAAAAATGAATACACAAAAATCTATGAATTAAAATCTGAAAAAATTGTGGATATTACATTTTAACTCTATAAATTCTTAAACAACATTGTAATCTCACCTCTTTACTTTGGTGTCATGTTCCCCAGAGAGACTCATTTTAGAGGCAGGGCCCCCATCCTTTCTCTCCCCAGAGAGACTCATTTTAGAGGCAGGGCCCCCATCCTTTCTCTCCCCAGAGAGACTCATTTTAGAGGCAGGGCCCCCCTCATCTCTCTCCCCAGAGAGACTCATTTTCGAGGCAGGGACCCCCTCCTCTCTCTCCCCAGAGAGACTCATTTTCGAGGCAGGGCCCCCCTCCTCTCTCTCCCCAGAGAGACTCATTTTAGAGGCAGGACCCCTAAACAGAGATCCAGAATGTTAGTTGTGTTTAACACAGTGACAACTAATTATTGAATGTCAATTGTTCTCTTTTATTCATTATCTCAGTTCTGATATTTATATCTCTATATAATGTTCTGATATTCTGAAAGATGATGTAGAACTATGATACATTAACATTTTTACAAATTGTTAAATAACCACCAGATACGAATCCTATAATACTAGATATGAACAATATGTTTATGAATGTGACTTGGCTCCGCCCAGTTAACACCATTTTGTATGATTGAAGTGTCACGTACCTGTCCCAGGTGAAATGGACTGTTAGATCTCAGTGTGTTACTGTCATTCACTGTACTATAATAACACCATACATTTAATGTCCTACACACTTCACAATAATCCCTGGGAAGATTCTTACCTTGTAGCCTGAATTCACCACCAGATAATGTAAAGTCTTTGAGATATTTTCCGTTATGCTGAGAGAGCAGCTTCCTGATGACAAGTGTCTCTGTATCTATGTTCTAGGTACAGCTGATCTTTGAATGCAATAATATCTGGTGAAAGTCTAGTGATCCACCACCACAGTAAATCATTAACATAACAGTAGTTTGACCTTTGGCCAGTAAAGGCCAGTAAAGGCAACACCCTTGACACCCTCAAACCTTACTAGTTTCCTGATTCAGATCTGTTCAAACCAACTCCTAGTTTCTTGATTCAGATCTGTTCAAACCAACTCTTAGTTTCCTGATTCAGATCTGTTCAAACCAACTCTTAGTTTCCTTATTCAGATCTGTTCAAACCAAGTCTTAGTTTCCTGATTCATATCTGTTTAAACCAACTCTTAGTTTCCTGATTCAGATCTGTTCAAACCAACTCTTAGTTTACTGATTCAGATCTGTTTAAACCAACTCTTAGTTTCCTGATTCAGATCTGTTCAAACCAACTCTTCTGACTGTCAATGTCATGACATGTATATCTAAAGGAGTTGTCTGAATCACACACAGATCTGGGACCAGACTAATGTATCTGTTTCTGGTCTGTGGTCAGCAGTGGTGGCTGGTGGCAGGGAGTACAGGCTCATAATAATGTCTGGAATAAAATGAATGGAATGAAATCAAACACATCAAACACATATTACAATTCCATTCACTTCAATCCAGCCCTTATTATGAGCCCTTCATCCTCCCCTTACCAGCCTCCTCTGGTGGTCAGGGGGCACAGTATGGTTGGGGTCAAATCCATTTCAATTTCAATCAATTCAGAAGGTAAACCTCATTAAGAAGCATTTAAGAGAATTGGAATGTTAGTGAACATCCTGAACTGACTGGAAATCAAATGGAATTGACTCCAACCCTGGGGCACAGTACTGTGTTCTGCTGGTGGTGGTGATGGTGTGAGGTCTTAACCTCAGCCTCTCTCTGTCTTCTGCTGGTGGTGGTGGTGGTGTGAGGTCTTAACCTCATCCTCCCTCTGTGTTCTGCTGGTGGTGGTGGTGTGAGGTCTTAACCACAGCCTCCCTCTGTGTTCTGCTGGTGGTGGTGGTGGTGTGAGGTCTTAACCTCATCCTCCCTCTGTGTTCTGCTGGTGGTGGTGGTGTGAGGTCTTAACCACAGCCTCCCTCTGTCTTCTGCTGGTGGTGGTGGTGGTGTGAGGTCTTAACCTCAGCCTCCCTCTGTGTTCTGCTGGTGGTGGTGGTGGTGTGAGGTCTTAACCACAGCCTCCCTCTGTGTTCTGCTGGTGGTGGTGGTGGTGTGAGGTCTTAACCACAGCCTCCCTCTGTGTTCTGCTGGTGGTGGTGGTGGTGTGAGGTCTTAACCTCAGCCTCCCTCTGTGTTCTGCTGGTGGTGGTGGTGTGAGGTCTTAACCTCATCCTCCCTCTGTGTTCTGCTGGTGGTGGTGGTGGTGTGAGGTCTTAACCACAGCCTCCCTCGGTGTTCTGCTGGTGGTGGTGGTGTGAGGTCTTAACCACAGCCTCCCTCTGTGTTCTGCTGGTGGTGGTGGTCGTGTGAGGTCTTAACCTCAGCCTCCCTCTGTGTTCTGCTGGTGGTGGTGGTGGTGTGAGGTCTTAACCACAGCCTCCCTCTGTGTTCTGCTGGTGGTGGTGGTGTGAGGTCTTAACCACAGCCTTCCTCTGTGTTCTGCTGGTGGTGGTGGTGGTGAGGTCTTAACCACAGCCTCCCTCTGTGTTCTGCTGGTGGTGGTGGTGGTGAGGTCTTAACCACAGCCTCCCTCTGTGTTCTGCTGGTGGTGGTGGTGTGAGGTCTTAACCACAGCCTCCCTCTGTGTTCTGCTGGTGGTGGTGGTGGTGTGAGGTGTTAACCTCAGCCTCCCTCTGTGTTTTAATGGTGGTGGTGGTGTGAGGTCTTAACCTCAGCCTCCCTCTGTGTTCTGCTGCTGGTGGTGGTGGTGTGAGGTCTTAATGATGGAGGACCAGACATACTGAATTACTGTGTTGTTGTGTCTCTACAGATGAACAACATGATGGAGGACCAGACATACTGAATTACTGTGTTGTTGTGTCTCTACAGCTGAACAACATGATGGAGGACCAGACATACTGAATTACTGTGTTGTTGTGTCTCTACAGCTGAACAACATGATGGAGGACCAGACATACTGAATTACTGTGTTGTTGTGTCTCTACAGCTGAACAACATGATGATATCACAACTCAGACAGAGACCCAAGTGCAGACGCAGGAGACCAGGTAGAATATCAAGTTGTTTATTGAACAAAATCGGAAGGCTATGTCGTTGTCGTAGGCAGGCAAAGGATTTGGCACACAGGAGTTCAGAGGTACAGAGACTGCAGGCAGGAATTTGGGTCGTAAACAGGCAAGGGTACGGTAACGGGAGAACTAAACAGATAGCAGGTATTCTAAGAACGCGGGCACGACCTGGTGAAACACACAAGACGAACTGGCAACCAGACCAATGAACAGATACGGTTAAATACCCAAGGGATAATGGAACATAGGAAACACCTGGTAGAGGAGGAGCACAGGGAGAACAGGTGAACGGAATTAGGGTTTGACAGGCTGGTAAATCAAGAGACTGAACTGTGTGGAATTGGTGTTGTGTTTTTCTGCACAGGGCACACAGCGTTATTACGCTGTACATTTTGTGAAAGAGAACACTGTTGAAGTTGTACCAGAGAAGTGGGTGGAGAAGAGAGATGGGGTGAGTTGATCAGATAAATGGTTTACCCTTTTCAGGCAAAGAGATGGATAAATAGTGAACTTTAAACAGTGTCTCATATCTTGCAGGTCCGGTGTTGCTACTGGCCAAGAAATGCCAGCGCAACAATGATTCAGAGAGGAGACCGGCCTGACAAAATATTATGGGAGAAGTAGAGAATTTCCATATTTTCATCCTCTGGTAAAATAATATTTCACTGTATCCATCCACCATGTATATTGCCATGTATGCTTGGTTGTGTGTCTCTGGAGCAGGTTACATCTGTTGAACCTACTCCTACACGTAAGGCTAGTTCCAACATAGAATATGTTCTAAACCAGGCATAAACCTGTCACCACCTGGTTGTAAGTAACAGCTTTTGCTACACCAGGGTGTAAAAACTAAGTGTAAGGTCTTCCAGTGCCCCAGCTTCCACCAGCCCCTAATGGTAAGATCCTGTATTAGGCTACAAGGTCATTAAATGTATAATTAGCAAGTTGAAGGTAAGTTTGACTCATTCAAGTATGTGGGTGAAGAAAAGCCATTTACTGTGATGGCCATTTCAAATGTATCTGTTTGTAATATGTTGAAATCTAAATCAGCAATTGACAAAAATAAGTTAGCAGTTTATCAAGAGCCACTTGAATGTGACCAGATTTGAGAGAAGATTGCAACCTGCAATATTATTGAATCCAAATTATGGAAGCTTATGGGTAGCAATATTCAATTTGAAATGTAATATGCAAAATGACAATGCAATATGTAAAATGCATTCTGTATTTCAATTTACATTTTCCATTACATTTGTGCAACGTTTGGTGCAAAATTAAAATTAAATTACATAATTTACATTTGCCATTTCATACACTAGTTTTAATATGTAAATTGAATACATATTTTAACGCTTTATAAGTTGCATTCCGAGCCGATCACGTCCCCGCCCCCTCCCACTCTGTCAATCACTGCATCAAGGCGGGGCTCTGCAACAGGTAAACATAACATGTTATAGCTATGTTACGTGTTTTGGTTTTGAGGTGTTGGAAACACGGCGGCGGCAGAGCTAATACGAGTGTTAAACTCATTAGCAGATGAAGTGGAGCGTGAACAGAGAAACGGTATTTCCAACATATCGCGGCCTTGTATGGAGTTAGTCGATGGACGGTACATCGACAAATGCAGCAGTGTGGACTGAAGTAAACAACAACTTAAATATATTTTAATGATTTTATACGCTTCAAGGCCATAATCTCTGTGTTTACTCCCGAATTCTGTCATGGGAATTATAATAAAAAGGCTGTTTTTTTAATGTAGTAACTGTTAATAGTTATCTACTCAACTTGTTTACTTAATCAAGATGTTTCACCACGCATTTTACACACGGTTGTTGTTTTACATACATACGGATTTTGAGTGTGAGCATAAAAGAAAACCCCTGTCGTGCCCTTTAGTGATGGTAAGACCGATTTATGGCAATGAACCGGTGTTGTGCCGAATTTCGAACCCGCGCCATGTTGGCACTGACTCATTGAACACACTACTCATCCTTGTCTAAATATTACTATCCTGCGCAATTTTTTTAAATTCAGAAGTAACAATTGATTTACATACATACTACCGGCAAGTCTTATCCTGTGTGACTGATGTTTTTAGACCTGCTTTTTGTCTTTGTGGTGGTGAAACGTCTTGAAGCAACAGAGAAACATACAATTGAATAGTATAATCTGATAGTTAGAAATTAAACTAGGACATTCAGATATAAATAAATAAATAAATATCTGATGCATTTAATGCTGAATATATCACTCTATTATTCACTTGTTTGGCAGAGTTTCAGAGTTGTACTCTGGCTTTGACAATACAGAACTGGACCGTTTGGTGATGGAAATTCAAAGGGAGCACCCACGTTGTGGGCACCGTATGATGAGAGCTTTTCTCCAAGCAAGTGGACATTTGATTCAGTGCAAGTTTGTTTTTGTTTACGTACTTGCAGGCTTATTTATACTTCTGTGTGGGACCGATGGCAGACCTGCATAGCCTCTATGAGACGCCCTACGTGGCTGTTTGCATGTATAGCTCTGCTTTGGTGTGTTTGTATTGTTCTTCAAGTATACAGCCAAACCAGTGGTGTCGACAGGAGTAAAGCGCAGCAGAAGCAGATATTTGTTTACGTTATGACTAATTGTTATTTGGATAAATGTTTATTTGGATTCATGTTTTATGAGATTTTCTTTCTACATATTTGTGTGTAATCAGCCTTTGCACTTTCATTACAAGCAATCAGGCACTTATTACATTTAGTCCTAATGAATGAGAAACTACTGCAGATATATGTTGTATAATCATGGGGAGGGTCTTTGGTTCTGACCAATCACAGCACTTGCATTCTACGTAAATGCAATGTATAGTTATATTATGGAGAGGTGTAACCATCGTAGCTACACAGAGCATACGGCTTTGGTCCAATGTAGAAGTATAAACCAGCCTTCAGTCTACACTCACAGGATAGCTAATAAGATATTTGGTGTGTACACACCAACATTAAGTCCAGTTCAATTCTGGAAGATATGAAAACCATTAGTCATCATTTTTTGTATCTCAGTAACTCTTTTTGAAGTTCTTGTATTTACTTTGCATCAAGTAGAAGTGATTTTACCCAACTCTCATTAACTTTAAGCAAACGCAACAAAAATCACAATATCATCTCATCATCTGAAGTTTTTAGGGTACGTGAATTACTACACAGAGTGGACCCAGAGGGAACACAACTTCGAGCCCTGGCTAACCGGACTCTTCATCGCAGACAGTACTCAGTTCCTGCTCCGAATTGCATGTGGCATATAGATGGAAGTCATAAATTAATACGGTAATTGGATTTTTTGGATGGCACCCAACTGGGATTGTCAAATGTTTTGATGCCAAGGACCCCCAAATATTATGATCTCCTTGTGAGGGACCTACATATTTTCATTTACTACACATTTATACTGTGAGACAATAATATGAAGCATTATATTTTTAATTACATTGTTGTTATAATTATAATCATTATTAAATGATATACAAGACAGATTTATAAGGATGGTGACAGAAAAAGTCATGGGAATTTTCTAGTCAAAATGTGTACAAACTCTGATGGTCTTTTCTTGCCTGTCATCCTTCTTGTCTAAAATCAGCTGGCGATTGGTGATCCATGGCGGTATTGATGGGTTTAGTCGTCTTGTGGTATATCTGAATGCTGCTACTAACAATAATGCCACCACTGTGCTGGATGCTTTCCTTGGTGCTGTTAGCCAGTATGGGTTGCCATCTCGTGTTCGTTCAGATAAAGGAGGAGAAAACATTGAGGCTCAATTTATGGTACAGAACCGTGGAGAAAACCGCTATTCTCACATTACGGGAAGGAGCTTCACAATCAGAGGGAAATGAAACATTACTTGTATGGTTTCAAATCATGATGCTTTTCTGATATACATATATATATATATGTTGGCTTGACATGTTCACCAACAGATGATTAATTACCATAACAATAAAATATTACCTCTGGCGACATGTTGGCAGTGACAGAGGTTGAGGCACAGTCATGCAGTGTGGCTTCTCCTTACGACAACCGTGAAATCAAAAACCAATAGTAGCACAGAACCTGATGACGCAATTAGTGAGACAACAAACCACCACTTGCTCCTAACAAACCAAACACGTGTCCTCGAAAAGCCATACTCAAAATTAATGCTAAAGATCGCTTTTCTTTGATGGACACCATTTCTATCCCATATAGTTGCAATCAAAATTATTCAACCCCATGACCTGCAAGTCATTTTGCTGCCAAGAACACAATTTTATGAAAGAAAATCAACAAAGGCATCAGTTAACTATTATAGAAAGTTTATTAATACACATTTGTGTGATTCTGAGAAGGTAAAGCAGAATCATTTATTCTTTATAACCTCTTTACAAACGCTGCATGTAAGGGCTTAGAAGCATGTCACCTCTCTATTGCAATCGGGGCCCATTCCTTGCTTGAAAAAGCTTCCAGATCACTGATAATCTTTGGCATTCACGTTATCCCCGCTT
Source organism: Thymallus thymallus (assembly GCA_023634145.1). Taxonomy (NCBI): domain Eukaryota; kingdom Metazoa; phylum Chordata; class Actinopteri; order Salmoniformes; family Salmonidae; genus Thymallus; species Thymallus thymallus. The sequence goes on along the minus strand of CM042397.1, from coordinate 7,965,156 downwards.
TCTTCAAATTCCACCAAAACTTTTCAATGAGATTTAAATCTGAACACTATTTGTTTTTTGTTTTTTTTACATTGCACCATCTCCATGGTCAAACATGGAGGTGGTCCAGTCTCCTGTTCCTGGAGATCTGCCTACTTGCCAAGTTCAATTCCAACCCTAATCAAATGCACCTGTCTGTAATTATCTAGTGTTCCTGAAGGTCTTAATTAGCTTAGCCTAATTAGGTTCAGTTGTGTTTGACCAGGGTTGGAGGTGAACTTTTAAGGTAGGTAGATCTCCAGGTACTGGATTGGACAACTGTGGTCAAGACTATGCAAACACCTGTCAAATTCAAATGCACAGATATGGCCTAGGTCTATAAAAAGGTGACTATAGTTAGGGGTGGGCAGATCGAGGCTTCGTGAAACACTGAAACAGTTTAAGCAAACCCGTCTCCACAGTGACCCCTAGTGGTTAGAACAGTGTAAATGCAACAAAAACACATCTTTACAAATCTATTGCAATTTTTTTTATTGAAAGTAAAATCTTTCAATTGTAATGATATCATCTTATAAGATGATCAAGTGTATATATGTTATCTTATCAATTGTCAGGGTTTGTTTTGTTTGATCTTTGAATGGCTCAGCTAAACAGGCCAATAAGACTCTAACTACCATTATTCATTTTATTTATACTAATGTCTAATTAAAACGTCTACAAATGTATAAAACTGATCAGAGATTACTTGTTCACTGGTTCTCCGACTCCTCATGATCATGGGTTGACAGAGATCATCGCCCCCAGTGGTGAACCATAAAACTTTCGAAGTGTTTCGTAATGACGTAATGAAGCCTCGTTTACTGAAATCACGTGACTCTGGCTGTTTGATACACGCTCCGAACCATTGATTCGGAACAAAAGATTCTTAAAGGCTTCGAAGCTTCATGAAGCAGTGTTTTGAAATTGCCATCACTAACTATAGTGTGATACTTGTTTTTATTATCTTCTTTTTAGGCTTGAACGTCTTTGGCAAGATGTATACACACACAAGTCCTTGATTTGTTCCACGCATTGTTTTACCATTTGGAAGTGACTGGACTGTTGAACCCTGATGATGAGATCCACCTTTTTGCTCTGCATTGGACCTTTTCCCCCCAGTTGCAACATCAGCTAAACACTTTTAAAGAAGCATGGAACTTGCACAGACTGAGAACGGAGAACGGTCGATCTCCATATCAACTTTGGCTGCAAAACAGAGATGCTGCAGATGATTTAGGGACTGTATGTTTGCACATTTAAACTCAAGAACAATTAACACTTACTCTTCTGCTGGTCCATTAAACCTGTGCTTCCAGAACATGTCCTGGAGGCACCACCCGCCCGGCACATTGTCTCCATCTAACACAATCTCAAACCCCAGGATTTTGTTTGAGAAGCACTGCAGTAAAACCACTGAATGTCTCGAATTTGGGACATTCGGGAAGTCTTATTTAACACATAATTGATGTAAATTATTAAATTGAATTTCCTCACTCATAACTACATCAGAACAATAAATGTATGCCTTGGTGGCACATAAATGCTTGTTATTTTGGTAAATGCATAATATTAAAGCATCTGTCCTTGTATTTTTTTTAAGGTTGATGAGGACTATGGTGTTGACTGGGATGGACCACATGCCATGGAAGATGCAAACAGCATTTCAATCCCAGATGTGCAGTTGCCACGCAGCCTCACTGCAGAGGAGATTGCAGGTCTTCCCAACCAGGATGTTCCACTAAATGACACAGTGGATGTTTACAATTCCACCGTGGCACAACTGACAGAGATAGATAGAAGAAGATATTAGATGTTCTTGTTTTGAGCATTGAGGACTGACACCATGAACTTACATTCTTTTGGTAAGTTTATTGTAACATTGTGTATGAAATGCCTGAACTGCAGCAAGGCTTTGTGGGAAACAAGAGTAATGTTTTCTTATTAACATTTGTATTTAATTTGTTCTTATGTTAACTTCATTTAACTTGTAAGAATTTCAAACAATGCAAAACTGGGAAAGTTCCTTTCAAGAACATGAATTTAAAAAATATCTTTATATGAAAACAATAAAAATGCTGAAGATGACAAACGCGTCATAAATGTTTTCCCAACATGCATTTATCAGTTCATGAACCATTTTAAATGTAACAACTCAGACAAGGCCAAAGCCAAACCTTGTGGATGAAACTGCTGCTCTCATGGCTTGTGTAAATGCAAGAAAGGTTCTGGCCTTTCTGAAGGGGCAGCATTTGCACTTTGTCGCTCTATTGTTTGGGCAGCTTCTCGGAGAAGCTGTGGAACTGACTTCTCCATGTTCCCTCACTTGAACCTTCTTGACCTTCTGCGTAATACCCCCAACAACGCAACTCAAGCCCCGCCTTGATGCAGTGATTGACAGGGCGGGAGGGGGCGGAGACGTGATCGGCTCGGAATGCATTTTCAATATGCACATTGAATTTTGCTACATTCATTGCGGGACATTTAATGAAAATGCAATCGCAAGTGTCTTAACTGTGAGTGTAAATGCAATTAAGAAAAATAACATTTGAATGATCATTTTGCTACAGTTTTTGTTACACACATCTAATAATTTCTGTAATACATTTTCATTTTCATTTTGCACCAATGTTGCACAAATGTAATGGAAAATGTAAATTGAAATACAGAATGCATTGTCATTTTGCATATTACATTTCAAATTGAATATTGCTACCCATATGCTTCCATACGATACTACGATATTTCTTCAAAAGCAGATTGTGAAGACATTTTAATCGTCCACGATCAGAAGTCGTGATACCCCTAATTACTACCTACATTTGCACAAAACAGAAAGCTGGGAATCCACACGCAAACTTACAACCTATAATCTCTAGCCAATGTAAAATGGTCCCAAACATAACTCTGACACTCGCTTCACTTTTCCTTGTCAGCTTTACGTGTTTTGCGGTTGAGCAGCATGTACGCACATAACCTTGTTAATCAATGATCAATAAGTTGTATGTAATAAACTGGTTATCCACTGGCGCCATCGCCAGTAGTTGGTCCATTAACACCGCAGTGGTAAAAAACAGCCCTAGGAGTTGGAAGGGGTGTGTCGCGATTCTGCCTTCTCACACCGCGACACAGGTTTGTGGATCTGAGTGTTTCATATCGCATATCGTTACAGCCCTATTTTAAACACAGGTACAGAATGCGCAAGCTAGCTGACAGTCTGCTGTAGTGCTTTCGGTGTGTTTTCAGCTCATATTCCCCCGACGTGAGGTGGCAACACTAAATTGCCTGTGAGAGCATGCTCCAGTGCAACTTCGACGCACCGAAAAAAATACAATTAATTTACAGAATTAGATAAGAACACCTTTCCAATAAAATAAAACGAAAGGCAATCAAGTGTCACGTTCGGGTGTGTAGAGAGACCAAGGCGCAGCGTAGCGACATGTTTATTGAACTGAATAAACTGGATAAAAATAACAAATGCAATAGATAACGAAACTGAAACACACTTACTCACGATAACGAGACAACATACAACAATGAACCACGCCAAGGGAGTGGAACACATACATATAAGTAGGATCCCTAATTAGAGGTAATGCATAGCAGCTGCCTCTAATTAGGGATCCCACACACAACACCACACAGACATAGAAATCCTAGATCTGCCAGACTCTGACCATAGAAATATAGAGAAGCAAAGATTCTCTATGGCCAGAGCCTGACATCAAGTAACAAAGGTGAAGAGCAAATGTGTGCAAAATGCCTTAAATAAATAAATACAATTAAAATAACGAAAGTATAGTTAGAATTGTCAACTCTGTATTTTTTAACTGCGGAGACGAATAATAGAGATGTTCCGATACCCTTTTTCCTTCCCGATACCGATTCTGATACCTGGGCTCAGGGTATCGGCCGATACAGAGTACTGATACGATACCTGGGTGTGTATCTTTATATACAGCTCTATACTACTAGCCCTGTATGAATTGATATAATTATTTTATGGTGTGCTTCAGACTTATCCCTTAATAAAGGGATTATAAATAAATTAATACTTTTGACTTAATATATTAAAAAATGTAATAAATGGTTTTAAAGATCGTTTCCCGCTATTGTTTCCGCGTCGTGCTTGTCACGTGACACCGCAGCCACAATAACACTGCATGACAGATATCGCTTTTATTTTTCTTTTATTAAAAATATTCACAAACTTGCTTGCTATGTAATCATCTACCAGATATTCAGAATATCTCAAATATGTGTAAAGGAGTGTTTTGTCTTTTAAAAACCAATGTCGCCTTGCTTCTGGCTCGCTTAGTTGGGGACACTTGATACAGAATGAATCAATACTGAATTTAAGATGGACAATGAAACAATTTTAGCTGTGAAACAGCACTAGGAGATAATGTTTCCTCCATCACTCTAAAGCTGCTTTGACACACATTGTAAAAACGCTGTATAAATAAAGGTGACTTGTAATGATCATGTTGGTCTATAATAACGTGAGTCCTGTCAGTCTGATTTACAGCGCGTGAATTCAGCAGTTTCTCCTGAAATAGATGAAAATAAGTGGCTGGTGAACTGGGATAAGAATAGAGTGAACTTTATAGTTACTTGCATAATGTATGAATAAAATGCGTCAGCAAGTTTTATTTGAATAGTGTAGGAGCATTAATTATTTGATATTTATTATTGGTTATTCACTGTCACGTGATTACTTCCTTTTTTCTTTATTATTTCCTTTGGCGGATTTTTGAGCTAGTGTTGGAAGGGGCGAGTTGCGGGAGCCAACTTTCTGTTGACCGTATTGCGTTGGTTGAATCATGTCTGCATGTTAATCTGAAATAAAAGTCAAATCAAGACAAGATGGCCACTATGATTTTGGTAATGATATGACGACCAAGTGCGAGCGAGTCACGAGCCATCCCGCTACATAGCCTCTGTGGCTATTGGATGCCGTGAACAAATAGATTGTTATTGCTGCTTCCATAGACATCTGTGTGTATTTTACAAACTATAAATGTATTGTTCAGCTAGTGCTGCAATGGTAGGTAGAAATAGTAGACCAGGATCAGATAAACTAGGTTCAGCTCAAGGAGGAAAAGGCTGGGTTTTATGAAACACAGACACAAGGTTGCAGTGCCAAGTTGTGGGTTATATTACAGTGAAATAAGATGACAGGTATTTACAGCATGTTCACATAGACCGTATTCAGTTCAAAGTTGTTAATGAGTCGTGTTGTTTTAACGGCCTGTTTTAATTTGAGTTTTAGTCTTTGTGTCAAGCTGTCATTTTAGTTTTAGTCATGTTCATACTCTTTTTAGTCAAGTTTTAGTCTTTGTGTCAAGCTGTCATTTTAGTTTTAGTCACGTTCATACTCTTTTTAGTCTAGTTTTAGTCGACAAACTGATGACATTTAGTCTAGTTTTAGTCATTGAAAATTGTATTTTAGTCTATTAAGTAATGCAATTCTATTTAACCCAGTCAATATAGTATTTCAAACAAGGTTATCTTATTATATTTAGGTCTTTTTACCACCTGTGTGTTAATGGACCAACTACCGGCAGTGGTTTTATATTACCACACAAAGACGCCTGATATAGCCTACCACTCTGTGCTTTGAGAGGGATGTAGGCTATCTGTCCTACAGCGTTTTTATACTTTACCACAGTCAAGAATACGAATATAATAGGCCTAATTAAAAGCGAACCAATGAAGAAATGTTTATAATCCCCTTAGAAAATGTGTGAGACGTGAGTGAAGATTTGGGAAAAGAAAGAGATTCCATGCAGGGATGAGTCACGATTTTTGAATATTCGATTATTTTATTTTATTATAGAATATCGAATAGGTTGTGCGATTATTCTCTAAAATAAAATCTCTGTTTTTGGTGCTGATGCATTCATGTAACCGGAGGGTGACGCTGCCAATAACGCACATAACAGCTGTCACAAAGAACCGACAAAAGTAATGATTATGAATGTGTCAAATATATCAATGAGACATTTTAATGGAATAACTAATGGAATAATATTGTTAAATTCGCTGATAATCGGGTGACCAGATCGCAAACCAGAATTCAAAGCTGACAAAGCTTAAATTTATGGGCTCACGCACAACTCTCTCATTCGTCGTAACGTTATAACATTTCTTCTCGTCTCGTTTTGGTCAACGAAAATGAAGAGACATTTTAGCATAGTTTTTATTTTGTAAACCACATTTAGTCTCGTTTTTATTGGTCAAAATATTGCATTATACATTTCATTTTAGTCATCGTCACATGACCAGCATTTACGTTGCGTCGCGTGTCGTTTTCGTCAGGTGATAAAGGTTCGTTGACGAAGCTATTTCGTCAATTTTCGTTGACGAAAGCAACACTATTAATGAGCCAATCCAAGTGGTTTCAGAATTCATATGCAGTATCATTTAATTCTCTAAACTGCCGGTTTGACTGTTATGCCCGCCAACCTTTTTAGATGCCTCCACCATTTACTGAGACTGTGCTGTTGAGTGACTTGATACGGGAACTGGCGAGTGTCATTGTTTGTATCATTCGGCGCTCCCACAAACTTTTGCTCCCTCAATTTCTCAAAAACGAGTTTACAGGGTTAAATGCCTACCTGCAGCAGCTCAAACACCGGCTTACACACACACACACACACACACACACACACACACACACACACACACACACACACACACACACACACACACACACACACACACACACACACACACACACACACACACACACCAACCAACAGCGCGCGACCATATTTAAAGGAAAATGACGCAAGGTCTCGCGATAACACACATCGTTTCACAGAACTTTTTTGAAGTATGGGAAAATATCGTTTCGCTGACTGAGAATCGATATTGTATTGAACCGTGAAGAACCGTCCAATTTACACCCCCTACTTCCTGGTTCTAGTCAGAACTCTTGCTGCAGTGTTTTGGACCAGCTGGAGTTTGTTTATTAAGCGTGCAGAGCAACCACCCAGTAGAGCACTACAATAATCTAGCCTTGAGGTCATGAACACTGGAACTAACTGTTCTGCATTTGCCATTGAGAGCATATTTTTAAGTTTAGATATATTTTTAAGATGTAAGAATGCAGCTTTACAGATGCTAGAAACGTGGCTTTCAAATGAGAGATTGGTATCAAAGAGCACACCCAGGTTCCTAACTGACAACGAAGACTTAACAGAGCGTGTTGAGCGGGTTTCACACCGGATGCGTTAGCAGAGCGTAAACAGCGTGTATTGTTTCCCGGCGCCCATGTTAACAAAATGGAGCAGTGGTTCCCAACCACATTCCTGGAGGCCCCGCCCCCCCAACAGTGCACATTTTGCATATCTCCATAGTTTGACACACCCACTTCAGGTCTTGAGGTCCCTACTAATGAGTTGATAACCTGAATCAGGTGTGTTTGGGTGAGGAGACGTGCAAAATGTGCCCTGTTGGGGGGGCGGGGCCTCCAGGAATGTGGTGTTGGAACCACTGCTCCATTTTTAGAGCATTCACACCTCACACAGAGGCAGTGCGTCGCAGAGTCTATTTTCTGCTGCGCTGCTCGTGTTGAATTAAAGCCACAGTGTTCTTGATCAACATTTACCTGATTCACATAAATACATTTCACCATAAAATCATGTTAGTAAGGTTTTTCACAATGACATTCAGCGCGTTGAAATAAATAAATAAAATACACACAATATTGCCAGGAGTCTTTGCCCAAACTTCAAAAGGCATGTTTAAACAATTACAACTAGACGTAATATCGTAATATTAAGACTACTTTTATAATGTAAACTACCTACATACAGCATGTTAAGTGTGTGGGACGGGGGGAACACGGTCGCATCGCAGCAGTGTATGCTGACCAAGTGCCCGTCATAAATCAAAGCACATGGCAGACAGTGGTCGGAGGAGGAGGTGACAGAATGGACCACAGTTCAGCTGTGCATCGCAAATGCTGCCAGTGTGAAAGCACAATGGGCGTGAGCTGCTCCTGCTCTCCATACACACAGCTTCTGCTCCGGTCTCTGCACTGCTTGTGTGTCCAGTGTGAAACCGGCATCAGACAGAATTCTAGGTTATTACGTGAAACCGGCATCAGACAGAATTCTAGGTTATTACGTGAAACCGGCATCAGACAGAATTCTAGGTTATTACGTGAAACCGGCATCAGACAGAATTCTAGGTTATTACGTGAAACCGGCATCAGACAGAATTCTAGGTTATTACGTGAAACCGGCATCAGACAGAATTCTAGGTTATTACGTGCAGAGGTTTTTAATAATTAGAATCTGTTTCTTCAGAATGTAGTAGTAAATTACTACTAATTAAGGTTTGGTTTGTAAAAGTGAAGGTGGTACAAAGTGTTTTATTGTACATTTTATAGGCTTCTTTTATTTGAATCTTAGATATACTCTGCACTCCCATTGAACCCTGCATACAGATATCCACTTTGATGATGGTTTTTGTTGCGAGCAGGACGAGGCTGAGGGCCGTAAAGGATACTAGACCGGTGGGCTTGCCAGCTGTGGCTCATTATCCATCTCGCCACCGGCCTCGTGCCGTCCTCCCACGGCCCTCAGCCTCGTCCTGCTCGCAACGGTTTTAAACTAAAGCTATGTTTTTTTATTTACAGCTTACCAAAAACTCCTTGAACAGTTCCACTTCAGATGACCCAGTTAGCAGCATTGATAACAGCGAAGATGAATATGTGCCTGACTCTGAGAGCTGTTCAGAAGAATCTGAAGAGAGCCTTTCACAGCCTTTGTCTAGTCCCTCATCTCCCAGTGTGACATTAGATGGGAATGTTGATTCTTCCTCATCTTCCATGAATGCAGACAAGGAATGTTCCCCACTTGAAGATAAGGAGACAATGACTCATTCAGACAATGACTGCAGTGAAGAGGTTTCAGTGATGAAACTGCAAAAGACTGCAAAAGGCCAAAGAATGTTCAACAAAAAGCAGTATTGCTTTTACTGCTCCAAACCATTCTGCAAAATGGCAAGACACTTGGCCCAAGTTCATAAGAATGAGGTGGAAGTAGCAAAGGCTCTTTCTTTTCCAAAGGGTTCTAAAGAAAGAAGGATTCATCTGGATCTTTTGAGGAATAAAGGGAACCGTTCACACAACAGATGTTCTAAAAGCTGACAAAGGAGTGTTGGTGCCACGTCAGCAATCCACTGCTAAACATGTGAATGTTAAGGACTACATGCACTGTTTGAACTGCCAAGGGCTGTTCAGACGAAAAGCACTTTGGAGGCATATGCAAAGGTGCAACCTGGCCAAGAAGTGCCAGGTCACAAAACAAGGTAGATCCAGAGTTCAAGCACTCTGTGCTTACGTGCAGCCTGTTCCTGAAGGAGTAACAAAAAAATTATGGAAACTGATCAGTGACATGAAGCAAGATGAAGTAACACAGGCGGTTAAAAGTGATACATGTATCATCAAATTTGGAGAACACTTGTGCAACAAAATGGGGAGCGACAAAACCAAGCACGAATACATCAGAACTAAAATGCGTGAGGCTGGAAGGCTGTTGGTGTGTGCTAGGAAAGTGGGAAATCTACAGAGTATTAAAGACTATCATACCCTCAAACTTCTATCATGTTATCAAGGCTGTTAAAGATTCCTCGGGATTCCCAGATGAAGATGAGGTCTTCACAGTTCCATCTTTGGCATTAAAACTGGGCCACAACCTTAAAAAAATGTCCGATATTGCAGAATGTGAAGCAATGATCGCAGGAGAGGAAAATTATGTTAAAAATATAAAAATGTTCAAGCAAATGTATGCCACATAATGGAATGAATGTGTGTCATCCTCGGCCTTGAAGACGCTTAATGAAGCGAAATGGAACTCTCCAGAACTTCTCCCTTTTACTGAGGATGTTAAAAAAATGCACATTCATCTCAGCAATCAAACTAAACTGTACCAAGAAAAGCTCAAACTTGAGAAAAGTCAGAACAACTGGTCAAAACTTGCCCAAATAACTCTGTGTGAAGTAATTTTGTTTAATCGCAGGAGAGCAGGAGAAGTTTCGAAAATGAGGTTGAATTCATATCTTCTCCGAAACACATCTGTTTTACACTCCGATGTCGCTGATGCTTTATCTGAAGTTGAGCAGAAGCTCTGTCAGCATTTCCAACGCATCAAAATTAGAGGCAAGCGAGACAGAAAGGTGCCAATACTCCTGACCCCGAGTATGCTGGACTCCATGGAGCTACTTGTAAAGAATCGTCAAACGTGGTGTACTGGTGCGCCGGCGTGTTCTGACCTCACGCAACGGAAGGGATAGCGCGCTCAAGGCTGTTGGACATTGTGGTGTATTAGTGGTAAAAATATATATAAATACCGTTCGGTTTCTCACACAAAATGATCGTTTTGTGTCATAAGACATCAATGTGTTGTCATGAACCGCAGGGTTGAATTTGGATCCGTCTGTGCATGTTTTTTTTTCCAATCTGTTACCATTCACATGCATTATACAACTGACAGACTGCAACGGTTGGAGTTAAACATTTTCATTTGTGTTCTGCTGAAGAAACAAAGTCACCTATATCTTGGATGCCCTGGGGGTAAGCAGATAAACATCACATTTTCATTTCTGGGTGAACTATCCCTTTAACAACAATTTGTTTGTCTCCATGCATTCCTAAGGTTAACAAATTCCTCTACATACGATTCTGGACAATAACTTTCCTATACACTTGATAAACAGGGACTGGATGGCTACAACTGCCACATACCCTTTAATAACTTAAATCAAACACATAGCCTGAAAGTGACATGCACAGGCCACGCAATCTGCATCTGCAATCACATGACTCTGCGACCAGCCAGCAGCTGCATTTAATGCAGTCTAGTTTCCTGCAGATGTAGTGAAGATTAAAACATCCCAGGTCTCTATAGTAATGGTCTGGTACTCTACTTGGTATTGAATGCAGATGTCCTGAAGATTAAAACATCCCAGGTCTCCATAGTAATGGTCTGGTACTCTACTTGGTATTAAATGCAGATGTAGTGAAGATTAAAACATCCCAGGTCTCCATAGTAATGGTCTGGTACTCTACTTGGTATTGAATGCAGATGTACTGAAGATTAAAACATCCCAGGTCTCCATAGTAATGGTCTGGTACTCTACTTGGTATTGAATGCAGATGTAGTGAAGATTAAAACATCCCAGGTCTCCATAGTAATGGTCTGGTACTCTACTTGGTATTGAATGCAGATGTAGTGAAGATTAAAACATCCCAGGTCTCCATAGTAATGGTCTGGTACTCTACTTGGTATTGAATGCAGATGTAGTGAAGATTAAAACATCCCAGGTCTCCATAGTAATGGTCTGGTACTCTACTTGGTATTGAATGCAGATGTAGTGAAGATTAAAACATCCCAGGTCTCCATAGTAATGGTCTGGTACTCTACTTGGTATTGAATGCAGATGTAGTGAAGATTAAAACATCCCAGGTCTCCATAGTAATGGTCTGGTACTCTACTTGGTATTGAATGCAGATGTAGTGAAGATTAAAACATCCCAGGTCTCCATAGTAATGGTCTGGTACTCTACTTGGTATTGAATGCAGATGTAGTGAAGATTAAAACATCCCAGGTCTCCATAGTAATGGTCTGGTACTCTACTTGGTATTGAGTGCAGATGTAGTGAAGATTAAAACATCCCAGGTCTCCATAATAATGGTCTGGTACTCTACTTGGTATTGAATGCAGATGTAGTGAAGATTAAAACATCCCAGGTCTCCATAGTAATGGTCTGGTACTCTACTTGGTATTGAATGCAGATGTACTGAAGATTAAAACATCCCAGGTCTCCATAGTAATGGTCTGTTACTCTACTTGGTATTGAATGCAGATGTAGTGAAGATTAAAACATCCCAGGTCTCCATAGTAATGGTCTGGTACTCTACTTGGTATTGAATGCAGATGTAGTGAAGATTAAAACATCCCAGGTCTCCATAGTAATGGTCTGGTACTCTACTTGGTATTGAATGCAGATGTCCTAGTGTACATTACCTTTGTTCTGAACTCTGCACTCAGCTTTTTAAAGTGAAATATTGTTTCTCTTGAAAGTTGAGGTAAAATTATTAAATTTTTAGGTCTGTCAAAAAGCCAAAAAAGAAAATGGACTGAAGATGAGGTGAAGGCAGTGGAGAACAAACTACTCAATTTCATCACATCTGGCAGGGTACCAGGGAAAAGAGAGTGTGAAGACTGCATCAGGTCAGCTCCGGTATTTCTCCAGAATAGAACCTGGGAAGCCGTGAAATTTTACATAAAGAACCGAATTACAGCAGAGTGTGAGAAAAGAAAATAAAGGTGTTCATGGAAGAGAAAAGAAAGTAAAGGTGTTCATTAAAGAGAAAAGAAAGTAAAGGTGTTCATGGAAGAGAAGTTTTGCACTCCTTCTTAACATTGTTCGGACATTATGTAAACTTCATAACTAAATGTTTGTTTAAAAGCTATGACAAATAAATTTGTCAGAACTACTTTTGCCAAAGAATAATTTATTTGAATGGAATACAATTAAATGTATTTGCAATGCAGTTGTGTTATCAGGGAGCATCTGCTGACCTGTGTCTGAAGATGCTGAAGAAGTTTTACGTGAGGTCCCCATTGGTAACCTTTTAAACACACACAGTGACGTCATGAATTAGCATATCAAAACATTACGTCACAGGTCCCCTGGAGGGTCTTCTACCTGACCGGGTCCCCAGCAGTTTGTAAAATGTCAGGTCAGTCTTCTGGGGGTCAGACTCAAGTTTACAAGTGATAGCTGTTATAACAGCTGTAAATGGAGTGTGGATCAGTTTCTGCCTTGTCTGTAGACCACTCACAAAGGGTGGTTCCCACCAGGCTGCATGTTGTCATGTGTCCCCACCCAGTAGCAAAAACAGGTATCTGTGTGTGTGTGTGTGTGTGTGTGTGTGTGTGTGTGTGTGTGTGTGTGTGTGTGTGTGTGTGTGTGTGTGTGTGTGTGTGTGTCCAGTGTGTGCATCTGTCATGTGTGTCCAGTGTGTGTGTGTCCAGTGTGTGTGTGTGTATCCAGTGTGTGTGTGTGTATCCAGTGTGTGTGTGTGTATCCAGTGTGTGTGTGTGTGTATCCAGTGTGTGTGTGTGTGTATCCAGTGTGTGTGTGTGTGTATCCAGTGTGTGTGTGTGTGTATCCAGTGTGTGTGTGTGTGTGTATCCAGTGTGTGTGTGTGTGTGTGTGTGTCCAGTGTTTATTGTTGTGTGTGTGTGTGTGTGTGTGTGTCAAGTGGGTGTGTGTGTGTGTGTGTGTGTGTGTGTCAAGTGGGTGTGTGTGTGTGTGTGTGTGTCAAGTGGGTGTGTGTGTGTGTGTGTTAGTGAGTCAAGTGTGTGTGTGTGTGTGTCCAGTGTGTGTGTCCAGTGTGTGTGTGTGTGTGTGTGTGTGAGTGTCGTGTGTCCAGTGTGTGTGTGTGTGTGTCCAGTGTGTGTGTGTGTGTCCAGTGTTTATTGTTGTGTGTGTGTCAAGTGGGTGTGTGTGTGTCAAGTGGGTGTGTGTGTGTGTGTTAGTGAGTCAAGTGTGTGTGTGTGTGTCCAGTGTGTGTGTCGTGTGTGTGTGTGTGTGTGTGTGTGTGTAGTGGGTGTGGTTACCATGGTTATTATTTTAGGGTCACAGAGGAGTCACCATAATGAACCCTAAACCCTGGATAGAGGGGCTCAGTGAATGTGGTGTAGAATGTGTTCAGGTGGGTCAGTGTGTCAGAGGAGACTCTGTAGAAGGACAGAGTGCCGGCTGGCCAGTCCAGATACACTCCTACTCTGTTGGAGCTGGAGGAGGGGACGTCTATGGTAGTGGAGTTATTATTGTGGGAGCTGGAGGAGGGGACGTCTATGGTAGTGGAGTTATTATTGTGGGAGCTGGAGGAGGGGACGTCTATGGTAGTGGAGTTATTATTGTGGGAGCTGGAGGAGGGTACGTCTATGGTAGTGGAGTTATTATTGTGGGAGCTGGAGGAGGGGACGTCTATGGTAGTGGAGTTATTATTGTGGGAGCTGGAGGAGGGGGCGTCTATGGTAGTGGAGTTATTATTGTGGGAGCTGGAGGAGGGGACGTCTATGGTAGTGGAGTTATCATTGTGCAAGGCATAGTAACTGTTGTCAGAACAGAACAGACTCCAGGACTTGTCATTACATCCAATCAGACAGTCATAACCCCCTCCTCTCCTGCTGATTCCTTTATATGTCACTCCTATACCAGCCCCTCCCCCACTCCTCTCTACCTCCCAGTAACAGCGCCCAGTCAGACCCTCTCTACACAACACCTGTCTATAGTCCTCAAATCTCTCTGGGTGATCAGGATACGGCTGCTCCTCTCTCCTCCATGTCACCTTTCTGTTCTCCTCAGACAGAGAGAGGAGTTTGTTTACTGTGTTTGGGTCCAGTGTGAGATCACAGACATCTGATGGATGAAACCAGACACAATATTAGAAATCATCATCATTCACATTAGAATGTTAACTCACTTTTCACTAATTTTTTTAATGTAGATGTTTCTAGGTATCAAAAGGAGAAGTTAAGGTAACTTGAGACTTGTTGAATGATCATATGTTATACTGTATGGTGATATAAAACACATTTATTCACATTAATTACAGACACACACACACACACACACACACACATCCTGGACACACACACACACACACACACATACACAGACACACACATTGTCAAATCAACTCTTTCACCTACACACACACACATTGGACACACACCTGTATGCATGCATGAACAAACACACATCCTGAACACACACATCCTGAACACACACACACACACACCTACACACACACATTGGACACACATCTGTATGCATGCATGAACACACACACACTTCTAATGTAACACGAACACGCCACACACAGACACAGACACACACATTGTCAAATCAACTCTTTCTAAACTTTGGTGTCCCTGATTTGTGCTTCTGTAGAACTCCAGCTGATATTTAATATAACCAAGTAAGTAATGATGGTGGTCTTTGACTTTGGCTTAACTTGAATTAAGACTTATTCTTAGTCATATTCTTCACAGCAGTCAACACTCACATTTTCTAAGTCCAGGTTTCATTGTGTTCTCTCCACCATGTTCCACACTGTAAAGGTAAGTAGAAGAACAGACAGACATTGAGGGATACACGTGAACACACACACACACACACACACAAACACTGGACACCCCCCCAGTCATCATATAATTCAGTCCAAGTGCTGGTAATAATGTTTGTCTTAACTAGCCTGATAACTCCAACATGTCTGATATGAACATTGACATAAACCCTCTACATACTTGAGTTTCTCCAGTCTGCAGTGTGGATCCTCCAGTCCAACAGAGAGCAGTCTGACTCCTGAGTCTCCTGGGTGATTGTAGCTCAGATCCAGCTCTCTCAGGTGTGAGGGGTTTGACTTCAGAGCTGAGACCAGAGAAGCACAGCCTTTCTCTGTGACTAGACAGCCTGACAGCCTGCAAAGAGTCAAATCATATTACAACCACACTGCAATTCTTTGGTTGTGAAAATAGTGGTAGTATATTATTTTCAATGTATTCAGATATATCAGTGTCCTTAAACCTGCTATATCTATTCACAAATTAATGTATAATTATTAGAAATGACAAATTATCAATGTTTTGCTTGTAGAGAAAATAATGTATAGAACAAATATTTGAGTAGACTGACCAGACCAGTTTAAAAAGCAGTATCAGTCAAAAGACAGACAGTGAGGTATCAGATTTAGATTGTATTGAGTATACATTCCACACCATATCTAGTTTGACAGATCACATTTTTTATATGAGGTGACAGTATATAATGTCATCTTTTATTTAACCCTCCCGTTGTCCTGGTATTCTGTATACACGCTGTGCCCTACGGGTTGAACTGTCCCGCTCTCACTAACCCTGCCGTTGTCCTGGTATTCTGTACACACGCCGTGCCCTCCGGGTCGAACTGTCCCGCTCTCACTAAAGGCCGAATTGGAACATGAGGGACAGTATGCGTGTGAACAGCCTTTGCAGATGTATTTGTTACACCTGGAGCACACAGTGTGTGTTTTACAGTCCTTCTTTGTCGGGCAGACCTGACACCTCTTCCTCTTACTTGCTTGCAGAGCGGCGGGGGCTGTGGCAGGCGGATCCTGGGGTGGATGAAGAGACGTGCTTTGACGAGTGCCGCGGAGGCTTCGGTGCGAGGGAGACGGGCCCTTTAGATGAACGGAGTCACGACCGCCTTTCCCAGCTGCTCGAGGACCACCCTCTTCTTGTTGCGCTTACCGGGCATCCAAGTGGGGTTGATCTCTCTCCATATGACAAAGGAGTTGTAGGAGGAAACTTCAAGGATGTTGTGGAAGACGACCAGGGGCTGGCTTCTTGTCCTGGCGTCTGTCCTTTGAGGCGAGCAGCACGGGCTTGTTCTTTCTGACGGTGCCGACCAGGGTGACGTTCCTCCTCAGCAGGAGCTGCCGCGCGAGTTCGTAGGAGGTGAAGAAATTGTCGCAGGTGACGTTGTGACCCCTGAGTCCGTGCGTCAAATTGGGCACAACCCTCATCCCCTGGTTCTTCTCTGTGCCTCCGGCGGTGGGCTTCCCGGTGTAGACTTGGATCTCCCAGGCGTAGCTGGATTTGGAGTCGCAGGCCACCCACGACTTGATGCCGTATTTCGCTGGCTTGCTGGGAATATACTGGCGTAAAGGACAGCAACCTTTTTTGTGTTTTATTGGCGTCGTTTGTGTGTGTTTGGAGGAGAGAAGAAAAGAGAGAAGAAAGGGAAAAGAAGCAGTTAGCAATAGGCGGCTGAGGTGGTGGTGGAAAGAATGACAGGCATTTATTTTCCTTTTCTGTTGTGTTTTTTATTTATTTTACTACATTTTACTGAGAAAATGACTTGTGCACCCCAGCCCACCTCTGAACGGGACCAGTTACTCGTCCACCGTCACGTCGGGCCCGGGGTTGTAGAGGAGCAGCAGCTGCTCGACTTTCTGTCCCAGATCTCTCTCGAATCGAAGGAGTCTCGAGTAAGCTTTGAGCGGCATGGTAGCGCGGAAAATGGTCCTCCCGCTCTCGGCATCCCACAGAGAAGCGGCGGCCTCGCCTCGGGACCTGTACACTCCGGCTAGGATGAGCAGCCATATGTAGGCGCGCAGATCGGTGGTGTCCATCCCCTTCCAGCCACCGTCGCCGTCTCCGTATTTTCGAAAGCCCTCCAGATTGGTCATCTCCAGGATGATGTCTTCTATCTCCGGTTTGACAAACAGGCGGAACGTCGAGAGGATGTCGCTGGCCTGGCCAACGGCGTGCGTCGTAGGCCCCGGCCTCAGCTCCTCCAGCGCCGCCGGCCTATTATCCTCTGCCGCCCCGATTGTTGTCGCAGGGCACCGAGGACCATTCGATTTGGCCGTTTCTAGACACGAAAGTCTCTATTTCCACTCGAGGGATTTCATGTTGTTGTTGGCGGTCTCCTCGCTCTTCTTCTTCTTCTTCTTCTTCTAGTTCTCCTTCTTCTTCTCCTTCGGCAGTGTTGTCGTCGTCTGGGTTGTATTCCTCACCTTCTTCTTCTTCTGACGCGTCTTCAGCTTCCTCTTCGCAGTCAAAGTCGTTGGAAAATATCTGTTCCAGGACCTGTTTGGCGGTGAAACGAACACTCATGGCTTCGGCACCTAGGCTGGGGGGAGCCCCAAGACCTCACGTCTTGACGTGCCGCCGCGGCAATATTTATTAGTAGTATCTTGTTGTTTCCTAAGGCTTACATGGCCTGGCCGTACCCCAGGAGGGGACGCTTTCACTCACTTTCGCTAAGGCTGACCTTGGTGGTGGTCTAGGATGTGCTAAAGAAAGCCTCTGGCTCTTAGTTAGTTAGTTAGTTAGTTAGTTAGTTAGTTAGTTAGTTAGTTAGTTAGTTAGTTAGTTAGTTAGTTAGTTAGTTAGTTAGTTAGTTAGTTAGTTAGTTAGTTAGTTAGCGGCGGCGGGGTCGTTTTGACCCAAGGACAACAGACTGAGGGTTATCGTGGCTCACAACTTCTGGCTGTACCACATTGTTGCCTGGGTCAGAATGACAGCTTCCGCTCACTCTAACGACCCCCTTGTGCCCCGTACTGCTGGTCAGGTGTATTTATTTGGACAAGGTTGTCTAAGTAAGGGAAACCACTCCACTGCCCCTTGTGCCCCCTACTGCTGTTCAGGTGTATTTATTTGGACAAGGTTGTCTAAGTAAGAGAAACCACTCCACTGCCCCTTGTGCCCTGTACTGCTGGTCAGGTGTATTTATTTGGACAAGGTTGTCTAAGTAAGAGAAACCACTCCACTGCCCCTTGTGCCCCGTACTGCTGGTCAGGTGTATTTATTTGGACAAGGTTGTCTAAGTCAGAGAAACCACTCCACTGCCCCTTGTGCAACATACTGCTGGTCAGGTGTATTTATTTGGACAAGGTTGTCTAAGTAAGAGTAACCACTCCATTGCCCCTTGTGCCCCCTACTGCTGGTCAGGTGTATTTATTTGGACAAGGTTGTCTAAGTAAGAGAAACCACTCCACTGCTCCTTGTGCCCCATACTGCTGGTCAGGTGCATTTATTTGGACAAGATTGTCTAAGTAAGAGAAACCACTCCACTGCCCCTTGTGCCCCGTACTGCTGGTCAGGTGTATTTATTTGGACAAGGTTGTCTAAGTAAGAGAAACCACTCCACTGCCCCTTGTGCCCCCCTACTGCTGGTCAGGTGTATTTATTTGGACAAGGTTGTCTAAGTAAGAGAAACCACTCCACTGCCCCTTGTGCCCCCTACTGCTGGTCAGGTGTATTTATTTGGACAAGGTTGTCTAAGTCAGAGAAACCACTCCACTGCCCCTTGTGCAACATACTGCTGGTCAGGTGTATTTATTTGGACAAGGTTGTCTAAGTAAGAGAAACCACTCCACTGCCCCTTGTGCCCCCTACTGCTGATCAGGTGTATTTATTTGGACAAGGTTGTCTAAGTCAGAGAAACCACTCCACTGCCCCTTGTGCAACATACTGCTGGTCAGGTGTATTTATTTGGACAAGGTTGTCTAAGTAAGAGAAACCACTCCACTGCCCCTTGTGCCCCTTACTGCTGGTCAGGTGTATTTATTTGGACAAGGTTGTTAATCTTTACACGTGTTATTGTTTTAACCATCGAGGACCACTTTGGAAACAAGCCTTTTAATTAATACTTTGATATCCTCTGGGTCCACATTGTACATTTTGTTCCATATGTCTCTTACCCAAAATAATTTCAATTCAATTCAAAACACTTTATCACTAAAGTGTGTAAGTGTATCAAACAAAAGAAACCCAGTGTAATAACTAGAGCCCCAATGCAACATGTTCGACTTACAGCTCCTTTCCAGTTGATGTAATAGCTAGAGCCCCAATGCAACATGTACGAGCTACATCTCCTTTCCAGATGATGTAATAACTAGAGCCCCAATGCAACATGTACGAGCTACATCTCCTTTCCAGATGATGTAATAACTAGTCCCCAATGCAACATGTACGAGCTACATCTCCTTTCCAGATGTAATAACTAGGCCCCAATGCAACATGTACGAGCTACATCTCCTTTCGAGGCAATATTAGGACAAAGGGGGGGAGGAGCCTAACACAATATTATATCAAAGGGGGAGGGGCCTAACTCAATATTAAGACAAAGGGGGAGTGTAACTCAATATTAAGACAAAGGGGGAGTGTAACTCAATATTAAGACAAAGGGGGAGGGTCCTAACTCAATATTAGGACAAAGGGTTGGAGTGTAACTCAGTATTAGGACAAAGGGGGAGTGTAACTCAATATTAGGACAAAGGGGGAGTGTAACTCAGTATTAGGACAAAGGGGGAGTGTAACTCAATATTAGGACAAGGGGGGAATGTAACTCAGTATTAGGACAAAGGGGGAGTGTAACTCAATATTAGGACAAGGGGGGGAGTGTAACTCAGTATTAGGAAGGTGTCCTTAATATTTTGTCCACTCAGGGTATAAGCTATAGGCTACACTGTGCAGTTAGGGGTCGTCTGTTAAGGTGCTGTCTTTATCAGCACCATAAAAGATGATAGTATTTCAACCACATCAAATATGCATCCAAACCAGAAACATGTTGGTCCTGTTTCAACCAAGATTATTGACAGTTTAAATGAAAAGGAAAGACTTCCTCCATGTCAGCATCCTCAAAGTCTAACCTCACCAACTTACCAGACTGAGTGAGTTCTGAACATCCCTCACTGTCCTCTGATCCTGTCAGGTAAGCAGCCTCAAAGTCTACCCTCACCAACTTACCAGACTGAGTGAGTTCTGAACATCCCTCACTGTCCTCTGATCCTGTCAGGTAAGCAGCCTCAAAGTCTACCCTCACCAACTAACCAGACTGAGTGAGTTCTGAACATCCCTCACTGTCCTCTGATCCTGTCAGGTAAGCAGCCTCAAAGTCTACCCTCACCAACTAACCAGACTGAGTGAGTTCTGAACATCCCTCACTGTCCTCTGATCCTGTCAGGTAAGCAGCCTCAAAGTCTACCCTCACCAACTAACCAGACTGAGTGAGTTCTGAACATCCCTCACTGTCCTCTGATCCTGTCAGGTAAGCAGCCTCAAAGTCTACCCTCACCAACTAACCAGACTGAGTGAGTTCTGAACATCCCTCACTGTCCTCTGATCCTGTCAGGTAAGCAGCCTCAAAGTCTACCCTCACCAACTAACCAGACTGAGTGAGTTCTGAACATCCCTCTCTGTCCTCTGAGTCTTCATCTGTAGCCAAGTCAATCTGATCCAGAGACTTGCCTTTGTATGCATGTGGTTCCTTTTCTATTTCTATCAGCAATTTGCTAACATTGTCAAGCTGATGGTATTCTCAGATAGCCTGTAATATTCAAGGGGGACGTGAATATCATGACCCATAAACGTAGTGATCTTGTAAATTCATCATCTGGCAGAGCGTTGCTATCTGTTATCTACGTTTAGTGGACCTGAGGACTCTGGATATTCCGCTCCACAGACAGTGCTGTAGGCTGTCAGATACCCTGATGGGTGTGTTGGACGACAGTCTGGCAAAGACCACAGGGTTTTCTTTGGTGAAGCTTTCACTTAGAGACTTCTCTAGCATTGACAGGCTAGCGTAGACGTCTGGGTGCACTGCTCTATCTTTGACAGGCTAGCGTAGACGTCTGGGTGCACTGCTCTATCTTTGACAGGCTAGCGTAGACGTCTGGGTGCGTGGGAGCACTGTTCCTTGATGTGTACGTTTGTATCAGTAGCCTTGATTTTTCTCCCTCCTCCTATTGAACAGCATAATGTCTGTGAGCAGGCTATGATTCAGCCTTATCCACTCTTTAGGATAGTGTTTTTATAGTTGTTATTACATCATCTTCCTGAGGCAGAGCCAGGTGAGACAAGCTGAGGCAGAGCCAGGTGAGAGAGGTGTGGAAGGGTATGAGAAATATCACTGGCTTCAAAAAGTCAAACAGTGGGCAGACGGAGGGGACCCAGGACAGAGCCAATGAGCTGAACCAATTTTTTAACAGGTTTGAAACTGGCCCTGTCCATCTCCCCTCCAGCTCCCCAGACCACACACCCTCACGGCTGTCCCACCCCCACTTTGCTCACAGCACCTCTGCTGAGACAATCAGTGACCCCACCTCCGCCCCTGCTCCCCCTGGACTGATCCTCAACACCCCCCTTCCCCCCACCTCCCCACCTGGGCTGGCTTTCACCACCAACCAAGTGAAGAGAGAGCTGGAGAGACTACATCAGTGGAAAGCGGCGGGCCCTGATGGCATCAGCCCAAGGGTGCTGAGGGTCTGTGCTGACCAACTGTGTGGAATATTCCAGCGTCTTTTCAACCTTAGCCTGAGCCTAGAAAGGGTCCCTGTGCTGTGGAAATCATCCTGCCTCGTCCCAGTGCCCAAGAAGGCACACCCCACTGTCCTGAATGACTTCAGACCTGTAGCGCTAACATCCCACATCATGAAGACCCTGGAAAGGTTAGTCCTCGCTCACCTCAGACCCCTGGTGTGTTCATCAATGTACCCCCTGCAGTTTGCATACCAGCGCAACATCGGGGTGGATGATGCAATCATCTACCTTCTGCAGAGGGCCTACTCTTACCTGGACAACGCAGGTTGCACTGTGAGGGTTATGTTTTTTGACTTCTCCAGTGCCTTCAATACCATTCAGCCCCTGCTACTGGGTGAGAAGATGAGGAGGATGAAAGTGGAAGCACCCTTAGTCTCCTGGGTCACGGACTACCTGACCGGTAGGCCACAATTTGTGCGACTACAGAGCTGTGTGTCAGAACGGGCAGTTAGCAACACAGGGGCCCCCCAGGGAACGGTCCTGTCCCCTTTCCTGTTCACCCTCTACACCTCAGACTTCAGATATAACTCTGAAACATGCCACCTACAGAAGTACTCGGATGACTCTGCTATTGTAGGGTGCATCAGGGGTGGGCAGGAGGAGGAGTACAGGAGCACAATCAGTGACTTTGTGTTGTGGTGTGAGCAGAACCACCTTCAGCTCAACATCAGCAAAACAAAGGAGATGGTGGTGGACTTCAGGAGAACCAAGGCACAACTGACTGCAGTCCCTATACAGGGGATGGATGTGGAAATGGTTGGGTCATACAAGTTCCTGGGAGTCCATATGCACAACAGGCTGAAATGGGCTGGTAACACCGGGGCCCTGTACAAAAAGGGCCAGAGCCGACTCTACTTTCTGAGGAGGCTCAGGTCCTTCAACGTGTGCAGTAAACTACTGCATACCTTCTACCAGTCTGTGGTGGCCAGTGCCATCTTTTTTGCAGTGGTGTGCTGGGGAGCAAACATCAAAGCCGGTGATGCTTCTTGGGTAAATAAGCTGATCAGGAAGGCTAGCTCAGTCCTGGGGATGAGCCTTGACACTCTAGAGGAGGTGGCGGAGAGACGGATCCTGGCCAAACTGCTGGCCATCATGGACAACGTCACCCACCCTCTGCACGCTATGGTTATGACGCAGAGGAGCACTTTCAGTCACAGACTGATCCCACCACGGTGTGCCAGAGAGCGCTACAGGAGGTCCTTCCTGCCGGCGGCTATTAGACTATATAATGCCTCACCGGGGTGCCGTGCCGTCGGCAACATAGATCTGGAACTGTTGGGGTGCTAGGACCTAGTTTAACAATTATGCATCCATCCGTGAGTAACTCTGGTCCGTCAGCACTCATTCACTCAGGACCTATTTATTCATACAGGTCTGTATATACATACTCATGTACAGTTGTTATATCATATCACATGCAATATTGTAAGTAATTATTGGACTTATCTTACGTAGGCATTCACTCAGGAATGCATATAAGTATAATGCCAGTTGCACCTTTTCTCATTGCTTTTAGTATATCGAATGTGCAATACGTGCAGTTGTCTGTAATTAAACCCTGCGCACTAAGGACTGTATTTTAAGGGAATTACTATTATTACCCCAAATGATATCATACACACATTTAGCTATTAAAGTATCTCTTCCTGTCATTTACCTGTACAGTTTGTGTAACCATGCAAGTATTCACTTATCTGTAAATATAACTGTATATTTACCTGTACAGCTAATTTAACCATGCAAAATGTTCACTTACCTGTTCATTTAACCAGTCTGTCTATTAAGTAAACTATTATTACCCTCGCTCATATCATACGCATTTTTAGCTACTGAAGTATTTCTCTGCCATCGACCTGTGTAGTATAGTTAACCATCCAACATCCACCAATGTATAGTGTACATATTCAGCCAACCACCCATACTATGCTATGTCTTTTTTTGCACTCCAGATATCTTGTATTTCTATACTTTTTCATACTGCCGCTCTATGTATCATGTACCGTGTATCTGTCTTTTGTGTACTTTCGTTGTGGCATTTTGCACCTGCCCTGTGTTTTGTTGTAGCTGCTTGACAATGAAATTTCCCCCCCGGGGGATCAATAAAGTACCTATCTATCTATCTATCTATCTATCTATCTATCTATCTATCTATCTATCTATCTATCTATCTATCTATCTATCTATCTATCTATCTATCTATCTATCTATCTATCTATCTATCTATCTATCTATCTATCTATCTATCTATCTATCTATCTATCTATCTATCTATCTATCTATCTATCTATCTATCTATCTATCTATCTATCTATCTATCTATCTATCTATCTATCTATCTATCTATCTATCTATCTATCTATCTATCTATCTATCTATCTATCTATCTATCTATCTATCTATCTATCTATCTATCTATCTATCTATCTATCTATCTATCTATCTATCTATCTATCTATCTATCTTCCTCACCCCTGAGATGAGTATGAAGTTTCTTTACATCTTCTGTGAGGGAATGAAGTCATCTTTGTTCCACTTAGCTCGTTTAAGAGTATTACGTTTACCTCTTGATACATACGTGTTCCAGCTTGTCTCCAGTAACTCAATGAATTTTTACGACTCTTCTCTGTGTCTTTGAACTCTTTCACCAGACTTTCCCCCACTAGTACTCCTGCAGCTGTTTTAAGGGAATATCCTATTTTGCATGACAGGGAAGGTGTTTTGTATTCATTTTTATCACTTAAGTACCCAGACCTAAAAATAATGTTATCATGAAACGTCTCCTGTACGAACCTGTGGCGTCAGCTGACGTAAGTCACGTCCCAAGTCTTTTCAGGACGTAGAAATGTGGGGGATTTTAAACAGCTAAATAATATTATTCAGTAACGTTATAAGAGATGTCCTTGAATCTTTCATGAACGTTCACACTGTTACGTACCTTATTGCTACTGCAGTTACCCACTGATGAAAGTTACGTTCCCAGTGGCTTCCAGAAACTGCATTTTGTGGGGCTCTCAATGTACTTTCTGACGTACAGCAACGTTATGAGGTTGACATAAAAATTATGTTTTCATGAAACGTCTCCTTGATGTACCTGTGGCATCAGTTGACACAAGTTTCGTCCCAAGTCACTTCAGGACGTTGAAATAAGGGGGTGCCTGAATATCTAAAGACATTATAAGAAACGTAATTGAATCTACCCTGAACATATACACAGTATCCTGTCGGTACGTGTCCACTGACCAAATATTCAAGGTCTCTTTTTGCAGCTCTTACTCATGAGGCGAGCTGGTGCATGTTTGAGAGTGTCTGCTATTTTGTCATCTACCTCATGGTAGGAAGACTTGGGGTGGCTTTCAGCGCCGCACCCATGTTGTGAATAAAAAGGTAAATGGTCCATTCCATGTCATATCACTACTTTTCCACTTATGCTGGCTGGGTTTTGTGGGAAGGTGCAAGTTACCTGAAAAATCTCTAAATGTTCATGTTAAAGTGATCCAAATTCATGCATTTATCTGTTGAAATGCCCCGGACCCCCATACTGGCTTTGGTCTAAGCTCCCAATATATTCAAATCCTAGAAAATCCCCTGGACAGGCCTCACTCCAGTCACAGCTACAACCGCCGCCACCGACTACCACTACTGCAACCTCTACCCCAGGGGAGAGAGGAACCTCTACCCCTGGAGAGAGAGGAGTTGCTACCCCTGGGAAGAGAGGAGTTGTTACCCCTGGGGAGAGAGGAATTGCTACCCCTGGGGAGAGAGGAGTTGCTACCCCTGGGGAGAGAGGAGTTTCTACCCCTGGGGAGAGAGGAGCTGCTATTGTTTGGCAGGAACTTCAGTGATGAAGACTGCTCAACTTGCTGATGTTTCACAACATGCCATGGCCGTCTCAGTCACCAGATCTCAACCCAATTGAACACTTATGGGAGATTCTGGAGCAGCGCCTGAGACAGTGTTTTCAATCGCCATCAACAAAACACCAAATGATGGAATTTCTTGTGGAGGAATGATGTCGCATCCCTCCAATAGAGTTCCAGACACTTGTAGAATGTATATCAAGGCTCATTGTTCTGGCGGCTCGTGGTGCAAAACACCCTATTAAGACACAATGTTGGTGTTTCCTTTATTTTGGCAGTTACCTGTAGCTGTATGTCCCTCATCACTGCAATCCATCTGTTCTTGTACTTTATACTGGTCTACATTGACATAGATCTGTTCTTGTACTTTATGCTGGTCTACATTGACATAGATCTGTTCTTTATGCTGTCTACATTGACATAGATCTGTTCTTGTACTTTATGCTGGTCTACATTGACATAGATCTGTTATTGTACTTTATGCTGGTCTACATTGACATAGATATTTTCTTGTACTTCATGCTGGTCTACATTGACATAGATCTGTACTTTATACTGGTCTACATTGACATAGATCTGTTCTTGTACTTTATGCTGGTCTACATTGACATAGATCTGTTCTTGTACTTTATGCTGGTCTACGTTGACATAGATCTGTACTTGTGCTTTTTGCTGATCTACATTGACATAGATCTGTTCATTATGCTTGTCTACATTGACATAGATCTGTACTTTATGCTGGTCTACATTGACATAGATCTGGTCTACATTGACATAGATCTGTTCTTGTACGTTATAATGGTCAACATTGACATAGATCTGTTATTGTACTTTATGCTGGTCTACATTGACATAGATCTGTTCTTGTACTTTATGCTGGTCTACATTGACATAGATCTGTTCTTGTGCTTTTTGCTGATCTATATTGACATAGATCTGTTCATTATGCTTGTCTACATTGACATAGATCTGTTCTTTATTCTGGTCTACATTGACATAGATCTGATCTTGTACATTATGCTGGTCTACAAAGACATAGATCTGTTCTTGTACTTTATGCTGGTCTACATTGACATAGATATGTTCTTTATGCTGGTCTACGTTGACATAGATCTTTTCTTGTACTTTATGCCGTCTCCATTGACATAGATCTGTACTTTATGCTGGTCTACATTGACATAGATCTGTTCTTGTGCTTTATGCTGGTCTACATTGACATAGATCTGTTCTTGTACTTTATGCTGGTCTACATTGACATAGATCTGTTATTGTACTTTATGCTGTCTACAATTACATAGATCTGTTATTGTTCTTTATGCTGTCTACATTGACATAGATCTGTTATTGTACTTTATGCTGGTCTACGTTGACATAGATCTGTTCTTGTACTTTATGCCGTCACCATTGACATAGATATGTACTTTATGCAAGTTTACATTGACATAGATCTGTTCTTGTACTTTATGCTGGTCTACATTGACATAGATCTGTTCTTGTACTTTATTCTGGTCTACAATGAAATAGATCTGTACTTTATGCTGTCTACATTGACATAGATATGTTCTTTATGCTTGTCTACATTGACATAGATCTGTACTTTATGCTGGTCTACATTGACATAGATCTGTACTTTATGCTGGTCTACATTGACATAGATCTGTACTTTATGCTGGTCTACATTGACATAGATTTCATACAATCATGTCTCTTACATAGATTCTAGTCATTTAGCAGACTCTCTTATCCAGAGTGACTTACAGTAGTGAGTGCATAGATTTTCATACATTTGCAAAAGTTTTTTTCAGTACTGGTCCCCTGTGGGAATCAAACCCACAATCCTGGTGCTGCAAGCCCCATGTTCTACCAACTGAGCTACACGGGACCTGCTTTAAATGAAAGTTAGAGAGGGAGTGGGAGGGGGAGAGGGAGGGGGAGGGGGAGTGGCTGTTAGATTGCAAACAAAAGTAACTTTGTACAACAGAATGATTATTCCAGACTCTGCTTCTGTTGAGAGAGAGATAAAAGGTAAGACCACCATTGTTATGTATATTAATATAGTTGATGATATTGTTATGTGTATTAATATAGTTGATGATATTGTTATGTGTATTAATATAGTTGATGATATTGTTATGTGTATTAATATAGTTGATGATATTGTTATGTGTATTAATATAGTTGATGATATTGTTATGTGTATTAATATAGTTGATGATATTGTTATGTATATTAATATAGTTGATGATATTGTTATGTGTATTAATATAGTTGATGATATTGTTATGTGTATTAATATAGTTGATGATATTGTTATGTGTTAATATAGTTGATGATATTGTTATGTGTATTAATATAGTTGATGATATTGTTATGTGTATTAATATAGTTGATGATATTGTTATGTGTATTAATATAGTTGATGATTTTGTTAAAAGGAAGGTTTTTAGTGTGAAACAGAGACTAATGAATACTGTGGAAAGACTTACAACAACGTACACTTCCTCAAAACAGGTTGTGCGTATTCATTAGTGCCCACCATAGCAAAACGTTTGGCAACGGAAACTGTTTAGGTCACCTTGTACAGCGTTTGGAGCAAACTGTTTATGCATTGTTGCCAAACTGTTGGCTGCGGTATAAACTAATGTATACGATCCAGGTAGTAGCCTATGACTCGGTTGTTGAAACCTGAACGTAGCCTGAGGGGTGTACTATGATGCAAGCTAGATATACTGGTTTTCTAAAGCTAGCTAGGATAACCAGTATATGTACAGAGAGCTAGTCATCAGGAAGGTGCTCTCGGTTTAAACATACAAAATGGCGCTAACTGGACGTGGGCAAGTCAAATTCAATCAGTGGAGGCTGCTGAGTGGAGGACTCCTCATAATAATGATACCATTCCACCTCTTCCTCTCCAGCCATTACCACAAGCCTGTCCTCCCCAATTAAGGTGTCAGCAGCCTCCTGTGAATTCAATATATCAATATTCATTCATCATAGTTCTACATTTTACATTTTGTATGATAAATGGAAATGTATCATAGTTCTACTGTAGTGTAGTGATCTGTGTAACTTCCGGCGTGTGTTTACTGTGAACACTGAGGCTGTACCCGCTTTAAGTTACAGTTTAACAGAGTGTGTTTACTGTGAACACTGAGGCTGTACCCGCTTTAAGTTACAGTTTTAACAGAGTGTGTTTACTGTGAACACTGAGGCTGTACCCGCTTTAAGTTACAGTTTAACAGAGTGTGTTTACTGTGAACACTGAGGCTGTACCCGCTTTAAGTTACAGTTTAACAGAGTGTGTTTACTGTGAACACTGAGGCTGTACCCGCTTTAAGTTACAGTTTTAACAGAGTGTGTTTACTGTGAACACTGAGGCTGTACCCGCTTTAAGTTACAGTTTTAACAGAGTGTGTTTACTGTGAACACTGAGGCTGTACCCACTCTAAGTTACAGTTTAACAGAGTGTGTTTACTGTGAACACTGAGGCTGTACCCGCTTTAAGTTACAGTTTAACAGAGTGTGTTTACTGTGAACACTGAGGCTGTACCCGCTTTAAGTTACAGTTTTAACAGTGACCAAGTAGGCTATTTATCATAATGTCAGCCTACCAGAGTGGCCTACAATCAAAACCAATGTAAAAAAGGCATCCAATAACATTTAACATGGAAATAGCTGTTCTATCAGTCAGCCTACAGTAGCAGCCAATGTGTGGTGTTCAATGTCAGACTACATTCCATGACACTTCTGATAAAAACATGCAGAGCTTGAACCTGTTTATCCACTAGTCCTTTAAGTTACAGTTTTAACAGAGCTTGACATGAACCTGTTTATCCACTAGTCCTTCACACAAGGAGGAGACTGAACATGTTGTTGTGTTTGATGCAAGAAACCAATTTACTAAATAAAATGCATCATTATTCCCATAACATTATTACAGAGAATCAGACCAATTATGCTGCCCTCTGCCTATTGGCTACTTAGCTTATTCAAGCATGTCTAAAAATACAACACTGCCCCTTTAAGACAAAAAAAGCTCTTTACCTGAATCGCTTTTCAAAGATGGCTAGAAATCAGACCAATGAAACCACTTATAACTGGGCCAATTACTCACTAACTAGCAATCACTCCCCTATTACTGACTAATGATCTATAACTGGGTTAATAACTCACTAACTAGCAATCACTCCCCTATTACTGACTAATGATCTATAACTGGGTTAATAACTCACTAACTAGCAATCACTCCCCTATTACTGACTACTAATGATCTATAACTGGGTTAATAACTCACTAACTAGCAATAACTCCCCTATTACTGACTAATGATCTATAACTGGGTTAATAACTCACTAACTAGCAATCACTCCCCTATTACTGACTAATGATCTATAACTGGGTTAATAACTCACTAACTAGCAATCACTCCCCTATTACTGACTAATGATCTATAACTGGGTTAATAACTCACTAACTAGCAATCACTCCCCTATTACTGACTAATGATCTATAACTGGGTTAATAACTCACTAACTAGCAATCACTCCCCTATTACTGACTACTAATGATCTATAACTGGGTTAATAACTCACTAACTAGCAATCACTCCCCTATTACTGACTACTAATGATCTATAACTGGGTTAATAACTCACTAACTAGCAATCACTCCCCTATTACTGACTAATGATCTATAACTGGGTTAATAACTCACTAACTAGCAATCACTCCCCTATAACTGACTTCAAATTATGTATAACTGGGTTAATAACTCACTAACTAGCAATCACTCCCCTATAACTGACTTCAAATTATGTATAACTGTGTTAATAACTCACTAACTAGCAATCACTCCCCTATTACTGACTAATGATCTATAACTGGGTTAATAACTCACTAACTAGCAATCACTCCCCTATTACTGACTAATGATCTATAACTGGGTAAATAACTCAATAACTAGCAATCACTCCCCTATTACTGACTAATGATCTATAACTGTGTTAATAACTCACTAACTAGCAATCACTCCCCTATTGCTGACTACAAATGATCTATAACTGAGTTAATAACTCACTAACTAGCAATCACTCCCCTATTACTGACTAATGATCTATAACTGGCTTAATAACTCACTAACTAGCAATCACTCCCCTATTACTGACTAATGATCTATAACTGGGTTAATAACTCACTAACTAGCAATCACTCCCCTATTACTGACTAATGATCTATAACTGGGTTAATAACTCACTAACTAACAATCACTCCCCTATTACTGACTAATGATCTATAACTGGGTTAATAACTCACTAACTAACAATCACTCCCCTATTACTGACTAATGATCTATAACTGAGTTAATAACTCACTAACTAGCAATCACTCCCCTATTACTGACTACTAATGATCTATAACTGTGTTAATAACTCACTAACTAGCAATAACTCCCCTATTACTGACTAATGATCTATAACTGGGTTAATACCTCACTAACTAGCAATCACTCCCCTATTACTGACTAATGATCTATAACTGGGTTAATAACTCACTAACTAGCAATCACTCCCCTATTACTGACTAATGATCTATAACTGGGTTAATAACTCACTAACTAGCAATCACTCCCCTATTACTGACTAATGATCTATAACTGGGTTAATAACTCACTAACTAGCAATCAATCCCCTATTACTGACTAATGATCTATAACTGTGTTAATAACTCACTAGCAATCACTCCCCTATTATTGACTAATGATCTATAACTGGGTTAATAACTCACTAACTAGCAATAACTCCCCTATTACTGACTAATGATCTATAACTGGGTTAATAACTCACTAACTAGCAATCACTCCCCTATTACTGACTACTAATGATCTATAACTGGGTTAATAACTCACTAACTAGCAATCACTCCCCTATTACTGACTACTAATGATCTATAACTGGGTTAATAACTCACTAACTAGCAATCACTCCCCTATTACTGACTAATGATCTATAACTGGGTTAATAACTCACTAACTAGCAATCACTCCCCTATAACTGACTTCAAATTATGTATAACTGGGTTAATAACTCACTAACTAGCAATCACTCCCCTATAACTGACTTCAAATTATGTATAACTGTGTTAATAACTCACTAACTAGCAATCACTCCCCTATTACTGACTAATGATCTATAACTGGGTTAATAACTCACTAACTAGCAATCACTCCCCTATTACTGACTAATGATCTATAACTGGGTAAATAACTCAATAACTAGCAATAATTCCCCTATTACTGACTAATGATCTATAACTGTGTTAATAACTCACTAACTAGCAATCACTCCCCTATTACTGACTAATGATCTATAACTGGGTTAATAACTCACTAACTAGCAATCACTCCCCTATTGCTGACTACAAATGATCTATAACTGAGTTAATAACTCACTAACTAGCAATCACTCCCCTATTACTGACTAATGATCTATAACTGGCTTAATAACTCACTAACTAGCAATCACTCCCCTATTACTGACTAATGATCTATAACTGAGTTAATAACTCACTAACTAGCAATCACTCCACTATTACTGACTAATGATCTATAACTGGCTTAATAACTCACTAACTAGCAATCACTCCCCTATTACTGACTAATGATCTATAACTGGGTTAATAACTCACTAACTAACAATCACTCCCCTATTACTGACTAATGATCTATAACTGGGTTAATAACTCACTAACTAACAATCACTCCCCTATTACTGACTAATGATCTATAACTGAGTTAATAACTCACTAACTAGCAATAACTCCCCTATTACTGACTACTAATGATCTATAACTGTGTTAATAACTCACTAACTAGCAATAACTCCCCTATTACTGACTAATGATCTATAACTGGGTTAATACCTCACTAACTAGCAATCACTCCCCTATTACTGACTAATGATCTATAACTGGGTTAATAACTCACTAACTAGCAATCACTCCCCTATTACTGACTAATGATCTATAACTGGGTTAATAACTCACTAACTAGCAATCAATCCCCTATTACTGACTAATGATCTATAACTGTGTTAATAACTCACTAACTAGCAATCAATCCCCTATTACTGACTAATGATCTATAACTGTGTTAATAACTCACTAGCAATCACTCCCCTATTATTGACTAATGATCTATAACTGGGTTAATAACTCACTAACTAGCAATAACTCCCCTATTACTGACTAATGATCTATAACTGGGTTAATAACTCACTAACTAGCAATCACTCCCCTATTACTGACTACTAATGATCTATAACTGGGTTAATAACTCACTAACTAGCAATCACTCCCCTATTACTGACTACTAATGATCTATAACTGGGTTAATAACTCACTAACTAGCAATCACTCCCCTATTACTGACTAATGATCTATAACTGGGTTAATAACTCACTAACTAGCAATCACTCCCCTATAACTGACTTCAAATGATGTATAACTGGGTTAATAACTCACTAACTAGCAATCACTCCCCTATAACTGACTTCAAATTATGTATAACTGTGTTAATAACTCACTAACTAGCAATCACTCCCCTATTACTGACTAATGATCTATAACTGGGTTAATAACTCACTAACTAGCAATCACTCCCCTATTACTGACTAATGATCTATAACTGGGTTAATAACTCACTAACTAGCAATCACTCCCCTATTACTGACTAATGATCTATAACTGGGTAAATAACTCAATAACTAGCAATCACTCCCCTATTACTGACTAATGATCTATAACTGTGTTAATAACTCACTAACTAGCAATCACTCCCCTATTACTGACTAATGATCTATAACTGGGTTAATAACTCACTAACTAGCAATCACTCCCCTATTGCTGACTACAAATGATCTATAACTGAGTTAATAACTCACTAACTAGCAATCACTCCCCTATTACTGACTAATGATCTATAACTGGCTTAATAACTCACTAACTAGCAATCACTCCCCTATTACTGACTAATGATCTATAACTGGGTTAATAACTCACTAACTAGCAATCACTCCCCTATTACTGACTAATGATCTATAACTGGGTTAATAACTCACTAACTAACAATCACTCCCCTATTACTGACTAATGATCTATAACTGGGTTAATAACTCACTAACTAACAATCACTCCCCTATTACTGACTAATGATCTATAACTGAGTTAATAACTCACTAACTAGCAATAACTCCCCTATTACTGACTACTAATGATCTATAACTGTGTTAATAACTCACTAACTAGCAATAACTCCCCTATTACTGACTAATGATCTATAACTGGGTTAATACCTCACTAACTAGCAATCACTCCCCTATTACTGACTAATGATCTATAACTGGGTTAATAACTCACTAACTAGCAATCACTCCCCTATTACTGACTAATGATCTATAACTGGGTTAATAACTCACTAACTAGCAATCACTCCCCTATTACTGACTAATGATCTATAACTGGGTTAATAACTCACTAACTAGCAATCAATCCCCTATTACTGACTAATGATCTATAACTGTGTTAATAACTCACTAGCAATCACTCCCCTATTATTGACTAATGATCTATAACTGGGTTAATAACTCACTAACTAGCAATAACTCCCCTATTACTGACTAATGATCTATAACTGGGTTAATACCTCACTAACTAGCAATCACTCCCCTATTACTGACTAATGATCTATAACTGGGTTAATAACTCACTAACTAGCAATCACTCCCCTATTACTGACTAATGATTTATAACTGGGTTAATAACTCACTAACTAGCAATCACTCCCCTATTACTGACTAATGATCTATAACTGGGTTAATAACTCACTAACTAGCAATCACTCCCCTATAACTGACTTCAAATTATGTATAACTGTGTTAATAACTCACTAACTAGCAATCACTCCCCTATTACTGACTACTAATGATCTATAACTGGGTTAATAACTCACTAACTAGCAATCACTCCCCTATAACTGACTTCAAATTATGTATAACTGGGTTAATAACTCACTAACTAGCAATCACTCCCCTATTACTGACTACTAATGATCTATAACTGGGTTGATAACTCACTAACTAGCAATCACTCCCCTATAACTGACTTCAAATTATGTATAACTGGGTTAATAACTCACTAACTAGCAATCACTCCCATATAACTGACTTCAAATTATGTATAACTGTGTTAATAACTCACTAACTAGCAATCACTCCCCTATTACTGACTAATGATCTATAACTGGGTTAATAACTCACTAACTAGCAATCACTCCCCTATTACTGACTAATGATCTATAACTGGGTAAATAACTCAATAACTAGCAATCACTCACCTATTACTGACTAATGATCTATAACTGGGTTAATAACTCACTAACTAGCAATCACTCCCCTATTGCTGACTACAAATGATCTATAACTGAGTTAATAACTCACTAACTAGCAATCACTCCCCTATTACTGACTAATGATCTATAACTGGCTTAATAACTCACTAACTAGCAATCACTCCCCTATTACTGACTAATGATCTATAACTGGGTTAATAACTCACTAACTAGCAATCACTCCCCTATTACTGACTAATGATATATAACTGAGTTAATAACTCACTAACTAGCAATCACTCCCCTATTACTAACTACTAATGATCTATAACTGGGTTAATAACTCACTAACTAGCATTCACTCCCCTATACTGACTAATGATCTATAACTGGGTTAATAACTCACTAACTAGCAATCACTTCCCTATAACTGACTTCAAATGATGTATAACTGGGTTAATAACTCACTAACTAGCAATCACTCCCCTATTACTGACTGCTAATGATCTATAATTGGGTTTAATAACTCACTAACTAGCAATCACTCCCCTATTACTGACTAATGATCTATAACTGAGTTAATAACTCACTAACTAGCAATCACTCCCCTATTACTGACTACTAATGATCTATAACTGTGTTAATAACTCACTAACTAGCAATAACTCCCCTATTACTGACTAATGATCTATAACTGGGTTAATACCTCACTAACTAGCAATCACTCCCCTATTACTGACTAATGATCTATAACTGGGTTAATAACTCACTAACTAGCAATCACTCCCCTATTACTGACTAATGATCTATAACTGGGTTAATAACTCACTAACTAGCAATCACTCCCCTATTACTGACTAATGATCTATAACTGGGTTAATAACTCACTAACTAGCAATCAATCCCCTATTACTGACTAATGATCTATAACTGTGTTAATAACTCACTAGCAATCACTCCCCTATTATTGACTAATGATCTATAACTGGGTTAATAACTCACTAACTAGCAATAACTCCCCTATTACTGACTAATGATCTATAACTGGGTTAATACCTCACTAACTAGCAATCACTCCCCTATTACTGACTAATGATCTATAACTGGGTTAATAACTCACTAACTAGCAATCACTCCCTATTACTGACTAATGATCTATAACTGGGTTAATAACTCACTAACTAGCAATCACTCCCCTATTACTGACTAATGATCTATAACTGGGTTAATAACTCACTAACTAGCAATCACTCCCCTATAACTGACTTCAAATTATGTATAACTGTGTTAATAACTCACTAACTAGCAATCACTCCCCTATTACTGACTACTAATGATCTATAACTGGGTTAATAACTCACTAACTAGCAATCACTCCCCTATAACTGACTTCAAATTATGTATAACTGGGTTAATAACTCACTAACTAGCAATCACTCCCCTATTACTGACTACTAATGATCTATAACTGGGTTGATAACTCACTAACTAGCAGTCACTCCCCTATAACTGACTTCAAATTATGTATAACTGGGTTAATAACTCACTAACTAGCAATCACTCCCCTATAACTGACTTCAAATTATGTATAACTGTGTTAATAACTCACTAACTAGCAATCACTCCCCTATTACTGACTAATGATCTATAACTGGGTTAATAACTCACTAACTAGCAATCACTCCCCTATTACTGACTAATGATCTATAACTGGGTAAATAACTCAATAACTAGCAATCACTCACCTATTACTGACTAATGATCTATAACTGGGTTAATAACTCACTAACTAGCAATCACTCCCCTATTGCTGACTACAAATGATCTATAACTGAGTTAATAACTCACTAACTAGCAATCACTCCCCTATTACTGACTAATGATCTATAACTGGCTTAATAACTCACTAACTAGCAATCACTCCCCTATTACTGACTAATGATCTATAACTGGGTTAATAACTCACTAACTAGCAATCACTCCCCTATTACTGACTAATGATATATAACTGAGTTAATAACTCACTAACTAGCAATCACTCCCCTATTACTAACTACTAATGATCTATAACTGGGTTAATAACTCACTAACTAGCATTCACTCCCCTATACTGACTAATGATCTATAACTGGGTTAATAACTCACTAACTAGCAATCACTTCCCTATAACTGACTTCAAATGATGTATAACTGGGTTAATAACTCACTAACTAGCAATCACTCCCCTATTACTGACTGCTAATGATCTATAATTGGGTTTAATAACTCACTAACTAGCAATCACTCCCCTATTACTGACTAATCATCTATAACTGTGTTAATAACTCACTAACTAGCAATCACTCCCCTATTACTAACTACTAATGATCTATAACTGGGTTAATAACTAACTAACTAGCAATCACTCGCCTATTACTAACTACTAATGATCTATAACTGGGTTAATAACTCACTAACTAGCAATCACTCCCCTATTACTGACTAATGATCTATAACTGGGTTAATAACTCACTAACTAGCAATCAGTCCCCTATTACTGACTAATGATCTATAACTGAGTTAATAACTCACTAACTAGCAATCACTCCCCTATTACTGACTAATGATCTATAACTGGGTTAATAACTCACTAACTAGCAATCACTCCCCTATTACTGACTAATGATCTATAACTGGGTTAATAACTCACTAACTAGCAATCACTCCCCTATTGCTGACTACAAATGATCTATAACTGAGTTAATAACTCACTAACTAGCAATCCCTCCCCTATTACTAACTACTAATGATCTATAACTGGGTTAATAACTCACTAACTAGCAATCACTCGCCTATTACTAACTACTAATGATCTATAACTGGGTTAATAACTCACTAACTAGCAATCACTCCCCTATTACTGACTAATGATCTATAACTGGGTTGATAACTCACTAACTAGCAATCACTCCCCTATTACTGACTAATGATCTATAACTGGGTTAATACCTCACTAACTAGCAATCACTCCCCTATTACTGACTAATGATCTATAACTGGGTTAATAACTCACTAACTAGCAATCACTCCCCTATTACTGACTAATGATCTATAACTGGGTTAATAACTCACTAACTAGCAATCACTCCCCTATTACTGACTAATGATCTATAACTGAGTTAATAACTCACTAACTAGCAATCACTCCCCTATTACGGAAAACGAATGATCTATAACTGGGTTAATAACTCACTAACTAGCAATCACTCCCCTATTACTGACTAATGATCTATAACTGTGTTAATAACTCACTAACTAGCAATCACTCCCCTATTACTGACTAATGATCTATAACTGAGCTAATAACTCACTAACTAGCAATGACTCCCCTATTACTAACTACTAATGATCTATAACTGGGTTAATAACTCACTAACTAGCAATCACTCCCCTATTACTGACTAATGATCTATAACTGGGTTAATAACTCACTAACTAGCAATCACTCCCCTATTACTGACTAATGATCTATAACTGGGTTAATAACTCACTAACTAGCAATCACTCCCCTATTACTGACTAATGATCTATAACTGGGTTAATAACTCACTAACTAGCAATCACTCCCCTATTACTGACTAATGATCTATAACTGGGTTAATAACTCACTAACTAGCAATCACTCCCCTATTACTGACTACTAATGATCTATAACTGGGTTAATAACTCACTAACTAGCAATCACTCCCCTATTACTGATTACTAATGATCTATAACTGAGTTAATAACTCACTAACTAGCAGTCACTCCCCTATTACTGACTACTAATGATCTATAACTGGGTTAATAACTCACTAACTAGCAATCACTCCCCTATACTGACTAATGATCTATAACTGGGTTAATAACTCACTAACTAGCAATCACTCCCCTATACTGACTAATGATCTATAACTGGGTTAATAACTCACTAACTAGCAATGACTCCCCTATTACTGACTAATGATATATAACTGGGTTAATAACTCACTAACTAGCAATCACTCCCCTATTACTGACTAATGATCTATAACTGGGTTAATAACTCACTAACTAGCAATCACTCCCCTATAACTGACTTCAAATTATGTATAACTGTGTTAATAACTCACTAACTAGCAATCACTCCCCTATTACTGACTAATGATCTATAACTGGGTTAATAACTCACTAACTAGCAATCACTCCCCTATTACTGACTAATGATCTATAACTGGGTAAATAACTCAATAACTAGCAATCACTCCCCTATTACTGACTAATGATCTATAACTGTGTTACTAACTCACTAACTAGCAATCACTCCCCTATTACTGACTAATGATCTACAACTGGGTTAATAACTCACTAACTAGCAATCACTCCCCTATTGCTGACTACAAATGATCTATAACTGAGTTAATAACTCACTAACTAGCAATCACTCCCCTATTACTGACTAATGATCTATAACTGGCTTAATAACTCACTAACTAGCAATCACTCCCCTATTGCTGACTACAAATGATCTATAACTGAGTTAATAACTCACTAACTAGCAATCACTCCCCTATTACTGACTAATGATCTATAACTGGCTTAATAACTCACTAACTAGCAATCACTCCCCTATTACTGACTAATGATCTATAACTGGGTTAATAACTCACTAACTAGCAATCACTCCCCTATTACTGACTAATGATCTATAACTGGGTTAATAACTCACTAACTAACAATCACTCCCCTATTACTGACTAATGATCTATAACTGGGTTAATAACTCACTAACTAACAATCACTCCCCTATTACTGACTAATGATCTATAACTGAGTTAATAACTCACTAACTAGCAATCACTCCCCTATTACTGACTACTAATGATCTATAACTGTGTTAATAACTCACTAACTAGCAATAACTCCCCTATTACTGACTAATGATCTATAACTGGGTTAATACCTCACTAACTAGCAATCACTCCCCTATTACTGACTAATGATCTATAACTGGGTTAATAACTCACTAACTAGCAATCACTCCCCTATTACTGACTAATGATCTATAACTGGGTTAATAACTCACTAACTAGCAATCACTCCCCTATTACTGACTAATGATCTATAACTGGGTTAATAACTCACTAACTAGCAATCAATCCCCTATTACTGACTAATGATCTATAACTGTGTTAATAACTCACTAGCAATCACTCCCCTATTATTGACTAATGATCTATAACTGGGTTAATAACTCACTAACTAGCAATAACTCCCCTATTACTGACTAATGATCTATAACTGGGTTAATACCTCACTAACTAGCAATCACTCCCCTATTACTGACTAATGATCTATAACTGGGTTAATAACTCACTAACTAGCAATCACTCCCCTATTACTGACTAATGATCTATAACTGGGTTAATAACTCACTAACTAGCAATCACTCCCCTATTACTGACTAATGATCTATAACTGGGTTAATAACTCACTAACTAGCAATCACTCCCCTATAACTGACTTCAAATTATGTATAACTGTGTTAATAACTCACTAACTAGCAATCACTCCCCTATTACTGACTACTAATGATCTATAACTGGGTTAATAACTCACTAACTAGCAATCACTCCCCTATAACTGACTTCAAATTATGTATAACTGGGTTAATAACTCACTAACTAGCAATCACTCCCCTATTACTGACTACTAATGATCTATAACTGGGTTGATAACTCACTAACTAGCAATCACTCCCCTATAACTGACTTCAAATTATGTATAACTGGGTTAATAACTCACTAACTAGCAATCACTCCCCTATAACTGACTTCAAATTATGTATAACTGTGTTAATAACTCACTAACTAGCAATCACTCCCCTATTACTGACTAATGATCTATAACTGGGTTAATAACTCACTAACTAGCAATCACTCCCCTATTACTGACTAATGATCTATAACTGGGTAAATAACTCAATAACTAGCAATCACTCACCTATTACTGACTAATGATCTATAACTGGGTTAATAACTCACTAACTAGCAATCACTCCCCTATTGCTGACTACAAATGATCTATAACTGAGTTAATAACTCACTAACTAGCAATCACTCCCCTATTACTGACTAATGATCTATAACTGGCTTAATAACTCACTAACTAGCAATCACTCCCCTATTACTGACTAATGATCTATAACTGGGTTAATAACTCACTAACTAGCAATCACTCCCCTATTACTGACTAATGATATATAACTGAGTTAATAACTCACTAACTAGCAATCACTCCCCTATTACTAACTACTAATGATCTATAACTGGGTTAATAACTCACTAACTAGCAATCACTCGCCTATTACTAACTACTAATGATCTATAACTGGGTTAATAACTCACTAACTAGCAATCACTCCCCTATTACTGACTAATGATCTATAACTGGGTTGATAACTGACTAACTAGCAATCACTCCCCTATTACTGACTAATGATCTATAACTGGG
The DNA here is from genome assembly GCA_023634145.1 of Thymallus thymallus. Taxonomy (NCBI): domain Eukaryota; kingdom Metazoa; phylum Chordata; class Actinopteri; order Salmoniformes; family Salmonidae; genus Thymallus; species Thymallus thymallus. Next base: position 7,923,491 of record CM042397.1, on the reverse strand, counting down.
TTAATACCTCACTAACTAGCAATCACTCCCCTATTACTGACTAATGATCTATAACTGGGTTAATAACTCACTAACTAGCAATCACTCCCCTATTACTGACTAATGATCTATAACTGGGTTAATAACTCACTAACTAGCAATCACTCCCCTATTACTGACTAATGATCTATAACTGAGTTAATAACTCACTAACTAGCAATCACTCCCCTATTACGGAAAACAAATGATCTATAACTGGGTTAATAACTCACTAACTAGCAATCACTCCCCTATTACTGACTAATGATCTATAACTGTGTTAATAACTCACTAACTAGCAATCACTCCCCTATTACTGACTAATGATCTATAACTGAGCTAATAACTCACTAACTAGCAATGACTCCCCTATTACTAACTACTAATGATCTATAACTGGGTTAATAACTCACTAACTAGCAATCACTCCCCTATTACTGACTAATGATCTATAACTGGGTTAATAACTCACAAACTAGCAATCACTCCCCTATTACTGACTAATGATCTATAACTGGGTTAATAACTCACTAACTAGCAATCACTCCCCTATTACTGACTAATGATCTATAACTGGGTTAATAACTCACTAACTAGCAATCACTCCCCTATTACTGACTAATGATCTATAACTGGGTTAATAACTCACTAACTAGCAATCACTCCCCTATTACTGACTACTAATGATCTATAACTGGGTTAATAACTCACTAACTAGCAATCACTCCCCTATTACTGATTACTAATGATCTATAACTGAGTTAATAACTCACTAACTAGCAGTCACTCCCCTATTACTGACTACTAATGATCTATAACTGGGTTAATAACTCACTAACTAGCAATCACTCCCCTATACTGACTAATGATCTATAACTGGGTTAATAACTCACTAACTAGCAATCACTCCCCTATACTGACTAATGATCTATAACTGGGTTAATAACTCACTAACTAGCAATGACTCCCCTATTACTGACTAATGATATATAACTGGGTTAATAACTCACTAACTAGCAATCACTCCCCTATTACTGACTAATGATCTATAACTGGGTTAATAACTCACTAACTAGCAATCACTCCCCTATTACTGACCAATGACCTATAACTGGGTTAATAACTCACTAACTAGCAATCACTCCCCTATTACTGACTAATGATCTATAACTGGGTTAATAACTCACTAACTAGCAATCACTCCCCTATTACTGACTAATGATCTATAACTGGGTTAATAACTCACTAACTAGCAATCACTCCCCTATTACTGACTAATGATCTACAACTGGGTTAATAACTCACTAACTAGCAATCACTCCCCTATTACTGACTACTAATGATCTATAACTGAGTTAATAACTCACTAACTAGCAATCACTCCCCTATTACTGACTACTAATGATCTATAACTGGGTTAATAACTCACTAACTAGCAATCACTCACCTATTACTGACTACTAATGATCTATAACTGAGTTAATAACTCACTAACTAGCAATCACTCCCCTATTACTGACTACTAATGATCTATAACTGGGTTAATAACTCACTAACTAGCAATATCTCCCCTATACTGACTAATGTTTTATAACTGGGTTAATAACTCACTAACTAGCAATCACTCCCCTATTACTAACTACTAATGATCTATAACTGGGTTAATAACTCACTAACTAGCAATCACTCCCCTATTACTGACTTATGATCTATAACTGGGTTAATAACTCACTAACTAGCAATCACTCCCCTATTACTGACTAATGATCTATAACTGGGTTAATAACTCACTAACTAGCAATCACTCCCCTATTACTGACTACTAATGATCTATAACTGGGTTAATAACTCACTAACTAGCAATCACTCCCCTATTACTGACTAATGATCTATAACTGGGTTGATAACTCACTAACTAGCAATCACTCCCCTATTACTGACTAATGATCTATAACTGGGTTAATACCTCACTAACTAGCAATCACTCCCCTATTACTGACTAATGATCTACAACTGGGTTAATAACTCACTAACTAGCAATCACTCCCCTATTACTGACTAATGATCTATAACTGGGTTAATAACTCACTAACTAGCAATCACTCCCCTATTACTGACTAATGATCTATAACTGAGTTAATAACTCACTAACTAGCAATCACTCCCCTATTACGGAAAACGAATGATCTATAACTGGGTTAATAACTCACTAACTAGCATTCACTCCCCTATACTGACTAATGATCTATAACTGGGTTAATAACTCACTAACTAACAATCACTCCCCTATAACTGACTTCAAATGATGTATAACTGGGTTAATAACTCACTAACTAGCAATCACTCCCCTATTACTGACTACTAATGATCTATAATTGGGTTTAATAACTCACTAACTAGCAATCACTCCCCTATTACTGACTAATGATCTATAACTGTGTTAATAACTCACTAACTAGCAATCACTCCCCTATTACTAACTACTAATGATCTATAACTGGGTTAATAACTCACTAACTAGCAATCACTCGCCTATTACTAACTACTAATGATCTATAACTGGGTTAATAACTCTCTAACTAGCAATCACTCCCCTATTACTGACTAATGATCTATAACTGGGTTAATAACTCACTAACTAGCAATCAGTCCCCTATTACTGACTAATGATCTATAACTGGGTTAATAACTCACTAACTAGCAATCACCCCTCTATTACTGACTAATGATCTATAACTGGGTTAATAACTCACTAACTAGCAATCACTCCCCTATTACTGACTAATGATCTATAACTGGGTTAATAACTCACTAACTAGCAATCACTCCCCTATTACTGACTAATGATCTATAACTGTGTTAATAACTCACTAACTAGCAATCACTCCCCTATTACTGACTAATGATCTATAACTGAGCTAATAACTCACTAACTAGCAATGACTCCCCTATTACTAACTACTAATGATCTATAACTGGGTTAATAACTCACTAACTAGCAATCACTCCCCTATTACTGACTAATGATCTATAACTGGGTTAATAACTCACAAACTAGCAATCACTCCCCTATTACTGACTAATGATCTATAACTGGGTTAATAACTCACTAACTAGCAATCACTCCCCTATTACTGACTAATGATCTATAACTGGGTTAATAACTCACTAACTAGCAATCACTCCCCTATTACTGACTAATGATCTATAACTGGGTTAATAACTCACTAACTAGCAATCACTCCCCTATTACTGACTACTAATGATCTATAACTGGGTTAATAACTCACTAACTAGCAATCACTCCCCTATTACTGATTACTAATGATCTATAACTGAGTTAATAACTCACTAACTAGCAGTCACTCCCCTATTACTGACTACTAATGATCTATAACTGGGTTAATACCTCACTAACTAGCAATCACTCCCCTATTACTGACTACTAATGATCTATAACTGGGTTAATAACTCACTAACTAGCAATCACTCCCCTATTACTGACTAATGATATATAACTGAGTTAATAACTCACTAACTAGCAATCACTCCCCTATTACTAACTACTAATGATCTATAACTGGGTTAATAACTCACTAACTAGCATTCACTCCCCTATACTGACTAATGATCTATAACTGGGTTAATAACTCACTAACTAGCAATCACTTCCCTATAACTGACTTCAAATGATGTATAACTGGGTTAATAACTCACTAACTAGCAATCACTCCCCTATTACTGACTGCTAATGATCTATAATTGGGTTTAATAACTCACTAACTAGCAATCACTCCCCTATTACTGACTAATCATCTATAACTGTGTTAATAACTCACTAACTAGCAATCACTCCCCTATTACTAACTACTAATGATCTATAACTGGGTTAATAACTCACTAACTAGCAATCACTCGCCTATTACTAACTACTAATGATCTATAACTGGCTTAATAACTCACTAACTAGCAATCACTCCCCTATTACTGACTAATGATCTATAACTGGGTTAATAACTCACTAACTAGCAATCAGTCCCCTATTACTGACTAATGATCTATAACTGAGTTAATAACTCACTAACTAGCAATCACTCCCCTATTACTGACTAATGATCTATAACTGGGTTAATAACTCACTAACTAGCAATCACTCCCCTATTACTGACTAATGATCTATAACTGGGTTAATAACTCACTAACTAGCAATCACTCCCCTATTGCTGACTACAAATGATCTATAACTGAGTTAATAACTCACTAACTAGCAATCCCTCCCCTATTACTAACTACTAATGATCTATAACTGTGTTAATAACTCACTAACTAGCAATCACTCGCCTATTACTAACTACTAATGATCTATAACTGGGTTAATAACTCACTAACTAGCAATCACTCCCCTATTACTGACTAATGATCTATAACTGGGTTGATAACTCACTAACTAGCAATCACTCCCCTATTACTGACTAATGATCTATAACTGGGTTAATACCTCACTAACTAGCAATCACTCCCCTATTACTGACTAATGATCTATAACTGGGTTAATAACTCACTAACTAGCAATCACTCCCCTATTACTGACTAATGATCTATAACTGGGTTAATAACTCACTAACTAGCAATCACTCCCCTATTACTGACTAATGATCTATAACTGAGTTAATAACTCACTAACTAGCAATCACTCCCCTATTACGGAAAACAAATGATCTATAACTGGGTTAATAACTCACTAACTAGCAATCACTCCCCTATTACTGACTAATGATCTATAACTGTGTTAATAACTCACTAACTAGCAATCACTCCCCTATTACTGACTAATGATCTATAACTGAGCTAATAACTCACTAACTAGCAATGACTCCCCTATTACTAACTACTAATGATCTATAACTGGGTTAATAACTCACTAACTAGAAATCACTCCCCTATTACTGACTAATGATCTATAACTGGGTTAATAACTCACAAACTAGCAATCACTCCCCTATTACTGACTAATGATCTATAACTGGGTTAATAACTCACTAACTAGCAATCACTCCCCTATTACTGACTAATGATCTATAACTGGGTTAATAACTCACTAACTAGCAATCACTCCCCTATTACTGACTAATGATCTATAACTGGGTTAATAACTCACTAACTAGCAATCACTCCCCTATTACTGACTACTAATGATCTATAACTGGGTTAATAACTCACTAACTAGCAATCACTCCCCTATTACTGATTACTAATGATCTATAACTGAGTTAATAACTCACTAACTAGCAGTCACTCCCCTATTACTGACTACTAATGATCTATAACTGGGTTAATAACTCACTAACTAGCAATCACTCCCCTATACTGACTAATGATCTATAACTGGGTTAATAACTCACTAACTAGCAATCACTCCCCTATACTGACTAATGATCTATAACTGGGTTAATAACTCACTAACTAGCAATGACTCCCCTATTACTGACTAATGATATATAACTGGGTTAATAACTCACTAACTAGCAATCACTCCCCTATTACTGACTAATGATCTATAACTGGGTTAATAACTCACTAACTAGCAATCACTCCCCTATTACTGACCAATGACCTATAACTGGGTTAATAACTCACTAACTAGCAATCACTCCCCTATTACTGACTAATGATCTATAACTGGGTTAATAACTCACTAACTAGCAATCACTCCCCTATTACTGACTAATGATCTATAACTGGGTTAATAACTCACTAACTAGCAATCACTCCCCTATTACTGACTAATGATCTACAACTGGGTTAATAACTCACTAACTAGCAATCACTCCCCTATTACTGACTACTAATGATCTATAACTGAGTTAATAACTCACTAACTAGCAATCACTCCCCTATTACTGACTACTAATGATCTATAACTGGGTTAATAACTCACTAACTAGCAATCACTCACCTATTACTGACTACTAATGATCTATAACTGAGTTAATAACTCACTAACTAGCAATCACTCCCCTATTACTGACTACTAATGATCTATAACTGGGTTAATAACTCACTAACTAGCAATCACTCCCCTATACTGACTAATGTTTTATAACTGGGTTAATAACTCACTAACTAGCAATCACTCCCCTATTACTAACTACTAATGATCTATAACTGGGTTAATAACTCACTAACTAGCAATCACTCCCCTATTACTGACTTATGATCTATAACTGGGTTAATAACTCACTAACTAGCAATCACTCCCCTATTACTGACTAATGATCTATAACTGGGTTAATAACTCACTAACTAGCAATCACTCCCCTATTACTGACTACTAATGATCTATAACTGGGTTAATAACTCACTAACTAGCAATCACTCCCCTATTACTGACTAATGATCTATAACTGGGTTGATAACTCACTAACTAGCAATCACTCCCCTATTACTGACTAATGATCTATAACTGGGTTAATACCTCACTAACTAGCAATCACTCCCCTATTACTGACTAATGATCTATAACTGGGTTAATAACTCACTAACTAGCAATCACTCCCCTATTACTGACTAATGATCTATAACTGGGTTAATAACTCACTAACTAGCAATCACTCCCCTATTACTGACTAGTGATCTATAACTGAGTTAATAACTCACTAACTAGCAATCACTCCCCTATTACGGAAAACGAATGATCTATAACTGGGTTAATAACTCACTAACTAGCATTCACTCCCCTATACTGACTAATGATCTATAACTGGGTTAATAACTCACTAACTAACAATCACTCCCCTATAACTGACTTCAAATGATGTATAACTGGGTTAATAACTCACTAACTAGCAATCACTCCCCTATTACTGACTACTAATGATCTATAATTGGGTTTAATAACTCACTAACTAGCAATCACTCCCCTATTACTGACTAATGATCTATAACTGTGTTAATAACTCACTAACTAGCAATCACTCCCCTATTACTAACTACTAATGATCTATAACTGGGTTAATAACTCACTAACTAGCAATCACTCGCCTATTACTAACTACTAATGATCTATAACTGGGTTAATAACTCTCTAACTAGCAATCACTCCCCTATTACTGACTAATGATCTATAACTGGGTTAATAACTCACTAACTAGCAATCAGTCCCCTATTACTGACTAATGATCTATAACTGGGTTAATAACTCACTAACTAGCAATCACCCCTCTATTACTGACTAATGATCTATAACTGGGTTAATAACTCACTAACTAGCAATCACTCCCCTATTACTGACTAATGATCTATAACTGGGTTAATAACTCACTAACTAGCAATCACTCCCCTATTACTGACTAATTATCTGTAACTAGGTTAATAACTCACTAACTAGCAATCACTCCCCTATTACTGACTACTAATGATCTATAATTGGGTTAATAACTCACTAACAAGCAACCACTCCCCTATTACTGACTAATGATCTATAACTGTGTTAATAACTCACTAACTAGCAATCACTCCCCTATTACTGACTAATGATCTATAACTGGGTTAATAACTCACTAACTAGCAATCACTCCCCTATTACTGACTAATGATCTATAACTGGTTTAATAACTCACTAACTAGCAATCACTCCCCTATTACTGACTAATGATCTATAACTGTGTTAATAACTCACTAACTAGCAATCACTCCCCTATTACTGACTAATGATCTATAACTGAGCTAATAACTCACTAACTAGCAATGACTCCCCTATTACTAACTACTAATGATCTATAACTGGGTTAATAACTCACTAACTAGCAATCACTCCCCTATTACTGACTAATGATCTATAACTGGGTTAATAACTCACAAACTAGCAATCACTCCCCTATTACTGACTAATGATCTATAACTGGGTTAATAACTCACTAACTAGCAATCACTCCCCTATTACTGACTAATGATCTATAACTGGGTTAATAACTCACTAACTAGCAATCACTCCCCTATTACTGACTAATGATCTATAACTGGGTTAATAACTCACTAACTAGCAATCACTCCCCTATTACTGACTACTAATGATCTATAACTGGGTTAATAACTCACTAACTAGCAATCACTCCCCTATTACTGATTACTAATGATCTATAACTGAGTTAATAACTCACTAACTAGCAGTCACTCCCCTATTACTGACTACTAATGATCTATAACTGGGTTAATAACTCACTAACTAGCAATCACTCCCCTATACTGACTAATGATCTATAACTGGGTTAATAACTCACTAACTAGCAATCACTCCCCTATACTGACTAATGATCTATAACTGGGTTGATAACTCACTAACTAGCAATCACTCCCCTATTACTGACTAATGATCTATAACTGGGTTAATACCTCACTAACTAGCAATCACTCCCCTATTACTGACTAATGATCTATAACTGGGTTAATAACTCACTAACTAGCAATCACTCCCCTATTACTGACTAATGATCTATAACTGGGTTAATAACTCACTAACTAGCAATCACTCCCCTATTACTGACTAATGATCTATAACTGAGTTAATAACTCACTAACTAGCAATCACTCCCCTATTACGGAAAACAAATGATCTATAACTGGGTTAATAACTCACTAACTAGCAATCACTCCCCTATTACTGACTAATGATCTATAACTGTGTTAATAACTCACTAACTAGCAATCACTCCCCTATTACTGACTAATGATCTATAACTGAGCTAATAACTCACTAACTAGCAATGACTCCCCTATTACTAACTACTAATGATCTATAACTGGGTTAATAACTCACTAACTAGCAATCACTCCCCTATTACTGACTAATGATCTATAACTGGGTTAATAACTCACAAACTAGCAATCACTCCCCTATTACTGACTAATGATCTATAACTGGGTTAATAACTCACTAACTAGCAATCACTCCCCTATTACTGACTAATGATCTATAACTGGGTTAATAACTCACTAACTAGCAATCACTCCCCTATTACTGACTAATGATCTATAACTGGGTTAATAACTCACTAACTAGCAATCACTCCCCTATTACTGACTACTAATGATCTATAACTGGGTTAATAACTCACTAACTAGCAATCACTCCCCTATTACTGATTACTAATGATCTATAACTGAGTTAATAACTCACTAACTAGCAGTCACTCCCCTATTACTGACTACTAATGATCTATAACTGGGTTAATAACTCACTAACTAGCAATCACTCCCCTATACTGACTAATGATCTATAACTGGGTTAATAACTCACTAACTAGCAATCACTCCCCTATACTGACTAATGATCTATAACTGGGTTAATAACTCACTAACTAGCAATGACTCCCCTATTACTGACTAATGATATATAACTGGGTTAATAACTCACTAACTAGCAATCACTCCCCTATTACTGACTAATGATCTATAACTGGGTTAATAACTCACTAACTAGCAATCACTCCCCTATTACTGACCAATGACCTATAACTGGGTTAATAACTCACTAACTAGCAATCACTCCCCTATTACTGACTAATGATCTATAACTGGGTTAATAACTCACTAACTAGCAATCACTCCCCTATTACTGACTAATGATCTATAACTGGGTTAATAACTCACTAACTAGCAATCACTCCCCTATTACTGACTAATGATCTACAACTGGGTTAATAACTCACTAACTAGCAATCACTCCCCTATTACTGACTACTAATGATCTATAACTGAGTTAATAACTCACTAACTAGCAATCACTCCCCTATTACTGACTACTAATGATCTATAACTGGGTTAATAACTCACTAACTAGCAATCACTCACCTATTACTGACTACTAATGATCTATAACTGAGTTAATAACTCACTAACTAGCAATCACTCCCCTATTACTGACTACTAATGATCTATAACTGGGTTAATAACTCACTAACTAGCAATCACTCCCCTATACTGACTAATGTTTTATAACTGGGTTAATAACTCACTAACTAGCAATCACTCCCCTATTACTAACTACTAATGATCTATAACTGGGTTAATAACTCACTAACTAGCAATCACTCCCCTATTACTGACTTATGATCTATAACTGGGTTAATAACTCACTAACTAGCAATCACTCCCCTATTACTGACTACTAATGATCTATAACTGGGTTAATAACTCACTAACTAGCAATCACTCCCCTATTACTGACTAATGATCTATAACTGGGTTGATAACTCACTAACTAGCAATCACTCCCCTATTACTGACTAATGATCTATAACTGGGTTAATACCTCACTAACTAGCAATCACTCCCCTATTACTGACTAATGATCTATAACTGGGTTAATAACTCACTAACTAGCAATCACTCCCCTATTACTGACTAATGATCTATAACTGGGTTAATAACTCACTAACTAGCAATCACTCCCCTATTACTGACTAATGATCTATAACTGAGTTAATAACTCACTAACTAGCAATCACTCCCCTATTACGGAAAACGAATGATCTATAACTGGGTTAATAACTCACTAACTAGCATTCACTCCCCTATACTGACTAATGATCTATAACTGGGTTAATAACTCACTAACTAACAATCACTCCCCTATAACTAACTTCAAATGATGTATAACTGGGTTAATAACTCACTAACTAGCAATCACTCCCCTATTACTGACTACTAATGATCTATAATTGGGTTTAATAACTCACTAACTAGCAATCACTCCCCTATTACTGACTAATGATCTATAACTGTGTTAATAACTCACTAACTAGCAATCACTCCCCTATTACTAACTACTAATGATCTATAACTGGGTTAATAACTCACTAACTAGCAATCACTCGCCTATTACTAACTACTAATGATCTATAACTGGGTTAATAACTCTCTAACTAGCAATCACTCCCCTATTACTGACTAATGATCTATAACTGGGTTAATAACTCACTAACTAGCAATCAGTCCCCTATTACTGACTAATGATCTATAACTGGGTTAATAACTCACTAACTAGCAATCACCCCTCTATTACTGACTAATGATCTATAACTGGGTTAATAACTCACTAACTAGCAATCACTCCCCTATTACTGACTAATGATCTATAACTGGGTTAATAACTCACTAACTAGCAATCACTCCCCTATTACTGACTAATTATCTGTAACTAGGTTAATAACTCACTAACTAGCAATCACTCCCCTATTACTGACTACTAATGATCTATAATTGGGTTAATAACTCACTAACAAGCAACCACTCCCCTATTACTGACTAATGATCTATAACTGTGTTAATAACTCACTAACTAGCAATCACTCCCCTATTACTGACTAATGATCTATAACTGGGTTAATAACTCACTAACTAGCAATCACTCCCCTATTACTGACTAATGATCTATAACTGGTTTAATAACTCACTAACTAGCAATCACTCCCCTATTACTGACTAATGATCTATAACTGTGTTAATAACTCACTAACTAGCAATCACTCCCCTATTACTGACTAATGATCTATAACTGAGCTAATAACTCACTAACTAGCAATGACTCCCCTATTACTAACTACTAATGATCTATAACTGGGTTAATAACTCACTAACTAGCAATCACTCCCCTATTACTGACTAATGATCTATAACTGGGTTAATAACTCACAAACTAGCAATCACTCCCCTATTACTGACTAATGATCTATAACTGGGTTAATAACTCACTAACTAGCAATCACTCCCCTATTACTGACTAATGATCTATAACTGGGTTAATAACTCACTAACTAGCAATCACTCCCCTATTACTGACTAATGATCTATAACTGGGTTAATAACTCACTAACTAGCAATCACTCCCCTATTACTGACTACTAATGATCTATAACTGGGTTAATAACTCACTAACTAGCAATCACTCCCCTATTACTGATTACTAATGATCTATAACTGAGTTAATAACTCACTAACTAGCAGTCACTCCCCTATTACTGACTACTAATGATCTATAACTGGGTTAATAACTCACTAACTAGCAATCACTCCCCTATACTGACTAATGATCTATAACTGGGTTAATAACTCACTAACTAGCAATCACTCCCCTATACTGACTAATGATCTATAACTGGGTTAATAACTCACTAACTAGCAATGACTCCCCTATTACTGACTAATGATATATAACTGGGTTAATAACTCACTAACTAGCAATCACTCCCCTATTACTGACTAATGATCTATAACTGGGTTAATAACTCACTAACTAGCAATCACTCCCCTATTACTGACTAATGATCTATAACTGGGTTAATAACTCACTAACTAGCAATCACTCCCCTATTACTGACTAATGATCTATAACTGGGTTAATAACTCACTAACTAGCAATCACTCCCCTATTACTGACCAATGACCTATAACTGGGTTAATAACTCACTAACTAGCAATCACTCCCCTATTACTGACTAATGATCTATAACTGGGTTAATAACTCACTAACTAGCAATCACTCCCCTATTACTGACTAATGATCTATAACTGGGTTAATAACTCACTAACTAGCAATCACTCCCCTATTACTGACTAATGATCTACAACTGGGTTAATAACTCACTAACTAGCAATCACTCCCCTATTACTGACTACTAATGATCTATAACTGAGTTAATAACTCACTAACTAGCAATCACTCCCCTATTACTGACTACTAATGATCTATAACTGGGTTAATAACTCACTAACTAGCAATCACTCACCTATTACTGACTACTAATGATCTATAACTGAGTTAATAACTCACTAACTAGCAATCACTCCCCTATTACTGACTACTAATGATCTATAACTGGGTTAATAACTCACTAACTAGCAATCACTCCCCTATACTGACTAATGTTTTATAACTGGGTTAATAACTCACTAACTAGCAATCACTCCCCTATTACTAACTACTAATGATCTATAACTGGGTTAATAACTCACTAACTAGCAATCACTCCCCTATTACTGACTTATGATCTATAACTGGGTTAATAACTCACTAACTAGCAATCACTCCCCTATTACTGACTAATGATCTATAACTGGGTTAATAACTCACTAACTAGCAATCACTCCCCTATTACTGACTACTAATGATCTATAACTGGGTTAATAACTCACTAACTAGCAATCACTCCCCTATTACTGACTAATGATCTATAACTGGGTTGATAACTCACTAACTAGCAATCACTCCCCTATTACTGACTAATGATCTATAACTGGGTTAATACCTCACTAACTAGCAATCACTCCCCTATTACTGACTAATGATCTATAACTGGGTTAATAACTCACTAACTAGCAATCACTCCCCTATTACTGACTAATGATCTATAACTGGGTTAATAACTCACTAACTAGCATTCACTCCCCTATACTGACTAATGATCTATAACTGGGTTAATAACTTACTAACTAACAATCACTCCCCTATAACTGACTTCAAATGATGTATAACTGGGTTAATAACTCACTAACTAGCAATCACTCCCCTATTACTGACTACTAATGATCTATAATTGGGTTTAATAACTCACTAACTAGCAATCACTCCCCTATTACTGACTAATGATCTATAACTGTGTTAATAACTCACTAACTAGCAATCACTCCCCTATTACTAACTACTAATGATCTATAACTGGGTTAATAACTCACTAACTAGCAATCACTCGCCCATTACTAACTACTAATGATATATAACTGGGTTAATAACTCTCTAACTAGCAATCACTCCCCTATTACTGACTAATGATCTATAACTGGGTTAATAACTCACTAACTAGCAATCAGTCCCCTATTACTGACTAATGATCTATAACTGGGTTAATAACTCACTAACTAGCAATCAGTCCCCTATTACTGACTAATGATCTATAACTGGGTTAATAACTCACTAACTAGCAATCACCCCTCTATTACTGACTAATGATCTATAACTGGGTTAATAACTCACTAACTAGCAATCACTCCCCTATTACTGACTAATGATCTATAACTGGGTTAATAACTCACTAACTAGCAATCACTCCCCTATTACTGACTAATTATCTGTAACTAGGTTAATAACTCACTAACTAGCAATCACTCCCCTATTACTGACTACTAATGATCTATAATTGGGTTAATAACTCACTAACAAGCAACCACTCCCCTATTACTGACTAATGATCTATAACTGTGTTAATAACTCACTAACTAGCAATCACTCCCCTATTACTGACTAATGATCTATAACTGGGTTAATAACTCACTAACTAGCAATCACTCCCCTATTACTGACTAATGATCTATAACTGGTTTAATAACTCACTAACTAGCAATCACTCCCCTATTACTGACTAATGATCTATAACTGTGTTAATAACTCACTAACTATCAATCACTCCCCTATTACTGACTAATGATCTATAACTGAGCTAATAACTCACTAACTAGCAATGACTCCCCTATTACTAACTACTAATGATCTATAACTGGGTTAATAACTCACTAACTAGCAATCACTCCCCTATTACTGACTAATGATCTATAACTGGGTTAATAACTCACAAACTAGCAATCACTCCCCTATTACTGACTAATGATCTATAACTGGGTTAATAACTCACTAACTAGCAATCACTCCCCTATTACTGACTAATGATCTATAACTGGGTTAATAACTCACTAACTAGCAATCACTCCCCTATTACTGACTAATGATCTATAACTGGGTTAATAACTCACTAACTAGCAATCACTCCCCTATTACTGACTACTAATGATCTATAACTGGGTTAATAACTCACTAACTAGCAATCACTCCCCTATTACTGATTACTAATGATCTATAACTGAGTTAATAACTCACTAACTAGCAGTCACTCCCCTATTACTGACTACTAATGATCTATAACTGGGTTAATAACTCACTAACTAGCAATCACTCCCCTATACTGACTAATGATCTATAACTGGGTTAATAACTCACTAACTAGCAATCACTCCCCTATACTGACTAATGATCTATAACTGGGTTAATAACTCACTAACTAGCAATGACTCCCCTATTACTGACTAATGATATATAACTGGGTTAATAACTCACTAACTAGCAATCACTCCCCTATTACTGACTAATGATCTATAACTGGGTTAATAACTCACTAACTAGCAATCACTCCCCTATTACTGACTAATGATCTATAACTGGGTTAATAACTCACTAACTAGCAATCACTCCCCTATTACTGACTAATGATCTATAACTGGGTTAATAACTCACTAACTAGCAATCACTCCCCTATTACTGACCAATGACCTATAACTGGGTTAATAACTCACTAACTAGCAATCACTCCCCTATTACTGACTAATGATCTATAACTGGGTTAATAACTCACTAACTAGCAATCACTCCCCTATTACTGACTAATGATCTATAACTGGGTTAATAACTCACTAACTAGCAATCACTCCCCTATTACTGACTAATGATCTACAACTGGGTTAATAACTCACTAACTAGCAATCACTCCCCTATTACTGACTACTAATGATCTATAACTGAGTTAATAACTCACTAACTAGCAATCACTCCCCTATTACTGACTACTAATGATCTATAACTGGGTTAATAACTCACTAACTAGCAATCACTCACCTATTACTGACTACTAATGATCTATAACTGAGTTAATAACTCACTAACTAGCAATCACTCCCCTATTACTGACTACTAATGATCTATAACTGGGTTAATAACTCACTAACTAGCAATCACTCCCCTATACTGACTAATGTTTTATAACTGGGTTAATAACTCACTAACTAGCAATCACTCCCCTATTACTAACTACTAATGATCTATAACTGGGTTAATAACTCACTAACTAGCAATCACTCCCCTATTACTGACTAATGATCTATAACTGGGTTAATAACTCACTAACTAGCAATCACTCCCCTATTACTGACTAATGATCTATAACTGGGTTAATAACTCACTAACTAGCATTCACTCCCCTATACTGACTAATGATCTATAACTGGGTTAATAACTTACTAACTAACAATCACTCCCCTATAACTGACTTCAAATGATGTATAACTGGGTTAATAACTCACTAACTAGCAATCACTCCCCTATTACTGACTACTAATGATCTATAATTGGGTTTAATAACTCACTAACTAGCAATCACTCCCCTATTACTGACTAATGATCTATAACTGTGTTAATAACTCACTAACTAGCAATCACTCCCCTATTACTAACTACTAATGATCTATAACTGGGTTAATAACTCACTAACTAGCAATCACTCGCCTATTACTAACTACTAATGATATATAACTGGGTTAATAACTCTCTAACTAGCAATCACTCCCCTATTACTGACTAATGATCTATAACTGGGTTAATAACTCACTAACTAGCAATCAGTCCCCTATTACTGACTAATGATCTATAACTGGGTTAATAACTCACTAACTAGCAATCACTCCCCTATTACTGACTAATGATCTATAACTGGGTTAATAACTCACTAACTAGCAATCACCCCTCTATTACTGACTAATGATCTATAACTGGGTTAATAACTCACTAACTAGCAATCACTCCCCTATTACTGACTAATGATCTATAACTGGGTTAATAACTCACTAACTAGCAATCACTCCCCTATTACTGACTAATGATCTGTAACTGGGTTAATAACTCACTAACTAGCAATCACTCCCCTATTACTGACTACTAATGATCTATAATTGGGTTAATAACTCACTAACAAGCAACCACTCCCCTATTACTGACTAATGATCTATAACTGTGTTAATAACTCACTAACTAGCAATCACTCCCCTATTACTGACTAATGATCTATAACTGGGTTAATAACTCACTAACTAGCAATCACTCCCCTATTACTGACTAATGATCTATAACTGGGTTAATAACTCACAAACTAGCAATCACTCCCCTATTACTGACTAATGATCTATAACTGGGTTAATAACTCACTAACTAGCAATCACTCCCCTATTACTGACTAATGATCTATAACTGGGTTAATAACTCACTAACTAGCAATCACTCCCCTATTACTGACTAATGATCTATAACTGGGTTAATAACTCACTAACTAGCAATCACTCCCCTATTACTGACTACTAATGATCTATAACTGGGTTAATAACTCACTAACTAGCAATCACTCCCCTATTACTGATTACTAATGATCTATAACTGAGTTAATAACTCACTAACTAGCAGTCACTCCCCTATTACTGACTACTAATGATCTATAACTGGGTTAATAACTCACTAACTAGCAATCACTCCCCTATACTGACTAATGATCTATAACTGGGTTAATAACTCACTAACTAGCAATCACTCCCCTATACTGACTAATGATCTATAACTGGGTTAATAACTCACTAACTAGCAATGACTCCCCTATTACTGACTAATGATATATAACTGGGTTAATAACTCACTAACTAGCAATCACTCCCCTATTACTGACTAATGATCTATAACTGGGTTAATAACTCACTAACTAGCAATCACTCCCCTATTACTGACTAATGATCTATAACTGGGTTAATAACTCACTAACTAGCAATCACTCCCCTATTACTGACTAATGATCTATAACTGGGTTAATAACTCACTAACTAGCAATCACTCCCCTATTACTGACCAATGACCTATAACTGGGTTAATAACTCACTAACTAGCAATCACTCCCCTATTACTGACTAATGATCTATAACTGGGTTAATAACTCACTAACTAGCAATCACTCCCCTATTACTGACTAATGATCTATAACTGGGTTAATAACTCACTAACTAGCAATCACTCCCCTATTACTGACTAATGATCTATAACTGGGTTAATAACTCACTAACTAGCAATCACTCCCCTATTACTGACTAATGATCTATAACTGGGTTAATAACTCACTAACTAGCAATCACTCCCCTATTACTGACCAATGACCTATAACTGGGTTAATAACTCACTAACTAGCAATCACTCCCCTATTACTGACTAATGATCTATAACTGGGTTAATAACTCACTAACTAGCAATCACTCCCCTATTACTGACTAATGATCTATAACTGGGTTAATAACTCACTAACTAGCAATCACTCCCCTATTACTGACTAATGATCTACAACTGGGTTAATAACTCACTAACTAGCAATCACTCCCCTATTACTGACTACTAATGATCTATAACTGGGTTAATAACTCACTAACTAGCAATCACTCACCTATTACTGACTACTAATGATCTATAACTGAGTTAATAACTCACTAACTAGCAATCACTCCCCTATTACTGACTACTAATGATCTATAACTGGGTTAATAACTCACTAACTAGCAATCACTCCCCTATACTGACTAATGTTTTATAACTGGGTTAATAACTCACTAACTAGCAATCACTCCCCTATTACTAACTACTAATGATCTATAACTGGGTTAATAACTCACTAACTAGCAATCACTCCCCTATTACTGACTTATGATCTATAACTGGGTTAATAACTCACTAACTAGCAATCACTCCCCTATTACTGACTAATGATCTATAACTGGGTTAATAACTCACTAACTAGCAATCACTCCCCTATTACCGACTACTAATGATCTAAAACTGGGTTAATAACTCACTAACTAGCAATCACTCCCCTATTACTAACTACTAATGATCTATAACTGGGTTAATAACTCACTAACTAGCAATCACTCCCCTATTACTGACTAATGATCTATAACTTGGTTAATAACTCACTAACTAGCAATCACTCCCCTATTACTGACTAATGATCTATAACTGGGTTAATAACTCACTAACTAGCAATCACTCCCCTATTACTGACTAATGAACTATAACTGGGTTAATAACTCACTAACTAGCAAAGGATATGAACAATCAAACACCAGTCTCAACGTCAACAGTGAAGAGGCGACTCCAGGATGCTGACCTTCTAGGCAGAGTTGCCAAGAAAAAGCCAATCTCAGACTGGCCAATAAAAAGAAAAGATTAAGATGGTTAAAAGAACACAGACGCTGGACAGAGGAAGATTGGCTTTTTCTTGGCAACTCTGCCTAGAAGTCCAGCATCCTGGAGTCTTCTCTTCACTGTTGACGCTGAAACTGGTGTTTTGTGGGTACTATTTAATGAAGCTACCAGTTGAGGACTTGTGAGGCGTCTGTTTCTCTAACAGATGCCTCACAAACTAATGGAAGATAGGCCGAGTTATATGAGGTTGATTAATATGAATTTTCAAATGCATGTCAATGAATTCTTTTACAGTTTATATACTTCGAATACCAGTACAATTACATGTACTGAATGATATAGTGAAACATATTAAAGATAACAGGCAGACAGTAAATAATTATATGGATTTGAAAAGGTTTTTGTATTTGCACTGAAAATTTCTCTCCAATTTCTCTAACTTTGACTTAATAACATTCCTTTAATGAGTTTTGCTCGCGTTCACTTCCTGGTTTTCAACCTACTTGACCTTTAGTAACGATGGTTTTTGTAGATTTAACATGTATTTATCCTATACTGTAGGCCATATACTGTATATTTTAATGTATTCATCTCAGTTTTCATTTTAAGCATATTTTTATCCTTTGCTTGTTTGTAACAATTACAAAGACATTGGCAGCGTTGCATTGTAGTCAACGTCGTTGTGAAGTTATCGGCGGTCACAGAGAGACAGATAAAACATATTGGTTTGATGTTTAGTGGAGGTCTTCAGTGCATAAAGAGACGCAGTAGTGAAAAACTAATCCAACAACGCACTTGGCTGGACAGGTCTGGACAGGTCTGAGGTATTAGCATGGGCGTTAGCACGTTGGGCGCACTGATTGGTATCACATCATTAGACAGTATGCTTATGCCTGTGTGTCAGGCTCTGGCCATAGAGAAGCTTTGCTTCTCTATAGTTCTATGGTCAGAGTCTGGCAGATCTATTATTTCTACGTCTGTGTGGTGTTGTGTGTGGGATCCCTAATTAGAGGCAGCTGCTATGCATTACCTCTAATTAGGGATCTTACTTAATTGTCTGTGTTCCACTCCCTTGGCGTGGTTCATTGTCGTTGTATGTCCCGTGTTCGTGCTATGTGTGTTTGTTATATTCATTTGTTATTTTGTATAGTTCGTCTAGTTATTCAATAAACATGTTGAACTATCGCTACGCTGCGCCTTGGTCTCTCTACACACCCGAACGTGACTGAATGAACCACCACCCGACCAAGCAGCGTAAATCGGGAGCGAAGGAGAAGAAAGGAAGACGGCGTTATGGAGGTAACGGAGCCCGTAGTCAACCCCAGGAAAATTTCGGGGGGGGGCTATGGGGGTGGTCTGGGTTTGAGGAGGACAAGCCAGTACCACTCTCCATGTGGGATACACTGTGCCCGAAATATAAATGGGGGGCGCAAAGTGTTGAAGAGGAGGAGTATTTGGAGAGACATTTTGGAGACGTTTTGGAGGAAATGTGGGAGATAGCGGAGGAAGTTGAACGGGAAATGTCGGAATGGAATGATCAGTGTCCAGTCGCCTACTCCACCCACGTGAAAGAGCAGTCCGCTTTACCGGTGCCCAGTCTGGGTCCGGCCGTCTGCTACACTCCAGTGCGCCTCTCCAGTCCGGTACGTCATGTGCCCGCTCCTCGCACTAGCCCTGAGGTGCGTGTCATCAGTCAGGTGCCATCAGTGCCGACTCCACGCACCAGGCCTCCAGCACGCCTCTCCAGTCCGGTACGTCATGTGCCCGCTCCTCGCACTAGCCCTGAGGTGCGTGTCATCAGTCCGGTGCCATCAGTGCCGACTCCACGCACCAGGCTTCCAGTGCGCGTTCCCAGGCAGGTACGTCCTGTGCCTGCTCCCTGCACTAGCCCTGAGGTGCGTGTCATCAGTCCGGTGCCATCAGTGCCGACTCCACGCTCCAGGCTTCCAGTGCGCCTTCCCAGTCAGGTACGTCCTGTGCCTGCTCCCCGCACTCGCCCTGAAGTGCGTGTTATTAGTCATGTGCCACCAGTGCCGACTCCACACACCAGGCTTCCAGTGCGCGTCCCCAGTCCGGTACGTCCCGTGCCGACTCCCCGCACTCGACCTCCAGTGCGTGTGCCCAGCCAGGTTCCTCCAGTGCCGGCTCCACGCACCAGGCCTCCAGTGCGCCTCTCCAGTCCGGTACGTCCCGTGCCGACTCCCCGCACTCGACCTCCAGTGCGTGTGCCCAGCCAGGTTCCTCCAGTGCCGGCTCCATGCACCAGGCCTCCAGTGCGCTTCTCCAGTCCGGTACGTCTTGTGCCGACTCCCCGCACCCGACCTCCAGTGCGTGTGCCCAGCCAGGTGCCTCCAGTGCCGGCTCCACGCAGCAGACCGTCGGTGCGCCTCGACATCCCGGAGCCTCTCGTGATGGTCGACAGCCCGGAGCCTCCCGTGATGATCGACAGCCCGGAGCCTCCCGTGATGGTCGACAGCCCGGAGCCTCCCGTGACGCTCGACAGCCCGGAGCCTCCCGTGACGCTCGACAGCCCGGAGCCTCCCGTGACGCTCGACAGCCCGGAGCCTCCCGTGACGCTCGACAGCCCGGAGCCTCCCGTGACGCTCGACAGCCCGGAGCCTCCCGTGACGCTCGACAGCCCGGAGCCTCCCGTGATGATAAAAAGGCCGGAGTCGCCTGCCACACCGGTGCTCAGTCCTGGCCCGGTTATTTGCCCCGCTCCATGGCCTGAGTTTTTTCCAGGACCGGTGGGTTGCCCCTTTAAATGGCCTAAGTCGCCAGCCACACCGGGGCCCAGTCCGGGCCCAGTAGAAATGAGGAGGAGGATATCCACTTCGCCGGGGCCGGAACCGCCACCTGAGATGTTGTGTGATATGTTTTTCCCTCCCTGACCCTTCCCTCATGTTTTTTGTTTGTTTTTCTTGCGGCCGGGAGTCCGCGCCTTTGGGGGGGGGGGTACTGTCAGGCTCTGGCCATAGAGAAGCTTTGCTTCTCTATAGTTCTATGGTCAGAGTCTGGCAGATCTATTATTTCTACGTCTGTGTGGTGTTGTGTGTGGGATCCCTAATTAGAGGCAGCTGCTATGCATTACCTCTAATTAGGGATCCTACTTAATTGTCTATGTTTCACTCCCTTGGCGTGGTTCATTGTCGTTGTATGTCCCGTGTTCGTGCTATGTGTGTTTGTTATATTCATTTGTTATTTTGTATAGTTCGTCTAGTTATTCAATAAACATGTTGAACTATCGCTACGCTGCGCCTTGGTCTCTCTACACACCCGAACGTGACACTGTGCTGGCTTGTCATCTCTTTAGTCAGAAGGGGTTCCACCTGTTATGCTGACTAAATGAAAAGCATGTTTATCTTCTGTAACTTTAAACTTAATGCTTATTTACATGTTCTTACTCGTAACAAAACACCATCTGCTCTAATAGTTTAACACCATCTGCTCTAATAGTTAGTTAACACCATCTGCTCTAATAGTTAGTTAACACCATCTGCTCTAATAGTTAGTTAACACCATCTGCTCTAATAGTTAGTTAACACCATCTGCTCTAATAGTTAGTTAACACCATCTGTTCTAATAGTTAGTTAACACCATCTGCTATAATAGTTAGTTAACACCATCTGTTCTAATAGTTAGTTAACACCATCTGCTCTAATAGTTAGTTAACACCATCTGCTCTAATAGTTAGTTAACACCATCTGCTCTAATAGTTAGTTAACACCATCTGCTCTAATAGTTAGTTCACACCATCTGCTCTAATAGTTAGTTCACACCATCTGCTCTAATAGTTAGTTCACACCATCTGCTCTAATAGTTAGTTCACACCATCTGTTCTAATAGTTAGATCACACCATCTGCTCTAATAGTTAGTTCACACCATCTGCTCTAATAGTTAGTTAACACCATCTGCTCTAATAGCTAGTTAACACCATCTGCTCTAATAGTTAGTTCACACCATCTGCTCGAATAGTTAGTTAACACCATCTGCTCTAATAGTTAGTTAACACCATCTGCTCGAATAGTTAGTTAACACCATCTTCTCTAATAGTTAGTTAACACCATCTGCTCTAATAGTTAGTTCACACCATCTGCTTTAATAGTTAGTTCACACCATCTGCTCTAATAGTTAGTTCACACCATCTGCTCTAATAGTTAGTTAACACCATCTGCTCTAATAGTTAGTTAACACCATCTGCTCTAATAGTTAGTTAACACCATCTGCTCTAATAGTTAGTTACACCATCTGCTCTAATAGTTAGTTAACACCATCTGCTCTAATAGTTAGTTAACACCATCTGCTCTAACAGTTAACAGTTAACATGAAGAGACGTCACAACTACATGTTCATGTGATTACATTAAATCAACTGACTGTTTCCATGTCTGTTAGTAAATGTTTTATTTTTCAATGAGATAATGAATAAATGAGAACAATTGACATTCAATAACTAGTTGTCACTGTGTTAAACACAACTAACATTCTGGATCTCTGTTTAGGGGTCAGTGCTCTAAAATGAGTCTCTCTGGGGAGAGTGAGGAGGGAGGCCCTGCCTCTAAAATGAGTCTCTCTGGGGAGAGAGAGGAGGGGGGCCCTGCCTCTAAAATGAGTCTCTCTGGGGAGAGAGAGGAGGGGGGCCCTGCCTCTAAAATGAGTCTCTCTGTGGAGAGAGAGGAGGGGGGCCCTGCCTCTAAAATGAGTCTCTCTGGGGAGAGAGAGGAGGGGGGCCCTGCCTCTAAAATGAGTCTCTCTGGGGAGAGAGAGGAGGGGGGCCCTGCCTCTAAAATGAGTCTCTCTGGGGAGAGAGAGGAGGGAGGCCCTGCCTCTAAAATGAG
Organism: Thymallus thymallus; assembly: GCA_023634145.1. NCBI lineage: Eukaryota > Metazoa > Chordata > Actinopteri > Salmoniformes > Salmonidae > Thymallus > Thymallus thymallus. Next base: position 7,899,530 of record CM042397.1, on the reverse strand, counting down.
TCTCTCTGGGGAGAGAGAGGAGGGAGGCCCTGCCTCTAAAATGAGTCTCTCTGGGGGACATGACACCAAAGCTAAGAGGTGAGCGGACAATTTTGTTTAAGAAGTTATATTCCGAAATGCTATATTAAAAAAAAAAAAAACATTTTTTTTTTTATCTCAGAAATGATTGCTAACCTTCAATATAACTGTTCTTGATTTGAGATGTGTATGAAAATGTGTATTTTTGCTAAATGCTATATATCCATTGTTTAGCTGGAATGGAATGTTTGTATCCTGTATATTTGACTGTGATATGTGGTCGTCTCAACTAGCTATTTTAAGATGAATGCATTTACAGATGATATCTTAATTTGACCCAGTTTCTCAAAGAAGGAAAATAATCTTGCAGCAAAAGCAAATGTGCGTTATTAGGTGGATTATAATTAATAGAAATGTTTTGTAGGGGTTGCTACATTTCACATTAGGGCAAATGTAGTGGAAATTACACAGTTTAGAAACCTTTATAAAGGTTTGTAGTGGTTTCATAATGTCTTTAAACAATAAAAGATAATTTACCAACATTTCTGAAAATGGATAAATAGTGTTTTGGAATGTAACTCTTCTTACGTTTCCCCATCTGAGCTCAGAGTAGATGAGAGACGTAATGTTTGTCTCTGTTGTGTTGAAGTCCAATAAAGCAGGAGAGACCAGCCTCCCCTGTACCCAGCTGTGTGTCCATGAAGAGTGACTGGTCTATGGATCAACCTTTACACTTTAGAGAGGGAGACTTTTCTACTGAACAAAGGTAAGAAGAACTCATGGGTCATGGTCAGTGAGTTAAACAACACTGTCTCTAGTCATTTCTCCTCCCATTTTACCGTTTATTTTTGTTGTTCGCATCAAATTGATTGAACTGTTCTAATAGTTAGTTAACACCCTCTGCTCTAATATTTAAACACTATCTGCTCTAATAGTTAGTTAACACCATCTGCTCTAATAGTTTGTTAACACCATCTGCTCTAATAGCTAGTTAACACCATCTGCTCTAATAGTTAGTTAACAACATCTGCTCTAATAGTTAGTTAACACCATCTGCTCTAATAGTTAGTTAACAACATCTGCTCTAATAGTTAGTTAACACCATCTGCTCTAATAGTTTGTTAACACCCTCTGATCTAATAGTTAGTTAACACCTTCTGATCTATTAGTTAGTTATAACCATCTGCTCTAATAGTTAGTTAACACCATCTGCTCTAATAGTTAGTTAACACCATCTGTTCTAATAGTTAGTTAACACCATCTGTTCTAATAGTTAGTTAACACCATCTGCTCTAATAGTTAGTTAACACCATCTGCTCTAATAGTTAGTTAACACCATCTGTTCTAATAGTTAGTTAACACCATCTGCTCTAATAGTTAGATAACACCATCTGCTCTAATAGTTAGTTAACACCATCTGCTCTAATAGTTAGTTAACACCATCTGTTCTAATAGTTAGTTAACACCATCTGCTCTAATAGTTAGATAACACCATCTGCTCTAATAGTTAGATAACACCATCTGCTCTAATAGTTAGTTAACACCATCAGCTCTAATAGTTTGTTAACACCATCTGCTCTAATAGTTAGTTAACACCATCTGTTCTAATAGTTAGTTAACACCATCAGCTCTAATAGTTTGTTAACACCATCTGCTCTAATAGTTTGTTAACACCATCTGCTCTAATAGTTAGTTAACACCATCTGCTCTAATAGTTTGTTAACACCATCTGCTCTAATAGTTAGTTAACACCATCTGCTCTAATAGTTAGTTAACACCATCTGCTCTAATAGTTAGTTAACACCATCTGCTCTAATAGTTAGTTAACACCATCTGCTCTAATAGTTTGTTAACACCATCTGCTCTAATAGTTAGTTAACACCATCTGTTCTAATAGTTAGTTAACACCATCTGCTCTAATAGTTAGTTAACACCATCTGCCCTAATAGTTAGTTAATACCATCTGCTCTAATAGTTAGTTAACACCATCTGCTCTAATAGTTTAACACCATCTGCTCTAATAGTTTGTTAACACCATCTGCTCTAATAGTTAGTTAACACCATCTGCTCTAATAGTTAGTTAACACCATCTGCTCTAATAGTTAGTTAACACCATCTGCTCTAATAGTTAGTTAACACCATGTGCTCTAATAGTTAGTTAACACCATCTGCTCTAATAGTTAGTTAACACCATCTGCTCTAATAGTTAGTTAACACCATCTGCTCTAATAGTTAGTTAACACCATGTGCTCTAATAGTTAGTTAACACCATCTGCTCTAATAGTTAGTTTACACCATCTGCTCTAATAGTTTAACACCATCTGCTCTAATAGTTTGTTAACACCATCTGCTCTAATAGTTAGTTAACACCATGTGCTCTAATAGTTAGTTAACACCATGTGCTCTAATAGTTAGTTAACACCATGTGCTCTAATAGTTAGTTAATACCATCTGCTCTAATAGTTAGTTAACACCATCTGCTCTAATAGTTTAACACCATCTGCTCTAATAGTTTGTTAACACCATCTGCTCTAATAGTTTAACACCATCTGCTCTAATAGTTTGTTAACACCATCTGCTCTAATAGTTTGTTAACACCATCTGCCCTAATAGTTAGTTAACACCATCTGCTCTAATAGTTAGTTAACACCATCTGCTCTAATAGTTAGTTAACACCATCTGCTCTAATAGTTAGTTAATACCATCTGCTCTAATAGTTTAACACCATCTGCTCTAATAGTTAGTTAACACCATCTGCTCTAATAGTTTAACACCATCTGCTCTAATAGTTAGTTAACACCATCTGCTCTAACAGTTAACAGTTAACATGAAGAGACGTCACAACTACATGTTCATGTGATTACATTAAATCAACTGACTGTTTCCATGTCTGTTAGTAAATGTTTGGTTTTTCAAAGAGATTATGAATAAATGAGAACAATTGACATTCAATAACCATTTATAGCAGAACAAACAATGAAGCTGACATAAACCAGAAACACCATACATTTAGTTAATTATAAATAAATAAAAAACGATGTATATTTATTTGTATTTAAACGTATCTCTGTCATCATTTCTTTAAACAATAAAAGATAATTTACCAACATTTCTGAAAATGGATAAATAGTGTTTTGGAATGAAAGTCTTCTTATGTTTCCCCATCTGAGCTCGGAGTAGATGAGAGACGTAATGTTTGTCTCTGTTGTGTTGAAGTCCAATCAAGCAGGAGAGACCAGCCTCCCCTGTACCCAGCTGTGTGTCCATGAAGAGGACCCGGTCTATGGATCGTCTTATAAACTTTAGAGAGGGAGACTTTTCTACTGAACAAAGGTAAGAAGAACTCATGGGTCATGGTCAGTGAGTTAAACAACACTGTCTCTAGTCATTTCTCCTCCCATTTTACCATTTATTTTGGTTGTTTTCATAATCCATAGGCTAATCCTTTTTTCCATTTTCATAGTCAACGATACAACGATATTTAACAAACACAACATTCCCTCCCTGTGTGTGTGTGTGTGTGTGTGTGTCCGTGTGTGTGTGTGTGTGTGTGTGTGTGTGTGTACTCCTTGGATGTTTTGTCCACAGAAACCAACAGGAGAGATCAGAGTCAGAGATTCTCAGTGGTCAGTCTTCCCAGAGTCATCAAACAGACCTGGCCTCCATATTCTGTGTATGTGGTCCTGTTATGTACATTTGTTTTTGTTTACCTCAAGTAAAGTTGATCTGTCAATCATTCATTAATAAGTTAGTGAGAAAGCATTTATTCTCTTGCTGAACTTATTTACTTTATTTATTTCAGTTGCTTGAAGAGAATATTATGACATTTGTGAAGAACGAGCTGAAGATGTTCAAGAGGATTCTTAGTCCAGAACTCCCACAAGGCTTTGAGAGTCAGAAGCAGGATAAGGAAGTGGTTGATGCTGAAGATGAGAAGCAGGAGAGCAGTGCCAGAGAGGGGGCTCTGAAGATCACACTGCACGTCCTGAGGAAAATGGACCAGAAGGAGCTCGCTGACACACTGGAGAAAAGTAAGAGCTGTCTGCCTCATGTTGAATGCTGTTTTATAAGAAACATTTAAAAGCTGTAGCTAAAGTACAGCTAAAGTAGCTGTGTAACTCAATGATATTGTAGCAGCCTTAACACAACACCTAGTGACCTCATCAAGTAGCAGCAGGGATGTGTTGTGTTGATTCATTTAGACAGAGAGAAGAGGAGAGACAGAGAGAGACAACATTAATAATAAGATAAATAATACCAATAATTATATAAATCAGTCACACCAGTGTGTAATGCATTATGAAAACATTTACACATTTATACAGACAGTTAAGATAATACATTATTACAATTTAAACTTTATTACACAGTCCTACAATAGTGTAGGCATTAAATCAGACGTAATATTAATATCCTCTGTGTTATTTCTTCATTCAGATGAGCTTGCTGTGATTTGCCAACGTGAACTCAAATCTAATCTAAAGAAGAAGTTTCAATGTGTATTTGAGGGGATCGCTAAACAAGGAAACCCAACACTTCTCAAAAAGATCTACACAGAGCTCTACATCACAGACGGTGGAACAGGAGAGGTCAATAATGAACATGAGTTGAGACAGATTGAGAAAACAACCAGGAAACAAGCCAGACCAGAGACTGCAATCAAATGTAACGACTTCTTCACACCCTTAACTGGACAAGACAAATTTATCAGAACTGTGCTGACAAAGGGAGTCGCTGGCATTGGAAAAACAGTCTCTGTGCAGAAGTTCATTCTGGACTGGGCTGAAGGAAAAACAAATCAGGATGTCCAATTTGTATTTTCATTCCCTTTTCGGGAGCTGAATTTGATGAAAGGGGAAAAACTCACTTTGATTGAACTTCTCAATCACTTCTCAATGGAAAACAAAGAATCAAGAATCTCCAACTACGACATGTACAAAATTCTGTTCATCTTTGATGGTCTGGATGAGTGCCGACTGCCCCTAGACTTCCAGAAGAACAAGATGTGTTGTGACGTCACAGAGTCAACCTCAGTGGATGTTCTGCTGACAAATCTCATCAAGGGAAATTTGCTTCCCTCTGCTCTCCTCTGGATAACTACCCGACCTGCAGCAGCCAATAAGATCCCTTCAGATTGTGTTGACCAGGTGACAGAGGTACGAGGGTTCAATGACCCACAGAAGGAGGAGTACTTCAGGAAGAGATTCAGTGATGATGACCTGGCCAGCAGAATCATCTCTCACATAAAGACATCAAGGAGCCTCCACATCATGTGCCACATTCCAGTCTTCTGTTGGATTTCTGCAACAGTTCTTGAACACTTGTTGAGTACAGACAAGAAAGAAGAGATGCCCAAGACTCTGACTGAGATGTACACACACCTTGTGGTGTTTCATACCAAACAGAAGAATGCAAAGTATCTTGGGAAAGAAGAGACAGGTCCACACTGGAATAAAGAGAGCATTCTGTCACTGGGAAAACTGGCTTTTCAACAGCTTGTGAATGGCAATTTGATTTTCTATGAAGAAGACCTGAAAGAGGCTGGCATTGATGTCAATGAAGCCTCAGTGTACTCAGGATTGTGTACACAGCTCTTTAAAGAGGAATGTGGGCTGTACCAGGACAAGGTGTACTGCTTCGTGCATCTGAGCATTCAGGAGTTTCTGGCTGCTGTATATGTGTTCCTCTCATTCATCAACAACAATGAGAATCTAATGGGCAAACCTAAATCAACTTCCAGGAGAGTTTCTGTGAAGATCAGACTTAAGCGTAAAGTTACCTTCTACAAGAGTGCTGTGGATAAAGCCTTACAAAGTGAGACAGGAAACATGGACCTTTTCCTCCGCTTCCTTCTGGGCCTCTCACTGGAGTCCAATCAGAAGCACTTACGAGGTCTACTGACAAAGACAAGAAGCAGCTCACAGAGCCATGAAGAAACAGTCAAGTACATCAAGGAGAAGATCAGGGAGAATCCCTCTCCAGAGAGGTGCATCAATCTGTTCCACTGTCTGAATGAACTGAATGACCATTCTCTAGTGGAGGAGATCCAAAGCTACCTGAGGTCAGGAAGGCTCTCAAAATCTAAACTGTCACCTGCACAGTGGTCAGCTCTGGTCTTTGTATTGCTGACTTCAGAAAAGGAGCTGGATGTGTTTGACCTGAAGAAATACTCCAGATCAGAGGAAGGTCTTCTGAGGCTGCTGCCAGTGGTCAAAGCTTCCAGAGCTGCTCTGTGAGTACATAAAATGATATTTAAGTACTAATCATCAGGAAGAAATATTCAGTTTAGAGTAAAATATATATTATTAAAAACATAATGAATCAATGCCTTGATGTTCACATTAGTATAACAATATGACCATAACATTCTAGGAGACGGAAGATGAATCTATATGTTGTTTGACAGAATAAACCAAATGCATCTGCAAATGTCCAACACTACTGGTGTTAAATTAACAGTGTGTTTGTGAAATCATGATTCTCTTTGCCAGGATGTCAGCCTGTCGAATCACAGAGAAAGGTTGTGCTTCTCTGGTCTCAGCTCTGAAGTCAAACCCCTCACACCTGAGAGAGCTAGATCTGAGTAACAATGACCTGAAGGATTCAGGAGTGAAGTTGCTCTCTGCTGGACTGGAGAATCCCCACTGTAAACTGGCGACTCTGAGGTCAGTATTCCTGTAGTTGGTCAACAAGTGATAACTGTTCACCAGATCCACATGTGTTTACCAGGCACACATAGTCCACATCATATGGACAGTGAAGCATACAGTTTTAAATTTGGTGCTATGCTCCATCATTTTGGATTTGAGATAGAATGTATCATATGAGTATTTTGATCACAGTATAAAATGTCACCTTTTATTTGAGGATATTTTCATACATATCTGTATTACCGTTTTGAAATTAAAGCACTTTACCTATCTAGTTCTAACATTTGAAAAATACATATTCACTTATATTGTGTTAAAGTAGTCAAAAGTTAAGTATTTTGTCTCAAATTCCTTCCCTGCAGTGTGTCACGAGAGTGTGTGTGGAGAGACCAAGACGCAGCGCAGGGATAGTAGTTCGACATCTTTATTTATTTATACTATGTAATAATATGTTATAAAGTACTATGTATAAATAAAAACACAAATTATGAACTACCGAACAAAAAACACGAATAGACTAAACGTCACGTACATCAACACAAACACGAAGGAACGGACAAAAGTGGCACACTTACTTTCACCGTGACTCGCGAAATGATCGACATAACGATAACGACCCACAAACCAGTGTGAAAATCTACAAACCTATGTAGGATCTCTAATAAGAGACGATGCGCTACAGCTGCCTCTAATTAGGGATCCCACACAAACCACCACCAGAAAGAGAACGAAAAGACCTGTCTGACTCTGACCATGGTTACATAGAGAAGCAAATAGGCTTCTCTATGGCCAGAGCCTGACAGTACCCGCCCCCCAAGGCGCGGACTCCCGGACACCAAAGAAAAACCACAAATACAAGGAGGGGGTTAAAGGGAGGGAAGACTAGTCCATCGGGGGCGGCTCTGGCTCCGGCGAAGTGGACAGTTTTCTCCCATGCCCCTTCTTTATATCCGGGCCCGGACTGGGTACCGGTGGGGCAAACGGCTCCGGCCATGGAGCGGGGAAAACAACCGGGCCCGGACTGGGCACCGGTGGAGCGGACTGCTCTGGCTCTGGAGCGGAGCAGATGGCTGGACCCGGAATGGGCACCGGTAGGGCGGACTGCTCTGGCACTGGAGCGGAGCAGACGGCTGGACCCGGAATGGGCACCGGTGGAGCGGACTGCTCTGGCACTGGAGCGGAGCAGACGGCTGGACCCGGACTGGATACCGGTGGAGCAGACTGCTCTGGCACTGGAGTGGAGCATGCGGCTGGACCCGGATTGGGCACCGGTAGGGCGGACTGCTCTGGCACTGGAGCGGAGCAGACGGCTGGACCCGGATTGGGCACCGGTGGAGAGGACTGCTCTGGCACTGGAGCGGAGCAGACGGCTGAACCCGGAGGTTCCGGGCTGCGGACCTTCGCTGGAGGTTCCGGGCTGCGGACCTTCGCTGGAGGTTCCGGGCTGCGGACCTTCGCTGGAGGTTTCCGGGCTGCGGACCTTCGCTGGAGGTTCCGGACCTTCGCTGGAGGTTCCGGACCTTCGCTGGAGGTTCCGGGCTGCGGACCTTCGCTGGAGGTTCCGGGCTGCTGACCTTCGCTGGAGGTTCCGGGCTGCGGACCTTCGCTGGAGGTTCCGGGCTGCGGACCTTCGCTGGAGGTTCCGGGCTGCGGACCTTCGCTGGAGGTTCTCGTCTGTCCATTAGCCTCAGCACTAGTACCCGTTGGCGCTCAAAGTCCTTCTCCTCCTCTATCTCTCGGAGGAGTGGGTCCTTCTGAGCCTCCAGCGGAAGCGCAACCCAGGCTCTCCACCACCTCGTCTGCTCCTCCTCCGGGTATTTATAGAACCCCTCGGGCTTCTCCCGATCCTGATCTGTGGGCAGACGAAGTGGTGGGCGATTCCCCGTCTTCAGCCTCTCCGGGCTCTGGCTGCACACCGATGGTGTGGTGCTCGCAGCAACAACGGACCTTTGCTTTTTCATCCTCCTCCATTGCGTCAAAACCCTCCCACGGTCCTCAGGACTCACCCTAGGCCACGTCGGAACTGGTACTGGCGCTAACTCCTCTTGGTCCGTCTCTCCCCAGTCGCGCTGCTTGGTCTCGCAGGGGTGGGTCGTTCTGTCACGAGAGTGTGTGTAGAGAGACCAAGACGCAGCGCAGGGATAGTAGTTTGACATCTTTATTTATTTATACTATGTAATAATATGTTATAAAGTACTATGTATAAATAAAAACACAAATGACGAACTACCGAACAAAAAACACGAATAGACTAAACGTCACGTACATCAACACAAACACGAAGGAACGGACAAAAGTGGCACACTTACTTTCACCGTGACTCGCGAAATGATCGACATAACGATAACGACCCACAAACCAGTGTGAAAATCTACAAACCTATGTAGGATCTCTAATTAGAGACGATAAGCTACAGCTGCCTCTAATTAGGGATCAACACAAACCACCACCAGAAAGAGAACGAAAAGACCTGTCAGACTCTGACCATGGTTACCAAGGGAAGCAAATAGGCTTCTCTATGGCCAGAGCCTGACACAGTGATAACATGAAGCTTGTGATTCTACAAACTTGTTGAATGCATTTGCAGTTTGTTTTGGTTGTGTTTTGGATGATGTTTTTCCCAATAGTAACTGAATGGTGAATAATGTCCTGTCATTTTGGAGTCACTTCACTTGTATTGTCAGTAAGAATAGAAGATGTTTCTGAACACTTCTACATTCATGTGGATGCTACCATGGTTATGAATAATCATGAATGAATCGTGAATGATGATGAATGAGAACGTTACAGAGACACAAAGATCATACCCCCTCTGTTATTGGTAATGGTGAGAGGTTAGCATGTTTTGTTCTAGTCTCTGTAACTTTCTCACTCATTATTATTCATGATTCATTCATGATTTTCTTAATCATGGCATCATCAGGATTCATTTAGTAGTGTTTAGAAACATGCTATCTACTCACTTAGAAGATTAATCCAGTCATCATCCACCATTCTGTTACTATTGGGCAAAACTTAACTCAAAACACAACCAAAACAAAACTTCAAATGCAACCAATGAGTTTGGGACCAAATACTAAACTTTTGATGACTTTAATACACTATAAGTGAATTGGTCAGAATACTTATGACTTCTTCAAATAAGGGGACTAGATACATAAAGTGCTTTTATTTTTCTAAATGGTGAAACAGATATGTATGAAAATACCCTCAAATAAATTGTATAATTTGTAAATTCGAATAATGATACATTCATTTATGAATCGATATGGTAGGTTTCAAGATACTGATATATCTGAATCCTTTGAAAAAAAAAATACTGGCCCTATTTTCACCACCAAAGAAAAGCAGTGTGGTTGTAATATGATTTGACTCTTTGCAGGATGTCAGTCTGTGGAGTCAGAAAGAAAGGCTGTGCTTTTCTGGTCTCAGCTCTGAAGTCAAACCCCTCACACCTGAGAGAGCTGGATCTGAGTAACAATCACCTGAAAGATTCAGGAGTGAAGCTGCTCTCTGCTGGACTGGAGAATCCCCACTGTAAACTGGAGACTCTGAGGTCAGTATTCCTGTAGTTGGTCAACTAGTGATAACTGTTCACCAGATCCACATGTGTTTACCAGGCACACATAGTCCACATCATATGGACAGTGAAGCATACAGTTTTAAATTTGCCGCTATGCTCCAGCATTTTCGATTTGAGATTGGTAATGGTGAGAGGTTAGCATGTTTTGTTCTAGCCTCTGTAACTTTCTCACTCATTATTATTCATGATTCATTCATGATTTTTCTTAATCATGGCATCATCAGGATTCATTTAGTAGTGTTTAGAAACATGTTATCTACTCACTTAGACAGAGGATTAATCCAGTCATCATCCACCATTCAGTTACTATTGGGCAAAACTTAACCCAAAACACAACCAAATCAAACTGCAAATGCAACCAATGAGTTTGGGACCAAATACTAAACTTTTGATGACTTTAATACACTATAAGTGAATTGGTCAGAATACTTATGACTTCTTCAAATAGGGGGACTAGATACATAAAGTGCTTTTATTTTTCTAAATGGTGAAACAGATATGTATGAAAATACCCTCAAATAAAAGGTTACATTATATACTGTCACCTCATATGAAATATTTGATCTCAAATCCACAATGCTGGAGTACAGAGCCACATTTAAAATGTTAGTTTCACTGTCAAACTAGATATGGTGTGGACTGTATACTCAATACAATCTAAATCTGATACTTCACTGTCTGTCTTTTGACTGATACTGCTTTTTAAACTGGTCTGGTCAGTCTACTCAAATATTTGTAATATTAAAAAAAATCTCTACAAGCAATAATTTCTAATAATGATACATTAATTTATGAATAGATATGGCAGGTTTCAGGACACTGATATATCTGAATATTTAAACAAATATACACTGCCACTATTTTCACCTCCAAAGAATATCAGTGTGGTTGTAATATGATTTTACTCTTTGCAGGCTGTCAGTCTGTCTAGTCACAGAGGAAGGCTGTGCTTCTCTGGCCTCAGCTCTGAAGTCAAACCCCTCACACCTGAGAGAGCTGGATCTGAGTAACAATGACCTGAAGGATTCAGGAGTGAAGCTGCTCTCTGCTGGACTGGAGAATCCCCACTGTAAACTGGAGACTCTGAGGTCAGTATTCCTGTAGTTGGTCAACAAGTGATAACTGTTCACCAGATCCACATGTGTTTACCAGGAACACATAGTCCACATCATATGGACAGTGAAGCATACAGTTTAAAATTTGGCGCTATGCTCCAGCATTTTCGATTTGAGATTGGTAATGGTGAGAGGTTAGCATGTTTTGTTCTAGCCTCTGTAACTTTCTCACTCATTATTATTCATGATTCATTCATGATTTTTCTTAATCATGGCATCATCAGGATTCATTTAGTAGTGTTTAGAAACATGTTATCTACTCACTTAGACAGAGCATTAATCCAGTCATCATCCACCATTCAGTTACTATTGGGCAAAACTTAACCCAAAACACAACCAAATCAAACTGCAAATGCAACCAATGAGTTTGGGACCAAATACTAAACTTTTGATGACTTTAATACACTATAAGTGAATTGGTCAGAATACTTATGACTTCTTCAAATAGGGGGACTAGATACATAAAGTGCTTTTATTTTTCTAAATGGTGAAACAGATATGTATGAAAATACCCTCAAATAAAAGGTTACATTATATACTGTCACCTCATATGAAATATTTGATCTCAAATCCACAATGCTGGAGTACAGAGCCACATTTAAAATGTTAGTTTCACTGTCAAACTAGATATGGTGTGGACTGTATACTCAATACAATCTAAATCTGATACTTCACTGTCTGTCTTTTGACTGATACTGCTTTTTAAACTGGTCTGGTCAGTCTACTCAAATATTTGTAATATTAAAAAAAATCTCTACAAGCAATAATTTCTAATAATGATACATTAATTTATGAATAGATATGGCAGGTTTCAGGACACTGATATATCTGAATATTTAAACAAATATACACTGCCACTATTTTCACCTCCAAAGAATATCAGTGTGGTTGTAATATGATTTTACTCTTTGCAGGCTGTCAGTCTGTCTAGTCACAGAGGAAGGCTGTGCTTCTCTGGCCTCAGCTCTGAAGTCAAACCCCTCACACCTGAGAGAGCTGGATCTGAGTAACAATGACCTGAAGGATTCAGGAGTGAAGCTGCTCTCTGCTGGACTGGAGAATCCCCACTGTAAACTGGAGACTCTGAGGTCAGTATTCCTGTAGTTGGTCAACAAGTGATAACTGTTCACCAGATCCACATGTGTTTACCAGGAACACATAGTCCACATCATATGGACAGTGAAGCATACAGTTTAAAATTTGGCGCTGTGCTCCAGCATTTTGGATTTGAGATAGAATGTTTAATATTAGGTGACAGAACAGAATGTCAACATTTATTTCAGGGTATTCATAAATATATGTTTTACCGTTTAGAAATTAAAGCACTTTATTTATGTAGTTCTCCCAATTGTCATGATTATTTCAACAAATTAATTTAGTCAAAAGTTTAATATTTGGATCAATATTCCTTCCCTGCAGTGATAACATGAAGCTTGTGATTCTACAAACTTGTTGAATGCATTTGCAGTTTGATTTGGTTGTGTTTTGGACGATGTTTTAGTCACTTTTGAGATGAAACCATTAATCATCCACCATTCAGTTACTATTGGGCAAAACATAACCCAAAACAAAACTGCAAATGCATCCAATGAGTTTGGGACCAAATACTAAACTTTTGAGTACTTTAATACACTATAACCCTCCCGTTGTCCTGGCTGGGTCAATATGACCACGGCAACATGTGTTAGAGCGAGCGGCGTCGTCGTCGTCGGAGGCTGTGAGCCGGTGGTGGTGGTAGAGGGACACGCCTGAGCTAACAACGCATGGCTAATTTGTAAGAGAGTCATAGTCACTGGAGCCGTTTAGGTAGTCTCCGAAGAATATAAAGGTGAATGTATATTTTGTTATCAATGGTAATAAAAAGAACCACAACAAACTCTGGGTGTACAGAATCACTTTGATTTTATTCTACAAAGGAATGAAATGTGACAAAGTGCCTGAAAACACAAGTGTTGTTGAAAGTACACAATGTCCAGGGGTTTGCCGACCCAGGTTTGATGACACCTAACAGATGGTCATTCTCATCCAAGGACACATAGACCAAGTCTCTACATTTGAGTATCCTTGATAAAGCACTCAGTGTTGTTCTTAGGCCCCCAAGTGAACGAGGAGCACTCGCCAACCCTGTGGTGGCAGACGTCTAACAGTTGACTTTTCTCGTCCAAAGACACATTCGCCAAGTCTCTGCATCGGATCAAGGGGGATTTGCCCAAGTTCCCTGTGCGCAGAGCATTGGTACGCTGCTGCTGCTGCTGCATCGGAGAATCCTTATCAACAACAAATGACTCAGCGGCATTGTCAGGCACCCTGGTTGAACGCGTATGCCTCACCACGACGGAAAGGCTATTTCGCTCAGGCTCATCATCCATCTCTGAGGTGCCGCCGGGTGGCTTGAAGTCATCGAGCATGGAGAAGGCGCTGGTACACAGAGCCTGTATCCTGTCAAGCAGTTCGGCGTACCGCCTGACAAAGACATCCCCTAGGGCCTCGTATCGGTCCAAAGGCATGCGGATGAAATGGGTGAAGCTCATCTTGTCAAAGAACACGGCACACTGGGACATTCCCATGACCCTAAGGCACTTGACAAGTAGCGGATCAAGCTGACTCTGTTCCCGACGACACTGCCTCTTGTGCCTCTCTAGCCGTTGCTGCTGAAGGACGTTAGAAAGAGAATACATGTTGTATTATGACATACAGCTCCAGGGAGTCTGCAATGTATTATTATAATAGTATTAGTTTTAGTTTTTTTTTCTGCAAAAGGTTCTCCTCCTTTTATTGAGAATAATACTTTGACTGTGAACACTGGGCACCCGTATCCCTGTAGTCAAGCATAACCCTCCCGTTGGTTGTTGTCTTCCTGGCTGGTGGTTGTGGAGTGCCAACCCAGGGGGCCTGTCCTTTCGGTGTCAAAATGACCCCCAGGCAATGTGTTAGAGCGAGTGGCCCCTGGGCCTGTCCTTTCGGTGTCAAAACGACCCAGGCAATGTGTTAGAGCGAGTGGCCCCTGGGCCTGTCCATTCGGTGTCAAAACAACCCAGGCAATGTGTTAGAACCCCGGGGCCTGTCCTTTGAGGATCAAAACGACCCAGGCAATGTGTTAGAGTGAGTGGCTGTGGAAGCAGCAATTGGGGCCTGTCCTTTGAGGGTCAAAACGACCCAGGCAATGTGTTAGAGCGAGTGGCTGCTGTGGAAGCAATGTATTACATACAGCGAGTGGCTGTGGTGGAGCGCCAACCCCCGGGGCCTGTCCTTTCGGTGTCAAAACGACCCAGGCGATGTGTTAGAGCGAGTGGGCAGCTGTGAGCTATGAGGTTGTAGTGAGACAAACCCTCCTCCAGTCTTCCCGGGGTCATTCTGACCGAGGCAACAATGTGTTACAGCCAGAAGCTGTGGAGCCACGATAACCCTCAGTCTGTTGTCCTCGGGTCAAAAGGACCCGCCGTGTCTGCCGCCGTCATTAACTAACTAACTAAGTAAGAGCCAGAGGCTTTTTCTTTTAGCACGTCCTAGACCACCAGCAAGGCCAGCGTTAGCAGGCCATGTAAGGGCTAGGAAACAACAAGATACTACTAATAAATATTGCCTCGGGGAAGGCACTTCAAGACACGTCCCGACGTGAGGTCTTGGGGGCTCCCCCAGCCTAGGTACCGAAGCCATGAGTGGTCGTTTCACCGCCAAACAGGTCCTAGAACAGATATTTTCCAAAGACTTTGACTGGGAAGAGGAAGCTGAGGACGTGTCAGAAGAAGACGTGAGGAAGAAGAAGAAGAAGAAGAAGAGCGAGGAGACCGCGGACAACTACATGATGAAATCCCTCAAGTGGAAAGAGAGACTTTCGGGTCGAGAAACGGCCAAATCGAATGGTCCTCGGTGCCCTGCGACAACAATCGTGTCGGCGGGCGGCAGAGGATAACAGGGCTGCGGCGCCCGAGGACATGAGGCCGGGGCCTACGGCACACGCCGTCGGCCAGGCCAGTGACATCCTCCCGACGTTCCGCCTGTTTGTCACACCGGAGATAGAAGACATCATCCTGGAGATGACCAATCTGGAGGGCTTTCGAAAATACGGAGACGGCGACAACGGCGATAGAGGATGGAAGGGGATGGACGCCACCGACCTGCGCGCCTACATAGGGCTGCTCATCCTAGCCGGAGTGTACAGGTCCCGAGGCGAGGCCGCCGCTTCTCTGTGGGACGCCTAGAGCGAGGGGACCATTTTCCGCGCCACCATGCCGCTCAAAGTCTTTCACGCTTACTCGAGACTTCTTTGATTCGACGACCGCCAGACCAGACCCCGTGAGAGAGGTCTGGGACAAGTGGGTCGAGCGGCTGCCGCTCCTCTACAATCCCGGGCCCGACGTGATGGTGGACAAGCAACAGGTCCTGTTCAGAGGTGGGGCTGGCTGGGGTGCACAAGTCATTTTCCTCACACATCTGTAGTAAAAAACACACACACACAACAGAAAAGGAAAAGAAATGCCTGTCATTCTTTCCACCACCAACACCACCACCACCACAGCCGCCTATTGCTAATCGCTTCTTTCCTTTTTCCCTCTCTCTTTTCTTCTCTCCTCCAATAAAACACAAAACAAAACTGTCCTTTCCGTCAGTATATTCCCAGCAAGCCAGCCAAATACGGCATCAAGTCGTGGGTGGCCTGCGACTCCAAATCCAGCTAAGCCTGGAAGATGCAAGTCTACACCGGGAAGCCCACCGCCCGAGGCCCAGAGAAGAACCAGGGGATGCGGGTCGTGCTCGATCTGACGCACGGACTCAGGGGTCACAACGTCACCTGCGACAATTTCTTCACCTCCTATGAACTCGCGCGGCAGCTCCTGCTGAGGAGGAACGTCACCCTGGTCGGAAAGAACAAGCCCGAGCTCCCGCCCGCGCTGCTCGCCTCAAAGGACAGGCGCCTCTTCTCCTCCAAGTTCGCCTTCACGCCCACCACCGCTGTAGTGTCCTACCTCCCAAAGAAAAACAAGATTGTATTACTCCTCAGCACGCTGCACACCGAGGCTCACGTTAGCCGTCGGCACGACAAGAAGCCGGCCATCATCCTAGACTACAACAGCAACAAAGGAGGTGTGGACAACCTAGATAAGGTGATTGGAACCTACAGCTGCAGGAGGATGACTGCCCGCTGGCCTCTGGTCATCTTCCACAACATCATAGACGTTTCCTCCTACAACGCCTTTGTCATATGGAGAGAGATCAACCCCACTTGGATGCCAGGTAAGCGCAACAAGAGGAGGGTGTTCCTCGAGCAGCTGGGAAAGGCGCTCGTGACTCCGTTCATCCAAAGAAGGGCCCGTCTCCCTCGCACCGAAGCACTCTTCAAAACACTTCAAAGCACGTCTCTTCATCCGCCCGCGGCCGCCGCAGCAGCAGCAAGCAAGTAAGAGGAAGAGGTGTCAGGTCTGCCCGACAAAGAAGGACCGTAAAACACACACTGTGTGCTCCAGGTGTATCAGATACATCTGCAAAGGCTGTTCACACGTATACTGTCCCTCATGTTCCAATTCGCCCTTTAGTGAGAGCGGGACAGTTCGACCCGAAGGGCACGGCGTGTTTACAGAATACCAGGACAACGGGAGGGTTATGTGAATTGGTCAGAATACGTATGATTTCTTCAAATAGGGGGACTAGATACATAAAGTGCTTTTATTTTTCTAAATGGTGAAACAGATATGTATGACAATACCCTCAAATAAAAAGTGACATTATATACTGTCACCTCATATGAAACATTTGATCTCAATTCCACAATGCTGGAGTACAGAGCCACATTTAAAATGTTAGTTTCACTGTCAAACTAGATATTGTGTGGACTGTATACTCAATACAATCTAAATCTGATACCTCACTGTCTGTGTTTTGACTGATACTGCTTTTTAAACTGGTCTGGTCAGTCTACTCATATATTTGTACTATACATTTTTTTCTCTACAATCAATACTTTGATAATTTGTAATTTATAATAATGATAGATTGCTTTGTGAATAGAAATGGCAGGTTTCAGGACACTGATATCTGAATATGTTTAAAAATATATATTGCCAATATTTTCAAGTCTAAAGAATAGCAGTGTGGTTGTAATATGATTTGACTCTTTGCAGGCTGTCAGTCTGTCTAGTCACAGAGAAAGGCTGTGCTTCTCTGGTCTCAGCTCTGAAGTCAAACCCCTCACACCTGAGAGAGCTGGATCTGAGTAACAATGACCTGAAGGATTCAGGAGTGAAGCTGCTCTCTGCTGGACTGGAGAATCCCCACTGTAAACTGGAGACTCTGAGGTCAGTATTCCTATAGTTGGTCAACAAGTGATAACTGTTCACCAGCTCCACATGTGTTTAGCAGGCACACACAGTCCACATCATATGGACAGTGAAGCATACAGTTTTAAATTTGCCTCTGTGCTCCAGCATTTTGGATTTGACATAGAATGTTTCATAGGCGACAGTACAGAATGTCAACATTTATTTCAGGTTATTCATAAATATCTGTTTTACCGTTTAGAAATGACAGGACTTTATTTATGTAGTTCTCCCATTTGAAAAAGTAATGATTATTTCAACAAATTAATTTAGTCAAAAGTTTAGTATTTGGATCAATATTCCTTCCCTGCAGTGATAACATGAAGCTTGTGATTCTACAAACTTGTTGAATGCATTTGCAGTTTGTTTTGGTTGTGTTTTGGATAATGTTTTTCCCAATAGTAACTGAATGGTGAATAATGTCCTGTCATTTTGGAGTCACTTCACTTGTATTATCAGAAAGAATAGAAGATGTTTCTGAACACTTCTACATTCATGTGGATGCTACCATGGTTATGAATAATCATGAATGAATCGTGAATGATGATGAATGAGAACGTTACAGAGACACAAAGATCATACCCCCTCTGGTATTGGTAATGGTGAGAGGTTAGCATGTTTTGTTCTAGCCTCTGTAACTTTCTCACTCATTATTATTCATGATTCATTCATGATTTTTCTTAATCATGGAATCATCAGGATTCATTTAGTAGTGTTTAGAAACATGTTATCTACTCACTTAGAAGATGAATCCAGTCATCATCCACCATTCTGTTACTATTGGGCAAAACTTAAATCAAAACACAACCAAAACAAACTGCAAATGCAACCAATGAGTTTGGGACCAAATACTATACTTTTGACTACTTTAATACACTATAATTGAATTGGTCAGAATACTTATGACTTCTTCAAATAGGGAACTAGATACATAAAGTGCTTTTATTTTTCTAAATGCTGAAACAGATATGTATGACAATACCCTCAAATAAAAGGTGACATTATATACTGTCACCTCATATGAAACATTTGATCTCAAATCCACAATGCTGGAGTACAGAGCCACATTTAAAATGTTAGTTTCAATGTCAAACTAGATATTGTGTGGACTGTATACTCAATACAATCTACATCTGATACTTTACTGTCTGTCTTTTGACTGATACTGCTTTTTAAACTGGTCTGGTCAGTCTACTCAAATATTTGTATTATAAATGTTTTTCTCTACAATTCAATACTAATGATACATTCATTTGTGAATAGATTTGGCAGGTTTCAGGACACTGATATATCTGAATATGTTGAAAACATTACTGCCACTATTTTCACCACCAAAGAATAGCATTGTGGTTGTAATATGATTTGACTCTTTGCAGGCTGTCAGGCTGTCTAGTCACAGAGGAAGGCTGTGCTTCTCTGGTCTCAGCTCTGAAGTCAAACCCCTCACACCTGAGAGAGCTGGACCTGAGATACAATCACCCAGGAGACTCAGGAGTCAGACTGCTCTCTGCTGGACTGGAGGATCCACACTGCCGACTGGAGAAACTCAAGTATGTAGAGGGATAATGTCAATGTTCATATCAGACATGTTGGAGTTATCAGACTAGTTAAGACAAACATTATTACCACCACTCAGACTAATATGATGACAGAGGGGGGGGGGGGGGGTATGTGTGTGTGTGTGTGTGTGTGTGTTCACGTGTATCCCTCAATGTCTGTCTTTTCTTCTACTTACCGTTACAGTGTGGAACATGGTGGAGAGAACACAATGAAACCTGGACTTAGAAAATGTGAGTGTTGACTGCTGTGAAGAATATGACTAAGAATAAGTCTTAATTCAAGTTAAGTCAAAGACCACCATCATTACTTACTTGGTTATATTAAATATCAGCTGGAGTTCTACAGAAGCACAAATCAGGGACACCAAAGTTTAGAAAGAGTTGATTTGACAATGTGTGTGTGTGTGTGGCGTGTTCGTGTTACATTAGAAATGTGGTGTGTGTGTGTGTGTGTGTGTGTGTGTGTGTGTGTTCATCCATGTATACAGGTGTGTGTCCAAAGTGTGTGTGTGTGTGTTCAGGATATGTGTGTGTGTGTCCTGGATGTTTGTGTGTGTGTGTGTGTGTGTGTAATTAATGTGAATAAGTGTATTTTATATCACCATACAGTATAACATATGATCATTCAACAAGTCTCAAGTTACCTTAACTTCTCCTTTTGATACCTAGAAACATCTACATTAAATGAATTAGTGAAAAGTGAGTTAACATTCTAATGTGAATGATGATGATGTCTAATATTGTGTCTGGTTTCATCCATCAGATGTCTGTGATCTCACACTGGACCCAAACACAGTAAACAGAAACCTCTCTCTGTCTGAGGAGAACAGAAAGGTGACATGGAGGAGAGAGAAGCAGACGTATCCTGATCACCCAGAGAGATTTGAGGACTGTAGACAGGTGCTGTGTAGAGAGGGTCTGACTGGGCGCTGTTACTGGGAGGTAGAGTGGAGTGGGAGAGCGGCTGGTATAGGAGTGACATATAAAGGAATCAACAGGAGAGGATGGGGTGATGACTGTCTGATTGGATCCAATGACAAGTCCTGGAGTCTGAGCTGCTCTGACAACAGTTACAGAGCCTGTCACAATAATAACTTCACTACCATAGACGTCCCCTCCTCCAGCTCCCACAATAATAACTCCACTACCATAGACGTCCCCTCCTCCAGCTCCCACAATAATAACTCCACTACCATAGACGTCCCCTCCTCCAGCTCCAACAATAATATCTCCACTACCATAGACGTCCCCTCCTCCAGCTCACACAATAATAACTCCACTACCATAGACGTCCCCTCCTCCAGCTCCAACAATAATATCTCCACTACCATAGACGTCCCCTCCTCCAGCTCCCACAATAATAACTCCACTACCATAGACGTCCCCTCCTCCAGCTCCCACAATAATAACTCCACTACCATAGACGTCCCCTCCTCCAGCTCCCACAATAATAACTCCACTACCATAGACGTCCCCTCCTCCAGCTCCCACAATAATAACTCCACTACCATAGACGTCCCCTCCTCCAGCTCCCACAATAATAACTCCACTACCATAGACGTCCCCTCCTCCAGCTCCAACAGAGTAGGAGTGTATCTGGACTGGCCAGCCGGCACTCTGTCCTTCTACAGAGTCTCCTCTGACACACTGACCCACCTGAACACATTCTACACCACATTCACTGAGCCCCTCTATCCAGTGTTTAGGGTTCATTTTGACTCCTCAGTGACCCTAAAATAATAACCATGGTAACCATACACACACATGACACAAACACAGGACACACATACACTGAACACACACACACACACACACACACACACTGGAAACACACACACACTGGACAAACACACATACACACAGACGTATGCACACACAGTGGACACACACACACACACTGGACAAACACACACACACACACACACACTGGACACGGATACACACACACAAACACACAGACGTCTACACACACACACACACTGGACACACACACACTGGACACACACACTAGACAGACACTACACACACACACACACACACACACACACACACACACACACACACACACACACAAGACACACACACACACACACACACACACACACTAGACACACACACACCCACTCACTAGATACACACACACACACACACACACATACTGGACACACCCACACACACAATGGATACACTACACACACACACACACACACACTGGACACACACACACACTGGACACACACACACTGGACACACACACACTGGACACACACACACTGGACACACACACACACACACACTGGACACACACACACAAAAACACACACGCACACACACTACACACACACACACACACTGGACACACACACTGGACACACACACTAGACACACACACACACACACTAGACACACACACACACACTGTACACACACACACACCACACTTTACACACACACACACACACACACACACACACTGGATATACACAAACACTGGAAACACAAACACACCCACACACACAGACTGGACACACACATACACATACACACACACTGGACACACACAACCACACACACTAGACAAACACACTGGACACACACACACTGGACACACACACACACACACACTGGACACACACACTGGACACACACACACACACTCAAACTGGACACACACACACTGGACACACACAAAAACACACACGCACACACACTACACACACACTGGACACACTGGACACACACACACACACACACACACACACACTTGGGGCGGCAGGTAGCCCAGTGGTTAGAGTGTTGGGCCTGTAACCGAAAGGTTGCTGGATCGAATCCCCGAGCTGACAAGGTAAAAATCTGTCCTAGGCCGTCATTGAAAATAAGAATATGTTCTTAACTGACTTGCCTAGTAAAATAATAATAATAATAATAATAATAATAATAAAAAAATTAAAAAAACACTTGACACACACACACACAGGACACACACACACGATAAACACTGGACACACACAACCACACACACTAGACAAACACACACACACACACCACACTTTACATGGAGACACACACACTGGACATAACAACCACACATTCTGGACACACACACATTAGCCAGACTCATACACACACACTGGACACAGACACTGGATATGGACACACACAAACACTGGACACACACAGACTGGACACACACACATGACACACACACAGACTGGACACACACACACACTGGACATTCACATACACAAATACTGGACATACTGGACACATACACACACACACGTCTTCCTATAATAGTGAGGACTTTGACACAGGACCTTCAAATGAGGACCATCATTTCTGATAGAATTGGGAACAAACAGACACCTCATTCCAGCACTAAGTGGTCCCACAAACACAGATGTCACTTCAAACCTCCAATGAAAAAATAGACATGCAGGGCACCAGTCTAGTGAGGACCAGTGGTTGCTAGGCAGTTTATGGATCACAGGGTCTAGAACAGCTTCTATCCCAGTTCTATCTGCCTGTTAAATCAAGCAACCTAAACTGTTTTCATCATACTTTTACAACATGACTCAACCTTTTTTTATTTTAGGATCTTACCACTTTGCATTTTTATTGATGTTCTTATGATATATTTGACTGTTTATGTGTATGTACCACAGGAGGTTGGTGGGACCTTAATTGGGGAGGACATGATTGTAATGGCTGGAGAGGAATAAGTGGAATGGTATCAAATACATCAAACACGTGGTTTCCATGGTTTCCATGTGTTTGATGCCATTTCATTGGCTCCGTTCCAGACATTATTATGAGCCGTCCTCCCCTCAGCAGCCTCCTCTGGTATGTACTATGGACACACACAAACACTGGACACACACAGACTGGACACACACACATGACACACACACAGACTGGACACACACACACACTGGACATTCACATACACAAATACTGGACATACTGGACACATACACACACACACGTCTTCCTATAATAGTGAGGACTTTGACACAGGACCTTCAAATGAGGACCATCATTTCTGATAGAATTGGGAACAAACAGACACCTCATTCCAGCACTAAGTGGTCCCACAAACACAGATGTCACTTCAAACCTCCAATGAAAAAATAGACATGCAGGGCACCAGTCTAGTGAGGACCAGTGGTTGCTAGGCAGTTTATGGATCACAGGGTCTAGAACAGCTTCTATCCCAGTTCTATCTGCCTGTTAAATCAAGCAACCTAAACTGTTTTCATCATACTTTTACAACATGACTCAACCTTTTTTTATTTTAGGATCTTAACACTTTGCATTTTGTATTGATGTTCTTATGATATATTTGACTGTTTATGTGTATGTACCACAGGAGGTTGGTGGGACCTTAATTGGGGAGGACATGATTGTAATGGCTGGAGAGGAATAAGTGGAATGGTATCAAATACATCAAACACGTGGTTTCCATGGTTTCCATGTGTTTGATGCCATTTCATTGGCTCCGTTCCAGACATTATTATGAGCCGTCCTCCCCTCAGCAGCCTCCTCTGGTATGTACTGTCCTATATGTGAGAGAGCTCCAACAAGGAATTACAATGTATGTATTACTTTTAATACCTGCAAATGGTAAATAAACTACTTGAACCCTTTATGAATGTCTGAAGACGACTAGGCTGTTGACATCTGACAAAAGGTGAAAATATTACAGGAATATTCTGCAAATGTTGATGAAGACGTCACTCAATACACCCAAAACAACATGCAGTCTTTCCACAAGACTCCCATGAAGTTATAGTGACGTTATGAGTTGACGTTAAAGTAACATACTCAGAACATACTGCACTCTTTAATACTGTTTTAGATGTATCCTCTGTTTAAACATTTAAACTCTTACAATAACACCTTAAAATACCAATGTGATCATTTGTTGTATGTCTTTTATGTTGAAAAATTAATTGTACCATTATATATGGACATATGCTCCATAATTATACCATTATATATGGACATATGCTCCATCATTGTACCATTATATATGGACATATGCTCCATCATTGTACCATTATATATGGACATATGCTCCATCATTGTACCATTATATATGGACATATGCTCCATCATTGTACCATTATATATGGACATATGCTCCATCATTATACCATTATATATGGACATATGCTCCATCATTGTACCATTATATATGGACATATGCTCCATCATTGTACCATTATATATGGACATATGCTCCATCATTGTACCATTATATATGGACATATGCTCCATCATTGTACCATTATATATGGACATATGCTCCATCATTGTACCATTATATATGGACATATGCTCCATCATTGTACCATTATATATGGACATATGCTCCATCATTGTACCATTATATATGGACATATGCTCCATAATTGTACCATTATATATGGACATATGCTCCATCATTGTACCATTATATATGGACATATGCTCCATCATTGTACCATTATATATGGACATATGCTCCATCATTGTACCATTATATATGGACATATGCTCCATAATTGTACCATTATATATGGACATATGCTCCATAATTGTACCATTATATATGGACATATGCTCCATCATTGTACCATTATATATGGACATATGCTCCATCATTGTACCATTATATATGGACATATGCTCCATAATTGTACCATTATATATGGACATATGCTCCATCATTGTACCATTATATATGGACATATGCTCCATCATTGTACCATTATATATGGACATATGCTCCATCATTGTACCATTATATATGGACATATGCTCCATCATTGTACATGAATATATTGTACTTTTCATAAAAAAACATACTTGAAACCAGAATAAAATGTTAATAGTGAAAACTATTGTGTTATTGATGTTACGTTGCCTCTCCCAGTCGCAGGTTGACGTTTGTCATGAATCTTGCCTTGGAGGCAGAACTGTGCAATTTCCTCTAGATATGCCAGCTGCAAAGTCAACATTGTCTACATGGTAAACATTAGTGTAAAATAATAGTGTTTTATGGTGTTAAATGAAGGTAAGGATTATCATTGTGGTTAAGGTTAAAGTTGTGATTAAAATCTGATTGTATTACTTTGTGCCTGTGCCAGCTAGTGACCACTATGCAGAACTGCCTCCAGAACAAGATTCATGACAATAAATTCCAACCTGCCTCCCAGTCATCCCCTCCTTATCTTTACAAGGCTGCAGAACGATGCCGGATTCAAAACGTAGAATTTGCTGCGAGGAGGCAGAATCATAAGATCATTTATTTTGGTTCTGTCCATATGGAGCAGGTTTTTGGTCACAGGTCCAGGAATGGCTGAAGAACTGCAACATTTACCTGGAGCTAAATCTGCAGATAGCAATACTGGGTGACTTGAAAAGTCATAGTCAATCCATCAATAATATAATAATTATTTTAACTAAAATGTTTATCTTTAATTTACAATCTGTAGAAACTACGAGAATAGAAAGGTTCCTGAACTTTTGTGAAGCATCACAGACACAGTTGAACAATATATGGTGAATATAAATCCAATATGGATGGTGTTAAGAGATAGATGGGAGGAGTTGAATGGAGCTGAAGGGCTGGACTAATAACAACAAGATAACACATGTAAAACATACAGGGTCTGTAGAATGTATATAGGTTCAGGACTATTGGGAAATAGAACAGTTACAAATATATGGCAAATAGAAATCAAACTGGATGGACATTAGAAACAGAGGAAGGCCAGGACTAAAAACAAACACAATAGAACTGTTGTAAAATAGATTGTGTCTGTAAAATGTGTATAGTATGTATAAGCAGGAAGTAGAAGCTACAATGTTATTGTTCATTAGTTTACTCCAACTGGGCGAGCGGTGCTAGGGATTATGGGGAGTAATGAAGGAAGGTTTATTCAATAAAAAGTATGTATATATATATATATACACACTCACACATACTGTGACTATTGATATTACAGGAATATTCTGGAGAGAATGTCATACCAGACCACACAGCAAATTTGAAATCTAAATGATCCAATTTCTTCAGCAAGAGAGTGGGCCTCAACTTTCACTGTGGAGTCATTAGCATGTTCCCTGACTTCTAACAAAGCTTCTCTCACCTTGCCTGCTTGGAAGCGTAAAGGTTCAACACTGTTAACCCGTCTCTCCCATCGCGTTTCACTCAGGACTTGAGTGTGACGTCCACATTCTTCTGCAAGATGGCCCACCTTTGAGGAGAACCTGAGAAGAGTCTGTAAAGTTTTTCCACAGTTCCAAAAAAACAAGTGTCATCCCTGGACGTTTTAGCAGCATCTGAAATCATTAGATTTAAGGTATGCGCTCCACAAGGCACATAAGCACATGGATGTTTTGCTAACAGCCTAGCCTGCACACCTTTATTTTTGCCCTTCATGTTTGCACCATTGTCATACGATTGTCCCCTACAGTCCTGGAAAGGGACGTTCAATTCTTCAAGCCTGTTAAGAATTAGTGTGGACAAGACTAGACCAGTAGATTCAGGAGCTATGAGAAATCCCAAGAAGTGTTCCTTTATCTCTGCGTTGCTGTTAACTTACCTGCCACATCCGCTGAGGTTGAAACAGACATGGAAGGAACAGTAGGATCAGTGGATGCAGGTGCTGATAAAGTGCTCCTCGCATATAATAAGTAATTATAGTAATTATTATAATAATAAAAGCTAGCTAGCCATGTTAGAAGTCATATTAGAACGTAATGCAACTGTCTGTCAAAAATAAAAAAAGATCTCACATGATTTATCTCTATAAATATATTGATCTGGGATTATTGAAAACTCACCTGCTGCATCATCATCCACTGTAGCGCTGGTACTTGGGGCAGGTGGCTTAGTGCCCCACCTCCAAAATATTTCAACAGTGCTCCTAGGGAAGTGTCATAAGAGTACACAGTTGACGGAACAGACTGTTATTTTAACAACATAAATGATTATACACAGCAGCAAGCTATCTGTACAACTGAAACAACAACTCTTAATCTATAACTAGCTAATTGAGGCATAATGATATTGGAATATAATAACAAAGACCCCAAAATGGTAGGTTAATATAAATATTGTTAAGCTGTCATCAGTACCAAGTTTATGGAACAGAACATTATTTTTAAATATATACCCATTAACAAGTTATTTTTACACAGAAGACAAAAACTTTATAGTATTTATGTAACATCCACAGAGCGTACTCAGGTTCTCCCTCCTTTACATAGGCACAGACCAGTAATCACTTTATACAAAAATAGTTTATTGTAGCCTATACAAAATATCAGAAGTGCAGATACTATAAAGGGTCTGGATTGTTTACAGAATAGATCAGAATCAGTCAGTACTTTATAACAGAGACATGGGCCAATCTCTGCAACAACACCAGCACAGCAACATTAGCATTCTCAAACAATACATTATACCCATTACTTAAAACACAAAGCACGCACACAAACACGTACCTCCTAAAATGTCCCACCATGTCCTCCGTTTGCACACGCTACCTCACATCGTTGTCACACGCGTTCACACCTCCGACTGATGCAGCCTCTCGTAGCCAGCAGCACACCGCGTGTTGCTAGCTGCTCATACAAAGGACCGGTTAACTGCACAGCAAACCATTGAATGTGCTGCCCTCCCCAATCACTCACTATTAAACACCTGTTGGTAGCTAGGGCCGTGATCTGAGCCCATAGAACTAGCTTAGTCATATGTTGTATTATAATATATTAATATGTCAAGGCTATATACAGATGTTTATTCAAATGTGAACTTTCCTAAAACAAGAAGCTATGCTTCCTATGCTGCCTAGGCTATGTTAACTAACAGCTAGCCAGCTAACGCGTTAGCTTGCAACATAGCCTAGCTAGCATATAGCAAAGTTCAATGACAATGCCGATCTAAATTTCTCTTGCTATTATACATTCACCTAGGTGGATTTAAGATGAAATCGGTTTTAACGGGGTGAACCTAGCTACTGTTATATTTTGTTAGCTAATATTAGATTAAAATTATAACTAGCTAGCTAACGTTAGCTGAACATACATTGACTGAACCGAAGGCTTGTTTGACGCATCTATCTAGACAGTCAATTAATGTTTATGGTAAAATACTGTAATTATTCATGCAAACATACCTTTATCTTGCTGCTTTTTCTCTTCCTCGGTTTTCTTCTTTTTCCTTTTCTCTGCACCAGAGGAATATGTCCTTTTTTGTGACATTGCTTGTCAGGCGGCGTTGCACTGTGTAATTCGTATCTAAGATTTCTGCTGATAGTTCTAGAATAAAATGACTGGTTTCTGTATCGGCTGCTGTCAGAGGCATTGATTAAACCAGTAGTATTAGATTGACAGTTCTCTAATAAAATGACTGGTTTCTGTATCGGCTGCTGTCAGAGGCATTGACTAAACCAGTAGTATTAGATTGACAGTTCTCTAATAAAATGACTGGTTTCTGTATCGGCTGCTGTCAGAGGCATTGATTAAACCAGTAGTATTAGATTGACAGTTCTCTAATAAAATGACTGGTTTCTGTATCGGCTGCTGTCAGAGGCATTGATTAAACCAGTAGTATTAGATTGACAGTTCTCTAATAAAATGACTGGTTTCTGTATCGGCTGCTGTCAGAGGCATTGATTAAACCAGTAGTATTAGATTGACAGCTCGTTAACATCATATTGTGTTTAATATTGAGTTTTTCTATAATTACAATTTACATTATATATTTAAAAAAATTCAAGTTGTCATTTCATGTGCTCTTGGCCGCTTAGTTTGCTTATGCCTTGGGCCGGCTCTGGATAGAGGGGAGGAGATGGAAACACGGTGGTGAGATATTCTGTAGTTAAAGGTAATATGAATGAAGGATAGAGGGGAGGAGATGGAAACTCACGGTGGTGAGATATTCTGTAGTTAAAGGTAATATGAATGAAGGATAGAGGAGAGGAGATGGAAACTCACGGTGGTGAGATATTCTGTAGTTAAAGGTAATATGAATGAAGGATAGAGGAGAGGAGATGGAAACTCACGGTGGTGAGATATTCTGTAGTTAAAGGTAATATGAATGAGATGGAAACTCACGGTGGTGAGATATTCTGTAGCTAAAGGTAATATGAATGAAGGATAGAGGAGAGGAGATGGAAACTCACGGTGGTGAGATATTCTGTAGTTAAAGGTAATATGAATGAAGGATAGAGGAGAGGAGATGGAAACTCAAGGTGGTGAGATATTCTGTAGTTAAAGGTAATATGAATGAGATGGAAACTCACGGTGGTGAGATATTCTGTAGTTAAAGGTAATATGAATGAAGGATAGAGGGGAGGAGATGGAAACACGGTGGTGAGATATTCTGTAGCTAAAGGTAATATGAATGAAGGATAGAGGGGAGGAGATGGAAACTCACGGTGGTGAGATATTCTGTAGTTAAAGGTAATATGAATGAAGGATAGAGGGGAGGAGATGGAAACTCATGGTGGTGAGATATTCTGTAGTTAAAGGTAATATGAATGAAGGATAGAGGGGAGGAGATGGAAACTCACGGTGGTGAGATATTCTGTAGCTAAAGGTAATATGAATGAGATGGAAACTCACGGTAGTGAGATATAGCAAAAGGAAATACGTCATGCTATTAATTATGAACATATTATTTTTCTTCCTATTTCTAGACTATATTAAAACAGCTAACTCTGTAAGCTGTCCTGCACAATCAATGAACCAACATCATCACCTAGGCCTATACGTTCTGTCCCAGACTCATGGATAGGAAGTTTAGAGCGTAACATAAGGTAACCAGTCCATCCAGTACGCATAATAATACAGTCATCACTCAAAGGCCATTACTAGAATGTGTTTAATTTTGGAGTCTAGACTAGACCAATTATGTACCGAAGACATCTTCCTGGATTCATATATAGTCTATGAATATCTATAAGCTCTAATATACAACGTCCACAACAACCATGTTTTTCACTCCGTTTCAACCTATTGAACTTCTTTCTTCAAATTGATCAATAACAGTGATGTGAGTTTTAAAAGTACGATACTGTTTTGATAATAAGTGTTTGATGTGATTTTTTTGTTTATGTGTGTGTATGTGTGTGTGGGTGTGTGTGTGTGTGTGTGTGTGTGTGTGTGTGTGTGTGTGTGTGTGTGTGTGTGTGTGTGTGTGTGAGAGAGAGAGAGTTTGGGTACTCTGGGATTCTTTAATCAGCTTGGCTCAATGGACAGGTCAGAATCTATGTTTGAAGTTATTGAGTGGTTTTTGGCAATGCACTGTAGATGTATGTATTCCTGTCACGACACCGTCCCCGTGAGCCTGTTCTCCTGTCTGTCTGTGTCTGTTTTGTGTTTGTGTTCTTGAACGTGCCCTGTTCAGGTTGCTGGGCAACGAGTGTTAGGCGGGAATTCCAGGATTACCTGAGTCTGCTCTCACCTGTTCCTCATCAGTAATCATCACACCTGATCCTGATCATCATTACAACACTACTAAAGCCGAGACCTGACATCCAGACCCTGCCGGATCGTTAGTCACACTCTGTATGTTGTGCTTGTTCATCAGACCAGAGTTATTTTGATATATTCAGTTTGCCTTGTTCATCTCAGTCTGCCTGCTCATCTGATTTCTTGTTCTCTCTGCCTCAGTACATTCACCTGGAATTCCCGTCTCTCCTGCCTGGCTACCGGACCCGTCTACCATCTGTGGAACACAATACTACACCTTCAGCCCCCCATCATCTGTACTCACCTGTCTGCACATCTGCCGTACCATCCTCACTATTATATTGTGATCAATAAATACTCACCTTTTTCACCCCTCTACCTTGTCCGATCTGCGTTTGGGTTCAGAACCAGGTAAATCCTGACAGTTCCAGAGTAGTGTTCCAGAGTAGAGAGACCCAGAGTAGCAACTGGAATTGAGTACTGACAGTGCACTGGAAAAAAGGCCACTCCAAAAATAAGCAAAAACAAATGTATACAAGATATTTTTGCTTGTAATAAGCAAAATAATCTGCCAATGGAACAAGTGAAAATTCTCTTGGTAAGATTTCTTGAAATAAGACATATTTAAGCTTTACAAGATATGAGTGATCTTGAAATTAGCTGGGAAAACTCATTTTTAGCTATATTTTACTAGTATTGTGATGTTTTGTGTCTCATAATAAGCTTGTCGTGCTCAAAAATAGTATTTTCCCCTCAAAAGTAGCATATTTATTTTGTCATACTGTTTGTTTCAAGTGTATTTAACACATGTTTAGTTCTATAATTGTTACACTGTTCTAGATTTAAGTCACCACCAACTTGAAATAAGAATGGAAACTGGCATTTTGAGACAAAATGTCTTGAAGTTAGCATTCCTGACTCGTATTAGGCAGTGCTCTTTTGCCATAATAAGCTATCATTTACCATCCTGTCATCATCTCAAGTGTATTTACCTTATTGTAAGCTCTACAAAAGTTATACTGTTCTAGATTCAAGACATTTACCTACTAGATTCAAGACATTAACTACTACTTATAAGACAGAAAAAATGAAAACTAGACTTGCATTTAACCTACTTTTTTATTTAAACAGCAAAAAGTCCCAGAGGACTGCATAAAAGGGAAACGGCTTCATTTTTCTCAACATTTTAGCTCACAGTATTTATGGAACTGCATATGAAAACATAGCAGAACATGCCAAATATGTGAGTGAGTTAAGGTCAGGTCCAAACATCTGACCAATGTGCCCTTCAATACACGTACAAAATCTGTGCTTTGCACAGGCACACTCACAGCATCTAGACACACTAACACTAAAACTGCTCCACCTGTGACATTCATTCTTAATACAAATGATTAATATTGTAACATTCAAATGAAAGGTTCTGAGCTTAACATGAACAACTAGTCCCTCAATACACCATTAACCATTGTAACATCATCCTTAAGGATGCACCATACTAGACCATATCCACTATGTTAATATTTTACAACTCAACTGGACAATAACCGATACCACTATGTTAATATTTTACAACTCAACTGGACAATAACCGATACCACTATGTTAATATTTTACAACTTAACTGGACAATAACCGATATCCACTATGTTAATATTTTACAACTCAACTGGACAATAACCGATACCACTATGTTAATATTTTACAACTTAACTGGACAATAACCGATATCCACTATGTTAATATTTTACAACTCAACTGGACAATAACCGATATCCACTATGTTTATCCCAACTCAACTGCTTAGTCAGTTTACTCTGTCACAGTAGATGTGCCTAAATTAGTGACTGCATCTGCTGAACAGACAATTAGTTATTTAAACTCTATATTTACTGAAAAGTTCAAATAAACTTAAAACTAAGCAGAATCTGCACTGAATTGTGCAAACAACACACACACAATATAACATCACAGGATAACGGCATGTTGGCTAATATTGTCGTGCAGCCCAAATTAACACTGGGCTAACTTAGCCAAATTCAGACCAAGAATCAATAGCAATGAACATGGACTGTAGAACCCTTGGAGGGAGAGAGGAAGTGCTATCCTAACAACATATCTGACCACTGGTTTTATTGGCCAATAAAAGCTTTCCACTCGGCCATCTCGGCTTTCCTCTCGGCTATCTAAGACGATGTGAGATCTCTCTCATGCATTGTGTCTAAGACGACCTCCGTCTGTATGACTGAAAGCAGAGTGGCTACACACTTTGGATAAGTCAGGTGTAGGGTATAATAGTAGGCCATAAGGTATAAAGCACTCTCGGTAAGCTTGTCTTTTGGAAAGGTGGTTATTGCCACATCTCCTACCGCTAGGAGGAAGTTGGACGGACCGACAATCAGGACTGGGCAGGAGAGAGGGTGATTCTTCAAGTGGGAATCGGGGTCTTCTCCTTCCTGTAACACATAACACAGACCTCCTTCTGTCAGGATAATGCATTTTGGTCATTTGGAACCTAGGGTAGAGGCTTGTTTACAAACACATAACTTAAAGCAATATTCTGACAGAAGTTACAGTACTGAGAAAGCTCCATCTGAAAGTGCTGTTTTTAACTATCCCCAATGCATTTACTGTTTACACACGTCTAGCCTTCCAAAAGAAGTAAAAACCAAGGCTAGGCTAGTCTTGCTTGCTTATCATTAGGGTGATAAAACCTGCTACCATGTAATGCACCCATTTTTGTACATACTGTGACACAGCCAAGAAATCTACCCAGTGAAAATCCTCTTTCTAAAAACAAATGTTTAGGTGTCTTTGAAGGCTTAGAACATACAGTATGTGAATAGGAAATACATTGGGAGTCGTCAGGGGCAGCACCTTCAGTTATAGTTTTTTCCCGATACTGCAGTCAAAACGATCCTGCAACATTTTACACAGCTCACCTCGAGGACATGCACCAGAGCCTCACTCGCATCTCGTACCCTCTTTGGAGGAGCAGAGGTGGAGGGGAACAGTGATGGCAGCACACGTAGGATCTCAAGAGCCTGTTCAGCTGTACAGGAAATGATTCATTACTTACACAAGGTCAAATCTGATAAAAGGTATACAACAGACACAATGCTTAAAAAAAAAAGAAATCAGCAAATAATGGGACAGCCATCATAGACGAAAAAGAAGGACAACAAAACACTAGCTCATGTACTTGACAATTAACATGCCTGAAGGTCCACCCTAAACCCTATTCACTAATAACAGGAAAACAGCATTCCCTACCTTTGTCCCATTGGGAATGGTTTCAGCACCTTTTTCCATACACCAAAAAACTGCACCTTCTGGCAGAAGTCATGCCATCTTCCCTTTAGTTCATTGATGAAGTTGGTATTATCCGCATCCAAAATGTGTTTAAGCTCCTCCATCACCTATGAAATATCAAATATACCAATACAGACATTTGAATATAATTGGTATTTTCAACATTGTGTGTGATACCATGGTTTAAATCATGCAGAGTCAATCGTGACTTACATGTCCAACGTCCTTGAAACAAGGAGATGCATCTAGAATCTTCTCGTGTCTGTCCTCCTCGCGAACGGTATTTGAATCAATGAATGCTCTTCTGGCTACAAATTCCAAATCCAAGAGATGAGAGACATCCTGGTGGTTTGGATGTCTACAAAGATTGTAGGGTCTTGTAATGCTTGGCCAAGGTTGCTGGACTGGTGTCTGGACTGTCAACATCTGCAGACTTGTTAGCTGGAAGACACAAAAATACATCATTAATATGCCTCATGTTGTTGCATGAAAAAAATATTTCAAAACTGCCATAAAAATCATACATTAATATTAAACTTTCATGGAATGAAATCTTTTAACAAATATCAGCCCTGATCCTAACTACCAAATACCTATTCATTTTGGGAATTTTAACCATTTAAATGCCATAAAAAAATAATATATATATTTCTTTGTATAATAATGCATGAGAACTATTTGCTCGAAACTCATATGGTCATGCAATCACATACAATTGCATGTAGGCACACAAGTACACCCCTACAAAGATGCGCACCCCCCCACTACACACAGTCATGAGACAGTTGGACAAACTCACCATCAGGACTGGACAGGGCAGAGGGTGCTTCTTCAGGTAGGCTTTGGGATCTTCTTTTTCCTTCAAAACATAACACACACATATTTCTGACTAAGGATAAAGTACTTTAAGGATCATTTCGGTATTTTGGAACAAAAAATGACATTCAATTAAAAAGAGCAAAATGCCACTAATGAGACACATGGGTTTTAAATACATAACATTATTTGCTCTGCTGGAGAGGTTATAGAAAGTCATGTTGCACAGTAGACTGATACTAAAAGGTACTGCTGTACCCAGCTGTTCAAAATGATACAATACCAGCTTTTTATTAATACCAGATTTCTGTTAAAACTTAATTTCTACAATAATGTTAATAAATTGATAATAAAACAGTACACATGTAGTGTAAATACCTATCCTCTGATGTCTTTTACTTCTGTCATGTCAGGACTGTCATCTTGACCAATAAAGTGGGTTTATTAGTTCATCTAAAATATAAATACCTCACAAGGGCAAATATGTAAATGCTGTGTTGAAACTCACCTTCTAAGTGACTTTCTTTACTGTCTGAGCCTGGGCTGCCACTTCCTTCTGTTGACCCATCTAGAATGATTGTTGAGTCACTTGAACCCATTTCATCAGTCTGTTGACTGATCAAGACAGCGCCTCTTTGTAGAGCTGCAAAGATTAGTCACTTAATCAATTAGTTGTCAACTACTAAATCAATCAATCCATCGGACTTTATTTGTATAGCACTTTTCATACAAACAAAATGTAACAAAGTGCTTCGTAATAAAAAGCAATATCCCCACACACATCCAAAGCAATGACTTTGTAGTCAAACACTAAAATAACAGCACTCATTAAAAACAGGAAGTGAGGAAACACTTTTTTTATGTCTAAATATGATTTAAGCTTCTCAAATGTGAATAATTTCTATCTTCTTTAGTCCTCTATGACAGTGAAATGATCAGCTTTAGGTTATGGATCAAACAAGACTTTTGAGGACATCACCTTGGACTTTATATTGACCAGACAACTGATCAATTAACCTTGAAAATGATTAACAGATGAATCTTTGATGAAAATAATCATTAGTTACAGGTCACTTCTTTGAATGTCTCCCATCTGGAGATCTTTTTGGGGGGATCTCACATTTTGCAATCTTTTGTAAAGCTGTCTGTACACAGTGACCTGCACAAGACATTCAATCAATTTTTCAAATCGCTAAAAATGTCCAACATGAAACCGTCAAACTGGGTGCATTTCACTTACCCATGTATGGAGGCCTTGGTCCTGCAGCATGGGGTAGTACAGTACTAGTCTCTTTGCCATTGCTGTAATTTCTGGCTTTGATGGGTATCTGTGTGATTCTCCTTCCCCCTTTGCCCTCAGGATTACAATCATACTGGTCATGGTGTTTCGAATGAGCCGGCATCTGAGCTCCTTTGACATCTGGCAGTTGCGCTGTTCGCCTCTCTTCGACAACTCAAAGTACTGTTGTCGGACTTGCTCAAGTTCTGTGTCGGTGTGCAATACATATTCTGGAAAGGATAACTTCACAACCTTTTCAGGGGTTGTGTACTTTGCAGGACTTGCTTTCACAGGAGTGGATGTCTGTCGCATGGCTGATGCATTAAAGCAGGAAGTGCCCGATCATTCTGAGTGTTCTTGGACTCCTGTAAAATAAAAGATAGTGAACTTGTGACAACACAAAATGCAATGTAGCATTGACAGCTCTGCACACGTATAAATAAGCAATGTTCCATTTTAGGGGTGAAATCGCTTGCATCAACTAACTGAACACCTATCAATGAATCTAAACTGAATTGAACACATGTAGACTACCATGGCTGTTCCAAAAACACTGTGCTGTTAGCTCAATGTGCTGCTGCCAACTTAAAATGGTGGTTAGTTTAGGCCATGTAATAAATATTTTTCTTGATGTCGCATATTACCAACGCTGTATTACACACATCTTTTAGAATAGCTAATCCTAAAAACACACACACACACACAGACTTATGAGGGCTGGACTCCGAGGACAAAGAACACTGCCAAGAGCCAATGGGAAGTCGACACTGCCCCTCCATAACAACGACCAGTCAGGAGTGTGAATCTACCAGACTCTACCTACGTCATTTTATTACTATTGCTCTGTATAAATATGTGTGCCACGTGTTTAGGAGGTCTCTTTGTTCCGGACGACTCCCTAAGAGCTGAAGGAACGAGCCCGTGCACGAGTTACCGAATATCTTTGCATCAAATAAATCGCTTGATTGAATATCAATTCCACCTGGTCCCGAGTTATGACTTGTCTCCTTCTCGAATAATTGTAAACATTAACAAATTTGGTAGCAGAGGATGGTTTTCTACACTTCTGATTTCGATCCATAGTTAGTTGATGTGAGAGGAGACGGGTCTTTGACGAATTTACATGGACGGGTGACCTGTTCGCAGGAGCCATCGGCAATTCTTCTCGCCCCGGGAAACTGATCAACGAGCTCGACTAAATAAGGTAAGCAGAACCTGTTTAATCGAATCTGCAATATTGTATTATAGAATTATCCAAATTTTGATCAGTAGTACTGGGCGTGAGTATGAATTGTTGTTAAAATATTTCTTATAGATGTATTACGAATGCGAAGGCTGATTGCAAAGATATTTGTGTAATAGTTATATAGGAAAAAGGTAAAAGAAGAAGTGAGCCTGTGTGGCACCCTGTGTGGGTTAAAGTCTGTGAGACTCCCTGGTTAAGATTAAAAGCCTGTGTGGCGCAACATTGATAGCATTATCTGCCAACTAGAGAAGGCCTTTTGGACTGGCTGACCAGAAGGGAACCCTCAGTTAAGGTGGAGAAATAAAGTAATTATAACTTAAAATACATCCCCATAGATAAAGTATGAGATACCCCGTCCTATTGACTTAGAGGACTCTGTTACGTGAAATCGTAAAATAGTTTCGTCCCGGTCGTCTAGAATTTATTCTAGCCCGGTTGACTTTGTTTAGGGAGGGATCTGTGCGCCTCCAGGTCGTCTGAGTGATTTATTACCAGCCCTGTTTGAGTGTGCTTGTTTGTCCGTACCCTAGAGGGAGTACGTTTTGTTTGTCTGGATAATTGAGTTGAAATAGTTTCGTCCCGGTCGTCTAGAATTTATTCTAGCCCGGTTGACTTTGTTTAGGGAGGGATCTGTGCGCCTCCAGGTCGTCTGAGTGATTTATTACCAGCCCTGTTTGAGTGTGCTTGTTTGTCCGTACCCTAGAGGGAGTACGTTTTGTCTGTCTGGATAACTTGAGTTGAAATAGTTTCGTCCCGGTCGTCTAGAATTTATTCTAGCCCGGTTGACTTTGTTTAGGGAAAGATTTGTGTTTTGTGTGTACGTACCCCGGAGGTCTGAAACTAAGGGGTTTCAGCCCGGGTGTGCATTTTGTTCGTCTAAATAACAGAATGAGGGTTTGATGTGCAGTTACTCCGTAGGTTTTGCACCTGTCGTCTCACTAGAGTGATCACCGGGCCGTTGGTATAAACCAAGTGGGGTTAAAAACATAAAGTACACATATTACACATATTGCACACATTACATATATATTACACTTTGTATACGAGGGTGGAGCGTCAGAGATAAGGCTGCGTGGGCACCGTGAATACATCGTTGGTTTTGACCTGCGACGGGCTAAGTACACAAACAATAGTCAGAAAATAAACACAATCATGGCGTCTACTCCGACATCCAAGCTTAAGTTTAGTGAACATTTAGATCAGAAAATGCATGATAGAGCAGGAGGAAAAGAACAGAACAAGGCAATCAGAAGGAGAGTAACAGGGAACATATATTTAAGAAGAAAGGGACAAAGTATCTAGAAAAAGCAGAGGAAGAGCTGAGAGTAGGGATGTGGGCAATAGAGGAAGCCAGAAGGGCGTTGGCTCATAAAAAACCTGATATGATGGGGATTGTGACTGCCACACCAACAGACACAGAAACACATTTGACAAAGGAGGAGGAGGCCCCTCCACCATCCACTTCATTGTACCCAGCACTACCCACAGAACCCCGTCCACCACCATACTATCAGGACCCTTCGTCATTGGGAAAGTCACTCAACCCATTCAGAACGGGACCTCTTACTCCATCCCCAGCAGTACAGGCCCCGGTGTTTGTAATAAAAGGAGGAGTAATGGAAGGGAGTATCACCCTGGGTGTAGAAGGAGGACGCCTAGTCTGTGAGGAAGTACAAGAGAGAGAAACAGGGGGAGGGGTGGAGACAAGCAGGGGGGAAAGGGGGCAGGGAATACCACTCAGCTCTACCCCTTTATATCCGAATCCTTTATATCCAACCCTCCCTAACCCCGATCACTTTTCTCGGAGGAGTGGTCAGAGACCCCGGAGTAGCTGTGGGTCCCCCAGTGAGAGCCTCAGGAACGAGGAAGGGGGCTCACTTTCCATGAGAAACAACCCAAGCGAAGGTGACGAAGAAAGGACTAGACATACTCCAACCAGCATGGACCTGGACAGCCTGCAGAGGCAGGTGAACGAGTCCCTCACCTTGGCTAATACGCTACTGGAAAAAGCGGACAGAGATGGAGGTACCTTCCATGTGGAGGGAGTAATGACAGGAAAGGTAACTGACCTAATAGAACCGGTCAGGAGATCCGTCCGCCTGGAAGGACTAAGAGAGAGAGGAGTGACGTCAAGGGGGCATTGGGAC
Source organism: Thymallus thymallus (assembly GCA_023634145.1). Classification (NCBI taxonomy): domain Eukaryota; kingdom Metazoa; phylum Chordata; class Actinopteri; order Salmoniformes; family Salmonidae; genus Thymallus; species Thymallus thymallus. Next base: position 7,860,022 of record CM042397.1, on the reverse strand, counting down.
CCTGCCATGCAGCTGCCACTCAGGCCCGCTGCAGACCCGCGCTATGAAGAATACCAGCCATGGAAGATGACTGACTTGACCACCCTGATGGAACAGCTCCCCAGCCTGCATGGAGGGGCCTCGGCGTGGCTGCTACAGCTTCAGACCCTTACCTCAGGACTACGTTTGTGTCTGGGAGACATGAAGGCGCTACTGGCCAGGGCAACGGACCATGGCACCATGAAATCACTCATTAGGGAGGCAGATCTGAGCAGCACATCTCCCACTGCACCACTGGGGGACATACGACAGGTGCTGTGGGAGGTGCTACGTCGGGCGTATCCTACTGAAAGGAACCATGCTATCCTGTCCTCTTTTACCATCACTACAGGAGAAGCACCAGCGGCCTACTTGGACAGAGCAAAAACCACGTGGAGAACCGTTCATGAAGAACCATATGACCACACTGAGACAACACTCAGCATGTGGAAAGAGATGGTGGTAAATGGGTGCCCAGGAGAGGTTAAGGACAAGCTCAGAAACACTGTGGGATTGATGGCACTGCCCCTTCCGCAATTCAACTCTCACACTCACCACCACCTCACCCAATACAATAAGGACAAGGGTGGAGCTGACACTCAAGTACAATCTCTTCAAGTCCAATTACTCAAACTGCAATTGAAGGAAGCACAAAAGGGAGACAGATCCAAAAAACAAATGGTGGCTGAGCCTTCAGATGATCTCACCCATACTATTAGAGAAACGGTGACCCAGATGATGCAACAACAACAGACTCTGCATCACCTTTAGGACAGCCACCAATTCCAACACCACAACCCATGCCAATGGCTGCTCCAGATGCCTACCCCTACCCCTCTAGGGGCCATCCTCTTTCCCCATACCCACCACAGTGGAGACCACCCTATTGGGGCGGGGGCATGAGATGCTACAACTGTGGTATCAACGGACACATGGCAAGAGACTGCAGAAGTCTGTCCGCTGCATGGGGGGCGGGAAGAGGTGGACCCCAGCGGTGGGGAAGGGGAAGAGGGGGTTACCAAGGAGGATACCAACCACCCCGTCATCCTGGACCCCAGGCGCAGCCTGCGTATAATCACCCCAACCCCGCTGAACAACAACAAACACCAGGATTCCAGGGGATGACAGACGAATATGTCCCATGGCCGTGAAGGGGCCCACCACCACCAGGCGGGGAAGGATGGGAGCTCTTTCCACTTCACACGGAACCAACCGTTCTATGTGAAGTGGAGGGGGTGTCCCACCAATTTCTAGTGGATACAGGCTGTACATACTCGGCTATTCGAACCCGTCAGCAACTGTCTTCGAAATGTATACAGGTGGTGGGGGTATCTGGAAACCCCGAAACTCAGACGAAAACTATCCCCCTACACTTCTCATGGGGGAAATTACAACTCCAACATCAGTTCCTATATTGCCCCAACTGTCCCATCAATCTACTGGGACGGGACCTTCTGTGCAAGTTACAATGCTCCATATATTTGACAAACAACGGCGTGGAGGTCTTACCTGGCTCCGTATCCTCAACCACTGCACATCCAATTAAGGTTCTCATGTTACCCATCCTACCAACTCCTGTTCTTTCTGCGACGCAAGAAATATACTGGCTGAAATGCATGTCAACAGGGCAAGGAACTCCACGCATCCAGTTCCTGTTCAATCAGCTGAAAAAACAAATATACACCTTACACCCATACAAGACTCCTCTGGCTGAAGTTCACTGCACCCTAAATGTAACAGACAACGACGATGACCCATACACAGAGGACTGGGACGAGAACATGATGGCTCAAACACCATCCATCAGGTGCTGCACGATAGTGTGTGGACAAGAGGGGGTGGCAGCTCCTGTTATCTTGGAACCTCACCTGAAGTCTTGGTATTTGTTAGGGGAAGAGTCTGCTCCGCATGTCACACTAACTGTGGGGCATGGTTTCGAGGCACGAAGCCTCGGACCCATGATCAGAAGGGCCTCAAAGCTAGAATGGGAACCGACTCATACAGCTGGGATACTGAAAGCCACCACTGAAAATATGTGGAGGTTAACGGACATTGACACAGAAGAACGGTGTCAGCCAGAACGACTAACCCTACCAAGACATCATGGGAAACCATACACCGACCACCCTTCTACGGCTGCCCTCATTACCACCGTGAACAATGCCATTTGGACCACATCACCGTTTGACGCTGGAACTCTAGTAGTCACTCCAGTAACAATCACCCTGACCAATCCCCACCAGCCACCCGTATATCGCGCCCAGTATCGTCTCAAACCTGAACAAATTGAAGGGATTAAACCGACCATAGCCGGACTGCTGGGGTCAGGTGTGATATACCCGACTGTTTCTCCATGGAACACACCCATCCTGCCAGTGCTGAAGGCAGGAGGAGAAACCTATCGAATGGTTCAAGACTTCAGACCTATCAACGATGTCACTACGCCAATTGACCTACCTGTCCCTGACCCCCACATAACCTTGAGTAACTTGTCACCTAAACATCAGTATTTTACAGTAGTAGACCTAGCAAATGCTTTCTTCAGCATTCCACTGGACACAGCGTCACAACCGCTCTTTGCCTTTACCTACGAACATCAACAGTACACGTACTCTGTGCTACCGCAGGGCTACAGGTGCTCGCCGGGAATTTTCAACCACATTCTAAAAACACATCTGGCAGAGGTTCCGGTTCCCAAAGAAGTTGTTCTCATCCAATATGTGGATGACTTGCTTTTGGCCGCCTCCACCTCTGACCTGTGTCTCCAAATGACCAAAACATTGCTGGACTTCTTGGCAGCAAAGGGGTACAAAGTCAAACGAAGCAAAGTCCAGTCTTGTAGGAGAACCGTACTGTTTCTGGGTCGAGAAATATCCGGAGAAGGTGCTGGCCTCTCAAAAGCCCACAGGGATTCTATTCTACACCATCCACGTCCCATCACCGTATCAGGTATGCTCTCCTTTCTGGGCCTGACTGGTTACAGCCGAACACATATCCCTGACTACACAGCCCGAACTGAACCTCTGAGGGAAATAGTACGCATGGCGGGAGCACGAAACCTCCACGCCCCGTTGACTTGGACACCCGAAGCTTCAGAGGCATTTGCACTTCTAAAAACTGACTTATCCGTGGCCGCAGCTCTCACTGCACCAGACTACAAAAACAAGTTCCATTTGGATGTTTCTGAAAGGGAAGGATTCACCTCATCCATCCTGTTTCAGAAACAAGAGGGGGAACGGAGAGTGCTGATGTACCATTCCTCAAAACTGGACCACATAGAGATAGGTCAGACAACATGTTCTAGGTACGTGGCTGCAGTGGCAAAAGCCATAGAAAAAACAGCCCACCTCGTGATGTGTCATCCATTGGAAATTCACACCCACCATGGTGTGGCGGCATACCTGATGAGTAAAGAATTTACGTTCAGCTCCGAGAGAAAAACCAAAATACAGAACAAATGCACACAATCACACATCGCATTTGTCAATACTGACAAAAACATGGCAGATGCGCTCAACACAGAAGAAGGCTTACCCCACTCATGCACCGAAAGGGCAGCACAGGAACTGAAGCTGAGACCAGACTTGGAGAACATTCCACACCAAAACCCTGATCTATGGCTGTACACAGACGGTTGTTGCTATAGAGGGGAAGAAGGGAACATAGCAGCATACGCTGTGGTACAACAACTACCGGATGGGTCACATGTCACCCTGGAAGCAGCCATTATTCCGCAACCTGCATCTGCACAGCTGGCTGAAATCATAGGCTTAACACAAGCATTGGAAAGGGCAGAAGGAAAAATTGTAAACATCTACACTGATTCAGCCTACGCCCACGGGGCAGTCCATATTGATGGACCACAATGGCTGCGACGAAACTTCACCACCACCGGGAACCTCCCTATTAAACACAAGGCACAAATGGAAAAACTGATTAGGTCAGTCGCACTACCTGAAAAGGTAGCAATCATGAAGTGCACAGGCCACCGACAGCTGAAGAACAGAATAAGTAAGGGAAACGACGCAGCTGACCAAGCAGCTAAAAAAGCAGGAGGATACACTCCCAGACAAATGGTGTTACGACCAGAAACACCTCAGACTGAACTCACCCCCCACGCCATCAGGGAATTGCAACTCGCTGCCGGACCTTACGAACACTCAGTCTGGGCACAAAAAGGAGCCGTCAAAGGACCCGACGAACTATGGAGATGTCATGACGGCAGACTGGTGGCCCCCGCAAACCTGTGCCCTGAACTCATAAGAGAAGCACATGGACCCACCCACGAGGGAAAGCTGAGAACGTACCAAAAGGTGTCTTACGTTTGGTGGCACCCTCACCTGAAAGACATGACAGATTTGCACTGTGATGAGTGCCATGTGTGTGGGAGTCACAATCCAAAGAAGCCATACCAAACGCCTATGGGAGCTTACCCAGTACCAAATGCTTGCTTTCAAGACATTAGCATAGACTACACAGATATGGGAGCAGACAACGTAGTGGGGGGAAAAAGATACCTGTTGGTAATGGTAGACAGATTTTCAAGATGGGTAGAGGCAATACCAACGGCACGGGAAGATGCCAAGTCAGTAATAAAATGGCTACAGACAGACCTAATACCTAGGTATGGGGTCCCTCGACAAATTCGCTCTGACAATGGGTCTCATTTCAGTAACAAACATTTGAGGGAGGTGGAGGAAAGGTTGGGTATTGTGCACAAGTTTGGGTCAGTGTACAGACCACAATCTCAGGGTCTAGTGGAACGCGCAAATCAAACCTTGAAAGCTAAAATTGCAAAGGTATGTGCAGGCTCTAAGTTGACCTGGGTGGAAGCCCTGCCCCTGGCTTTGATGGCTATGAGGTCCTCACCCCATGAGATAATGACAGGGAGGGCTATGCCTGGTCCACCAAGGGAGGGAGGTCATATGCCCGCCCTTGATGTACAACAAATTGTAATGTCTGATTATGTGAGAAAACTGACTGAACTTTCTGCAGCTCTTTCCACACAGATCCACAAGGTCCAAGAGGGGGAGCTGCTGGGAGACTCATCTACGCTGCAGGTAAAAGTTGGAGACTGGGTGAGGGTTCGAGTCCACAAAAGAAAGTGGCTGGAACCCAGGTGGACTGGACCGTACGAAGTGAAGGAGGTTACTTCACACTCTGTCCAGGTCAAAGGTAAATCAGGCGCTCCTTGGCACCACCTGACACATTGCACGCCAGCCCCAACTCCTACAAGAACGTTGACAACCACCAGGGCAGATTTGAGTGCCCTCAATTCGGACTAAAATATATGATTGTTTTAATAAGGAGCATGGTGCAACCAACTCCTCTTCCGTGCCCTAGATCCACCCAGGGGGGCTATCTGACGCCCTGGGGGAGACTAGGGATGTCTGCTACTAAGCTTTTTTCTCTCATGATTTTAATGGGAGGACTTCTTGGCCTTACTGTATGGGGCCTAGACACTTACCGGGGCACTCAGAGTCAGTCAACCACTCCAGTTAACTGTACACACAGTATACAACCCCGCTCTACAACCATGACCCACCCAGAATGTAAAACTGGGGAGATAAGGAGCACCACTCTATGTATACCTAGTAACACATCTGCTTCCGCTGTTCTACTTTGGAAAATTCTAGGTAGCTCCCACCGGTTAGCAAGAAAGGGGTACTCAGCTGAGTCCTATAAGGCATGGGAGTGGTACATGACAATAGGGTTACCACACAGTGAATGGACGTGGAGCAATCTCGTGGCAGAGACAGGAAATGACTGGTCCAGCCATACTACCTCCCGTCCAGGCACTCTGTGGCGACCGCATCTTACACTAGCAGTCCAGCAGAATGGAATCAAGATTGGGGTCCATCCTGTGCTCATGACGGGCTGTCAAAGCTTCAGGCTGGCACCTTATGTCGGTTGCACCTCCACCCCCGCATTTTGGAAAGTACAGATATGCGTGATTGCCAATGCATCTAATACCCAGGCAATTACAGTAGGAGCAACCACATCAGATACAAACTACCATTCTGTTGCCATCCTTACGGCCCCCCATACACCAGATGGAGAAATTCACATTGCTACGGGTATCTCAGGCTTTGGAAATAACTGGCTCCTATTAGTAGAGGAGGCTGGCAGAGCGACCAATCACAGTTGTGTGGTATGTATGGGCCCTAGGCCACTGCTTAAGATTGTGCCAGCAGTAATCCCTGTGGAATGTGTGCTTCCTGTGATGAAGTATGACAACCCAGGACCAAACTGTTCAGCTTGGGACAGGGTTTTCCCGTTAGTACAAGCAACTAGAAGGAGTCCACTGTTTTCCTCCACTGTAGCGCCGGGTGAGTTCATGTGTGTGAAAATGACCTGAGGTTTACCTGACGTCGGCAGTGTGCCCTCTAACTGGTGTAACCACACTCACAACCCTATTACATCTTTTAAACCTGTTTCTAGGGCCGATGTGTGGTGGTGGTGCGGTGGAGCTCACCTATATGATGGATTCCCTGGGAATGCCACAGGTCTGTGTGCTCTGGTGTCTCTCATTCTTCCCATTTCAGTGTATCCTGTTGTATTGAAGGACCTGCTGTCTAGCATACAGGAGGAGGAAGGGCGGTCTCGGGACAAACGCTCCCTAGATGGTTTCACGGGAGACCCAACCTATATTGACGCCATAGGAGTCCCTAGGGGGGTTCCTGATGAATACAAATTGGTTGACCAAGTTGCTGCAGGTTTTGAGTCCTCAATTTGTTGGTGGTGTACGCTTAATAAAAATGTGGACAGAATAAATTACATTCATTATAATGTTCAAAAATTGGGGAACCTCACCCTTCAAGGGTTTGCCGCTATTCACAGTCAGCTTTCTGCTACTTCTCTTATGGCCTATCAGAACCGTATAGCTGTTGATATGATTTTGGCAGAAAGTGGTAGGGTTTGCTCTATCTTTGGGGAGCAATGTTGCACGTACATTCCCAACAACACGGCGCCGGATGGGAGCTTCACCCTGGCTGTTGAGGGCCTTAGGACCCTAAATGGTAAAATGAAGCGGCACTCTGGGGTGGACACCTCAGTGTGGGACTCCTGGATGGATGTTTTTGGTAAATATAAGTCACTAATCTCCTCCATCCTGGTTTCTATCTCAGTTTTCATAGCTATTCTGGTGCTGTGTGGTTGTTGTTGCATTCCCTGTGCTCGCTCCTTAGCTACTAGACTTATTACTACTGCCATTACGCCTAGTCAGGCTGACACCGCCTTTATGTATCCACTTTTAGAGACTGTAGATTTTGAACTTCCATCTTGGAGTCAGGACGATGCAGTGTAGTCTTTTCACGTCTTTTAGGAGACGTGAAGAGGGGGATTTGTAATAAATATTTTTCTTGATGTCGCATATTACCAATGCTGTATTACACACATCTTTTAGAATAGCTAATCCTAAAAACACACACACACACACAGACTTATGAGGGCTGGACTCCGAGGACAAAGAACACTGCCAAGAGCCAATGGGAAGTCGACACTGCCCCTCCATAACAACGACCAGTCAGGAGTGTGAATCTACCAGACTCTACCTACGTCATTTTATTACTATTGCTCTGTATAAATATGTGTGCCACGTGTTTAGGAGGTCTCTTTGTTCCGGACGACTCCCTAAGAGCTGAAGGAACGAGCCCGTGCACGAGTTACCGAATATCTTTGCATCAAATAAATCGCTTGATTGAATATCAATTCCACCTGGTCCCGAGTTATGACTTGTCTCCTTCTCGAATAATTGTAAACATTAACAGCCACTTAACTGAGAAACTGACCTCCTCCGACGCACCATGACAGGCACCCCAGACCGCTTTTCTCCGTATAACGTTCTCTGGGCCTGGGAAAAGATCCGGCAAGTCTTCACGAGACAGGGTGCTCATCATTGTCTCTATGATGTTTGCAGCTATGAAAACATTGGAAGACAAACATTGCAAGATGAAACAGTGTCCTAGAAATGAAACTGCATGAGACTATTAGAAGTTGACACTTCATTCAAATTAGGTAGCTAGTGCTAACCAGCTTGTCATATAGACGTTACTAGTATAACTAGAGCTGCCACCAGAGGTGGGTAGAGTATCCAAAAACTGTACTCAAGAATAAGTACAAGTACTTATAGAAATATTTACTCAAAGTAAAAGTAATAATCTTAATAGTTACTTGAGTAAGAGTAAAAAGTATCCAATGAAAAAACTACTCAAGTAGCTAGTTACTTCAGATCATGTAGGCCTATATATAGATAGATAGATAGATAGATAGATAGATAGATAGATAGATAGATAGATAGATAGATAGATAGATAGATAGATAGATAGATAGATAGATAGATAGATAGATAGATAGATAGATAGATAGATAGATAGATAGATAGATAGATAGATAGATAGATAGATAGATAGATACTTTATTGATCCCCGGGGGGGAAATTTCATTATATATATATATATACAATTATATTTAGATATTTTATAATTTAAATTACTAGTATTATCATAATTAGAAGATACAAGCATTATTTCTGCCATCTGTAGCCCAAAAATCATTGCCTGTCCTTTGGTTTGTATAATAGTAACTTATACAACTACATTTGGATTATTAGACTATGTAAAAAATAAAGTGAATCTGCAGAGTTTTGCATTCAAAGGCAAGTAAAGGGAACAATTGACACAGAGAAGAAAGAGTTCAAACTCTTCACATGACCGCTACTGAACATCTGAACACAAACAACGATCAAATGCACATCGACGGATCTTCTTCTGTCTGTTCTCCAAAATGTAATCAAATGTATATTTCTGCAAGCATGTTTAAACTGGTTAACTGTGTCTAAGGCAGGCAAAGGCATTCGTTTTCAAGTTGAGTTCCCACGCCACTGCAATACACACAAACTACCGCGGGATGGCGGGTGTTCATAAACTGTGGACAATGGTAGCTTATTTAATGTATAAATTATTGTATATGTCCAAAAAACGGCTAATGTCATACTTTGTAGTAGTGCTATCGTGGCGTAATAATCTGTTTGGTTGTAAAATGTATTACCTGAATGAAATGACATTGAATGTATCGTCCTGTGGAATCATTCATTCACAGACAGCATACGAAGATGTTCAACTAATAAAGATCTTCATCGCTGGCAAAAATATGATGCATTGCAGATTTGCTTTCACTTGACTGTACTGTAGGTCCACGGCCACTTCATCCAACGCTCTTGATGTTCTTAAATCTTCCTGTTACGACTCCGAGTCGAGTGTGAATTGAAAGCGCTTCAGATAATTCAGTGCGTGCAGGAAACTGAACAGATCATTTCAAACGGATTTGCGAACCGATTTAGACAGACGTCAACTTGTTTGATGAAGTCTTTGAACAGAATCGACCCAAAAGAGTGATTCATGTGTGAATTGAGCATCGCTCATGTCCAGAAAAAAATATACAGCGCTTTTGGAATAAACTACGCATTTAACAACATGTATTGCATTAAAATAAAGTAACGAGAGGAACGTCGCCCAAGTATACAGTTTTTCATTAGAAATGTACTAAAGTTAAAGTAAAAGTACCCACATTTAAATGTAACAAAGTAAATGTACTTCGTTACTACCCACCTCTGTACTTCATTAAGTAAATGTACTTCGTTACTACCCACCTCTGTACTTCATTAAGTAAATGTACTTAGTTACTACCCACCTCTGTACTTCGTTAAGTAAATGTACTTCGTTACTACCCACCTCTGTACTTCGTTAAGTAAATGTACTTCGTTACTACCTACCTCTGTACTTCGTTAAGTAAATGTACTTCGTTACTACCCACCTCTGTACTTCATTAAGTAAATGTACTTCGTTACTACCCACCTCTGTACTTCATTAAGTAAATGTACTTCGTTACTACCCACCTCTGTACTTCGTTAAGTAAATGTACTTCGTTACTACCCACCTCTGTACTTCATTAAGTAAATGTACTTCGTTACTACCCACCTCTGTACTTCGTTAAGTAAATGTACTTCGTTACTACCCACCTCTGTACTTCATTAAGTAAATGTACTTCGTTACTACCCACCTCTGTACTTCGTTAAGTAAATGTACTTCGTTATTACCCACCTCTGGTTGTCACCAACTAAGAATTTTTCTAGTGACCAAAAATTGTCATTAGTCTCCATTAGTTGACTAGTCTTCACAGTTTATGAATTTAGCGGGAACAAAATGGCGCGATTAACGGGAGGCGAAAATTCACTTTGCTTTTGGTCTGAACACAACATACAACATTATCCCCAAAGCGCAATTCAGTTCCGACCACATAACACTTCACACAACAGGTGACAGAAGGCGTGATGTGACAATTCAGTTCCGACCACATAACACTTCACACAACAGGTGACAGAAGGCGTGATGTGACAATTCAGTTCCGACCACATAACACTTCACACAACAGGTGACAGAAGGTGTGATGTGACAATTCAGTTCCAACCACATAACACTTCACACAACAGGTGACAGAAGGCGTGATGTGACAATTCAGTCCCGACCACATAACACTTCACTCAACAGGTGACAGAAGGCGTGATGTGACAAATGGGAGAAAGAGTTTGAGGCCCACAGTGCTGCTGTAGAGGGTCACATATGTGGAGCAGCGCCAGGAAGCAATTAGCTTCTTTCTTATTTTTTTTTTGGCTTCAATTAGGCCTCTGCATTCGTACGTTCATATATGATAAAGAATCATATTTGCATACATTACCCCTTAAAATCGACACTGCGACATCATCAATTGTTCCATGCTGTTAGCTGACTTAACTGGCTGGTTAGCTCCTAACTTTAGCTCGCCTCACTGTCTCTGTTCGGCTGAAACGATACACAATAAACACATTGAAACGTTGATAACATTCAAAGGGTGTGAGATGTGAACTACAAAGAATGAGCACTGGATACAGCACTTTAATTACCTTGCAATGAAACATGTACATCCTAGTTCTTCTTCTTCTCTTTTGGGTAATCACTCCTAGTTCTTCTTCTTCTCTTTTGGGTAATCAACCCTAGTTCTTCTTCTTCTCTTTTGGGTAATCAATCCTAGTTCTTTTTCTTCTCTTTTGGTTAATCAATCCTAGTTCTTCTTCTTCTCTTTTGGGTAATCACTCCTAGTTCTTCTTCTTCTCTTTTGGTTAATCAATCCTAGTTCTTCTTCTTCTCTTTTGGGTAATCAATCCTAGTTCAAATCCAAGTCGGCCCGTTAGTTTACGCCCACATTCTCATTTGCAGCAGCTAGCTGGCAGGGTGTAACCATAGTAACGCGTTTTTACGGCAGTCTTGCTCTACCGACCTGTGACCACTCTTGCCTGTGACATCTTTGCTTCCAACATGATTTGGCGTTGCTTCATATGCTACATATTTGTGGCATTGACTCTGAAACAACAACTTTTGAGTCACATTAACACCATGCACAGTCTCAGCCCTGACTTCCGCGTCGTGTGCAGGATTGATGGCTGTCCAAGTGAGTCCAGGGTGTATAACTCCTCCTACTGTCACGTGAAGCCGACACACGCGCATCATCTTCTCCAAGTTGAAGCGGCGGAGGAGGAAGGAGCGACTCGCCACGGTTTACCTGGAGCAGGTTAAAGGACAGCCCGGTTTACCTGGAGCAGGTGAAAGGACAGCCCGGTTTACCTGGAGCAGGTGAAAGGACAGCCCGGTTTACCTGGAGCAGGTGAGAGGACAGCCCGGTTTACCTGGAGCAGGTGAAAGGACAGCCCGGTTTACCTGGAGCAGGTGAAAGGACAGCCCGGTTTACCTGGAGCAGGTGAAAGGACAGCCCGGTTTACCTGGAGCAGGTGAGAGGACAGCCCGGTTTACCTGGAGCACGTGAAAGGACAGCCGTAAACGACCAAACTAATGCAAGCCCTGTGGCTCAAGCATCGTCATTCCAGCGGTAAGTCGTTACACAAGCTACAATTTAACATAACATTTATTTAGGTCAACTGTGCCTGATCCAAGCACGTCCACTAAACATGTTTGTTTTTGTCAATGACAGGTTCAGGTTGTAATTTTAAGATCAAGTAATAGCAGTGTTGAAAGTAATGTGTTACTGTAATTCCAATACTTTTGTCAGTAACGAGTAATCGAACCAGTAACGCAAATACAACTAGCCTACTGAGATTTAAATGGGCTAGTTAATGGTTACATTTATGTTGACAAACGCAGCTTACCGCCCCACAGATTGTCCACTTATGGTCTAATGTCTAATGCTTCATTTTATATGCAGTAATTGGTAAATTAATTCACTTATTTGATTATTAGTTTAATTTGTTGAGTTTAATTATTAGTTATGTAATTCAGTTATCAGACTTCAATAACGTTAATGTTGGTCATTTAAACAACAAATTAAAAATGACAGGTTATACTTCAACAGTTTGAATCAAGCATAGAGGCTGTAATATGTGTATTATTAGCTTATCATTCACAAAGTTGTAACTGGCAGGTGAGACATGTCTTCATGACAGTGTGTGACAGGAAGTTGTCTCTTTATAGCTTATTCGGAATACAAGTTCAGTTCAAAGGCCTTTAGTAATGTACATTTATTGGCAAGAGAGCAAGTGAAGGGATACAATTTAGTATGTGTGTCAATCTTAACACTCATGAAGTACAGATTTTTTCTGATGCTGTCAAAGTTATTGTTTTTTTGTAGTACTGTTTTGTTTTTATTAGTTGTTGTTTTTGTTGTTATTTTACATACTCAAAATAAAGACACCAATCAGTAAAAATACACCCATCTTGTACCTTTTTATAGGAAGAAATCTAGCTAGCTAGCTTACCTATGCCAATATTTTCCCTGTTTTAATATGTTTGTTGTTAATCTCCTTCAGAGTGGATTTCAAGAAGATGGAGAAGGTCGCATGAATGTTGACCTTTCTAAACATGCAACTGCATTTCTTCTTCAAGCCAGAGAAACCCATCGACTGACACAGGTAATTAATGCCATTGATTTTCCAATTAATTATATTTCATTTTTAGTAGCAAGCTTAAAAACAATAAGCTTAAACTGTAGAATGACTTAGCCACTGTTCAGACCTGGCATCTTGGTTGATCCGATCACAGGTGGACAGCTAAAGGTATGTCAGAGAAACACCTGACATTATGTGTCTCCACATGCTTCTTCAGTGACCACTTGTGATCGGATCTCACTTCCCCACTATGCAAATGGACACATACTTTCCTTACAAAATCTGCCCATCCACTATATTTGTTGAGCATGAGCTAAGAATAGATACAACATAATACACTTTTATTTAGCGCTGTCCACTTGTGATCCTATTGCTCAAAATGCATTTTAAGACCAAGTGTAAACAAGGTCTTAAAGCTGCAGAACAGCAGAAGGCAATATTACTTCATGATAGTTTTGCTGGAAACAGCCTATTTTGATCATTGCATGTCACTAACAATATGTAATTGAAGGGTTACTTTAATAAAAAGTGTCTGTGAGTTTGCATGTTGACTGTATTTTTATCTGAATGTTATAATGTATAATTGTTGTTTGTTTGTTTTCTACTCCCCAGAGAGCTGTTAACCAAATGGTGAGTGGAGTCCAGCAATATCAGGCCGCATTATTGGAGCATCTAAAACAGCTAATGAGAGACATGATTGAGAGACATTCTGGGGACCTGATCAACTAAACAGTGATGCAATGGGGATATTTGACCAGTTTGTTGACCCTTTCTGTCAAATAGCTTCCACCCGTTTGCAGGAAAAGACAATCAAAGAACTGTTAGAACCAGTTGAACCAGAGATTCTTGTCTCAAAACAAACAGTATGTTATGTGAAAAATGGAGCCTCCAGAGTTCTTACCATTAAGGACCATTATTTTCATTATATACCGTTGGTGAAAAGTTTGGAGCAGCTGCTATCACATCCAAGAACAATTGCAATGATTGATAAGAGGCCACAGACATGCAAGGATGGATTCTTTCATGATTTCATTGATGGAGACATTTTTAAGTCGCACCGACTGTTTTTGATATTTCCCAAAGCATTGCAGTTGGTTTTATATACAGATGAAATTGAGCTATGCAATCCTCTTGGATCTCGGGCAAACAAAAACAAATTGTTATTGATTTATTACACCTTAGGTAACATCAACCCTAAATACAGATCAAGACTTGCTGCCATTCGTCTGCTTACCATGGTAAAATCTAAAGATCTTTCCCATTGTGGTATTGATGAGATATTTGAGAGGATTAACCGTGACTTAACTGAGCTGTGTGATGGTGTCCAGGTTGTCACTGCAAATGGTGAGAGGACAATTTATGGGGCACTTATGTCTGTGTGGAGACACTGTAGTTCAACATGAAGTGGCTGGATTTAAGATAGGAGAGGGATTTGCCTTCAGTAAATGCAGGCACTGAGAATGCAACTTTGAAGACATGCAGGAGCAATTTAATGAAGATGTGTTTGTTAAAAGGACAATGGCAAGTCATAACAGGCAATGTAATGACATTGAAAAGGCAAATAGTGACCTTCTGAAAGACAATCTAAAAGTGACATATGGCATAAACAGGAGAAGAAAATTAACAGAATTTCCTCACTTTGATATAATCAATCAAACCCCACAGGACATCATGCATGTCATTCTTGAAGGTGTTGCCCCATATGAAATCAAATGTGTTTTAAAGCATCTTGTGCTTTCAGGACATATGGACTTAGACGCCGTATTCAACAGTGCAGTTATTGGTTTCCCTTGTTCTCCTGTGGATGCAAGGGATAAGCCTTGCCCCATATCTGTCAATACACTGTCATCAAATGACAATACATTGAAACAGTCAGCTGGGCAGATGCTGGTTTTGTTAAAGTTCCTGCCATTTCTCATTGACAAAATTGGAGAAAATGTTTACACACAAATGCTACTTAAGTTGTTAGAGATTCTGTTTTCACCTATTATTGCTCTCTCAACTCTTTCAAGGCTGAAGCTTTTAATAGAGCAACATTTAAAACATTTCAAACAACTGTTTCCAGATGCAAATATTAAACCTAAACGGCATTACTTGCTGCATCTTCCTTCTCAGATTAAGGCACTTGGTCCTACAGTGAGGCATATGTGTATGCGCTTTGAGTCAAAGCATTGCTTTTTTAAGCAGTGGGCTTTGAAAAGTAGTTTTAAAAATATCTGTAAGTCTCTTGTGAAGCACAACCAACTTTATGAATGTAGTCAGAATGTGCATGAGAAACATCCAATTTGTTCAAGTGAAGTTGACATGGGCCTCTGAGGTGAAAAATGTTCACTATGTAGAAGGAAAGATGAAAGACTTCTTAGGAATAGAGCACGTTGAACATATAGTTTCGGTAAAGTGGATTATGCAACATGGAAATAAGCAGACATGTGGAAAACCTTTGGTTATTTCTGTTATCAATGATACTCCAGAGTTTGCACTTGTGAAAAACATGTATATTTTAAATGCGTCAGTGTATTGTTTTGAATGCCAACCTCTCTCTACAGTTGGGTGGAATGATCATTATTTAGCTTATGAGGTAGAAAACCTTGTTGATTATACACCGTACTACTATGTAAACTTCAATAATAGCAAGTACATTCCACTGAAGTATGATCTCACAGACATCATCAAACATCATTCTTGAGTCTGTATTGAGTGTTTGGGTATTTGGGCGCTATTTATTTTTTTAAGCACTGACCAACACTGTAATTGATGACAGCATTTATTTGGACTTATTACTTTTGTAATAATGTGGTGCAGTTTGTCCAGAGTGTAATAGAACAGAGAAGGAAACATAATTCCAGCTTTTGCCTCTGTCTTTTTTACATGTCACATGGACATGGTCTGATGGAAATGTAAGAAAAATAGCCACACTGTACTGTGCATTGTGAGTTGGGCATGTTGACCTGTGTCGTGGAAAAACTCTTCCCTCTTACTAAAAATAAAAGCACTTCTGGAGTTTGTAGAAGCAAGATAGACTTTATTGCAAAAAGACAATGAAGCCGAGTGACCTGCAGGAACAACTGACTTACATCTCTCAGTTCATGGCTTTTATACAGTTCTTAAATATTTACTCATAAGACACATTTAGCCCCTCCTGTTTGGTTACACCCATTCTATTTTCCTCCACCCTGGTCTCAAAACCCCTGATGTTCTCTCTTGTTTTTTTCCCCTTATTTGGTGACACTAATGGCACAGCCAAACTCTCTTCTTAATATAAAATAGAGCCACCAGCTGGCTCTGCATCACTTCCCAACAGGACTTACATGCTTTAACAGTTAACCTAACTATTCCTGTAAGTAGGGTTGTATCTGGAGGTGAACAGTTCAACCCAATTGCTCCTGCAAATAGAGTCCTCTGGAGTTGAAGTACAGTTCATCCCAAAGATGACGTTACCCCTCCTAGGATTATGTACTACTGCTTTAACTAAAAATACATATCCCCCTTTGGGACTGTCCCACTAAAACCTACTTCAAAGCATAACATATAAGGATGAAGTTAAACACAGAAATATATTAAAGAACATAAGTTATGTGAATATAGTGTTAACCTCAGGTGTTTACATTAGAATACATCACTTAAGCATGTTCTTACATGGTTATCTGTATAAGGTATCATCTTGCAGAGCGTTACAGTTGTCATTCACAGATATATATTCTTTCCTTTCGCCTTAGTTTCCTTCCTCCATTGTACTAAGTTGGCTACCAGCCACCTAGGAACTTCTAACCACCCTTACTGTCCATTCTTATATATATTTTACCCTCACCCTTAACCCACTTTGTATGTATGATAACAGATCTAGATATGTACTCTCCCTTGCGGATCACATCCCTACCAACCTTTTCTGAATTTAAACGGAACCTGTTTCGGGGTTAAGAGCAATGTCCGTGGACACTTGTAACCGGATAATCCCTCTGTTACTAACATATACTATATAGGTCTCATAACAGGAAGGCCTATTTAACTTTTGGTAAATAATCACTCCTTCCTCAACTAGGACTCCATCCTAGGATTCATGTCACATTGCATTTAACTGTGATATTCCCTCCTGAATTTAAGCCTGTGTAACTGTAAAAGCATTCATATTCATATTTACTAACATCATCTCTTCCAATTGATGGCTTTGTTAGTTTTAGTGGATATTTAGAAAATGTTACACTCATTTCTGCTTCTACTCATGTTCAATCTTATCCTGCCAATAGAACTCCCCAAACTTCCCCTACATTTTGCTTCTCACATTGGGTATTCACATTTTTTTATGTCACATCTTGTATTCTGCCATATAGCATATCGTTCATAGGTTGCAGGTTCTGGTACAATTACCACTTTTTCTGTGGGAGATTTACTGCACAGTACACAATTGTCTATCTGATGTTTCATAGCTGTTTACTTTTTCCACATCCATTCCCTCACTTCTATTGACACCTCTGCAGATGCAGAGACTGATGTATTATTGTCAATCAAATCAGCAGAATGCATTATCCCTTCCCTCTTATAGCTATTAGGTATTCTGCCAGTTATTCGTTGTTCACAAGTCCATAGTGCCCACTTGACCCTCTCATGCCTGTTAATGATCAGCGCTGAAAAACCTTTAGTAGTACCAGTCATTGTCTTTCTTCTAGCTTCAAATTGTCCCATTTGGGGCTCATCAATGTCTGGCCCTGTACTGTAGGCATCAACCAGAGCACATAGCTCAGCAGCAACATTCACATCGCCGATGTCCCCCATCGCTGGAGTCTCAACAGAGAGTGATGATTCTGCCTGAGCATTCTCCCTCTCCCCTTCGTCTTCTGTCCTTGTGTCATCTCCTTCCCCGGATGGGGTTTCAGCATCTTCTGCTCCCTCATCGTTGGATCGCTGTACCCGTCGTGGTACTCTGGTGCAGTGGTTGAGATGGCACCAGGTCGAACTTCCCTCTACTCGAACAGTGGTTGGTGTGGCCTGGGTGACCGTGTAAGGACCCTCTCATCTCGATTCATTCCACCTCCTCCGGAAGTCTCTGATGTAGACTCTGTCCCCTGGCTCGACTGCTCGAATTGGGTCCACCTCCTGCTCTGGAACCCTGTATTTCTCCTGTAGATAAACAACTTTATGCAGAGCAGTTAATAGTCTAATGTACTCCTTCAATTCTCCCTCCATATTTTCTAAAAGGTGAACCATCACAAGATCCTCTAAAAACTGACACTGGCATGAGTCAAACTGTAAGCAGTTCAAGCAGTGTTAGATGTGTTATTTAATTAGTTTTTATGCTATAAGTCATTAGTGCCAGAGAAAAAATACCCACCTGATTCATCAGTTTACTCTCACAGATTGTATCATATCTACATAGTTCATTACCAGGTGTTTAAATGGTCCTTCTGGTACTGGAATCTGTCCAATTGGTGCTGTTAACCCCTTCCTGATATTATTTAATGCACATATTTCACACGTTTCACACTCTGCTCGTCTTAAATCTACTGTTACTTGCATGTATGGGGACCAAAAACCTTGTTTTTTAATTTCTCATCACCTCCCCCCTTGCGCAATGGTCAAAACCATGCGCATTTGTAACAAGTAATTTCAACAGTACAAGTAGAGCTACTACCAGTCCTCCACGTGTTCTCCGCAATCCATTTGTGTCTCTTGTCGCCACCCTTTCACCCGATATACTTGGCTCATATCTCTCTGCTCTCTCTTGCATTCTCAGTATGTCATCTTTTGCAGGGCTACTTCTTCTTCATCTTTAAATTGTACATAATGTAATTATAATAAACTTATCCCATTAATATAACACTTCCTGCACTAGTTCTCCTATACCTCCTATCCAATACACATTGTCTGCCTTTTCCTGTATATATTTGCTGCCTGTAATCTTCACCATTTATTGTCCTTTTCCTTCCCTGTCTATTCCTATCCCTTCCAATGTATACTTAGTTTGAATACCCATTCTACATAGTGCATCCTTTCCTAATAAATTTACTTGAGTATGTTCTGATTACAGTTCCGGTATGCAGGCGGTTGTCCTTCCTGCTTCTAAATTTAGTGGTGCTGTCATAAAAATTAGCCACATTTGTCCCAAGAATCCTATTGTCTTCGTAAATGTACATGACATGGAGAGGTGAGGTAACATGTGGATTTACACTCGAATACAGTATAATATATCATCATGGGTGTGCCTCTATTATTCACCTGAACCTGTAGCATAGGTTCATCATCAGCTTGCATGGTTATTGCTGTAAACTGACCCTCCCCTTTAGGACTCTCTGGGCATCCCCAGTCCCTTTAATTTGGTCTTCCCCAGCAGGTCACTGGTCCCTGTGGAGCCTGTGTTTGAGATTGCTGCCATGCATCTGGGTAGGACCATTTCCTTGCCACGTGTCCTGTTGTGGATGCCTAGGCATCCACGGATCAGTAGGACAATTCCTCCTGGTGTGCCCTGCTTGATTGCACCCCCTCTATTCTGCCGTGCCTGATACTGCGGTTGATACCCCTGTGTTCGAGGTGCACAGCCTCCCGGGGATTGCTGTGTATACACATTCACTACTGGCGGAGCAGGTGCCCTATGACCCTGCTGTTGAGGTGGCTGTTGCGGGCCTTCATGGGTGACAGGCACAGGTAGAGGTGACAGGGTTAGAGGAGCCTGTGTTGTCTTTTGTCCTTTTTTGTTGGTTCATCCAGCTGCATTTGTGTCAGCTTTCTCTGGATGTCTCTGCCCTGGTCTGCCAGTCTTTGTTCATCTTTTCGATATTCTTCCCCTGCATGGACAGCATGGTCACAGAATTCCTCGTGGGTTTTTGATGTCAGTCCCACCACATTGTCCAGTCTGCTCTTGACCGCTGTTAGCATGGATTCCACCAGAGTTGTCCTGAACATTGTTGTTATCAGTGGGTCTGTCTCTGTGGGTCTGTTTTCCTCTCCTCTTAGTGTTCTTGGATTCATTCTTGTTGGATATTCGTCTTAGGGCCCTCCACACCCTAGTTCTGTATTGGTCGAACAGTTCTCCATCCATCACTCGATCCTCTGTCAGATCCCCCATGCCACCTACTGCCAATACCTCATCCATTTTAGCCTTTCCCACCACCCTGGCCAACAGTGCCTTCAGGTCCCCCACCGCCAGCAGTTTCCCCATCGTCTGCTCTTCAAAAGCTCCAATCCAATTTCTGGCCCCATCATGGATGCTAGGCAGTTTGCTCATCAGGCCCTCCAGGTCCTGACAACCACAGGGTTCAAATTGCATCTGGGTTCCTTTTAACATCTCCAAAAGAAAGCTTTATACCGTTTAGGTTGTTTTTCAGATCTGTTCTAGGCCTTAGCTACCTTCCTACACATTAATCTGCTTTCCTCCACAAGAAATTATACTATCTTCTCTGAACACATCCACTCTCTCCTCTACCTCCTCATTACCTTCTTTATCTCATCGAGATATAACACATCTATTCTGACCTACTTCCTCCTGAAGCCCCTCAGTTTTACTCAGTCTCCGATCAGGACAGGGATTTCGTCTCTGTCCTCTCTGGCTGAGACCTCCTGGGTTTTCCTAGAAATGAGAATACAAAAACCTAACAGTAAAAGTTAGTTTCCTCATATAATTTTAAGAGATCATCTTCCAGTCAGGTCAGTCTGTTCGTCAATCATCGGCCTATAATATGGAACATTCATGGGACGGCCTGTTAATATCTCATGAGGGCTAGACCCAGTACCCCTATAGGGGCTGCTTCACATTCTCCTCAGCACCAGATGTATACATTCTATTCAGGTTCAACCTGTTAATCCAGGCCTTACCCATAACTTTTTGGATCATAGAGACACATTTCTGATCTATTCCCATCATCAGGACAATTTGGGTCACGGCATCTCCTGTAACCTGGGTGCCGTGTGTCTTCAGACAAGGTTTCTGGGATTCCGAATCCAGGGAATATTTCCCTTACCAGACTGTTAGCTACTATGTTGGCATCACAGCAGGTACAACCCTCGTATGACTCTGTCACTTATCACTAGACAAGAGCACTTTCTCTCCTTTCTCTCAATCATATCAATAAAGTGTAATGCAATGTGTGTAAATACACCACTAAGTAAAATTAATTAGTTTAAGAGGCGTCTACTTGGCAATGTTATATTAAATACACATAACGCATATTAAAAAATAGTCTCATATTCTACAACTATGTTGTTTCCTATGTTCTTTTAACTTCTGCTAAGTTTAGGCCAAACCAATCTCGTAAAAAAACTAAAATCTTATGTACCATATTCCTTCTTGATGAATGACTCACCAACCATGAGCCTATTCGCCAAACCTACGGAATGAGCTACTCTAGCAACACAAATTTACCTGAAAGGTGTTGTCTCCAGAGGCCATCAGGGCCCTGGGAGCAACCTCTGGTCTCCCTTAGGGAGTGAGACATGTGGTCAGTCCCCTGTTGTTGTTGCAACTCAACAACAGGCGAGGCCATAGCAAAAACCAGATACACAACATGGGTGTGAAACCTTTCAGCAGCAACTTTATTACTTACGCTAATATTGTCTTGATTGCCTTGCAGGCACAAACCCTCAAAATGCCAACCTAGCTGGGAGCAACATAGCTTCCAGCAGGGCCTCAATCTGTAAACATATTATTTTCCTAATATTTCAATATGCATTCATAAAATCACTACTTTTCCAAACCCCTACTCATGGTGGGCAAACACCAATCTTATATGCTAAATCAGAATATCTGTTAACATGTACACCACTACCTAGTTTACATGCCTCAGTGAGGGCCATCATAGTAAATTGGAACCTGTAATTATCCTGTCTAGACAAAAGTGAAATAAACCACAAATAAAGTTTATCAATATTGTCCTATTAAGTAAGACTGTCAACTAAAACACAAAATAAAACTAACCCATTTTCTATCAATACTGTCCTATCAATTGAGACAATGTCATATTTTAACCTATTTTACTGACACCTTTCTAGTTTCCATATTGTCTAGTTCCTTCTTATTGTCTCTGCCTGTTCCCTATGTTGCTATTCTGTGTCTTCATAATACACTACCTCCACTTAGTAAACTACTCAGGTTCGCCTGTCCTTAAGTATTTTCCTAACAGCCCATCTAGTCTGGGATAACTTAATCCAACCTGACTTTCTCCAAATAACATCCACATTATTTCTCCATCATATGGTGTTTCAAACCTAACAGTATTAACCTCTCCTGTTTATAAATATTTAAGTACTGAACTCGGTTGTTCCTATATCACTACTTTATATGTCACTCTTGTTACACTCTCTGTGTCTGGGTAATCAGCTATTTTACATTTCCATATAAAATATCTCCATGGTTCTAATAATATCCATATTATTCTACTCAAACATCTATTTCCCTATCCACACACCCTCTCAGTATGCAATTACTTCAAAACTATTCCCTTCTAAATTATCATGGGTCAGCAACACATCTGTTACTCCATCGTCCCAATACAGCCAGAGGCTTTCCTATTACCGTCACAGCCCATCCCCCACATTTGTTTCTTATCAAGCTCAAACGTTAAAACCACACAGCCCAGGCAAACGCCCTTCATTGGAATGCATTTAAGATACACCAAAATTATAACTCCATCATCTACTAGGGTCGTCTACATGTATTGTAACTTAAAATGCCAATTAATTTATCATGTCAGTCAATATATAATACCATCTATTACACACAACCTCGGTTAATGAGGAGTAAAATGTATATTATGGGGAAAGAAACCCCAAACAAGAATAGTACTTTTCTTTAAACTTAATGCGGCCTGATTCAACAGATAGTTCAACAGTTTTACGTGCGCTAGCCAACCAGACTACTGTAAAAGGCTCAATAACACAGGACCTAGGGAAGTGATTGGTAACGTCGAAGTTATTATTCTAACTTCCCTAAGCAAAGTTCCATTGGGGAATGACCCTAAATTAGTTTTAAAAAGATTTCACTCAATACAACCTGAACTCGTTAATTACTATAACCATTTTATCATATCTACCAAGGTTTATCGTGACACAGCCATTAATCAATGTTTATACACAATCGGTTATTCCCACACAAAGACAAACTTTTTTTACTTACAGTCCATCACACGACATACAACAATCAACAATCAGAGACAAACGATGCCACATGTTGGTTATTACCGTTCCACACACAATCACGACAAAACTCGTCAGTTTATCGTCCTCTCATTCCAACATACAACCACAGGCCTTAATCTTTCATACCTTCTCCGAGTACTCTTTTTAAACTTCCCCCATGTAACACCTTAAAATACCTCATTACGTGCGATCCTCTAAATTACCAGCTCAATCACCACTCCTCTAAACGCAGCCCATCGCTTAGATTCACACTTCCCGTTCCATACCATACAATATACATGATTACAATTCTACAACTTAGATTTACAATATAAATAACTTGGGTAAACGCGCACACAGCGGGGTTTCAAGATTAACTTTTCAAACGCACCTCCTTTACAGTCTCACTTCCACATAGCTTCTCTTCCCCTTGGGCCGCAGTGATCGAGTGCATCCTTTCTACCGGGCAACTTCCCGGAAAGACGCACACTTTCCGGGAAGCCCTCTTTCATTCCTTCACTTTCTTTAATTTTCCAATTCACCTTCTTCTTCTTTATACTTTCCTTTTTACTATTTCCATTCTTCTGCGGGCTTCCGAGAGCCCCACCCTTTCTGTCTCTTAGCCTCCTGTTGCTGCTATTCACATTGTCTCCACAAGTCTTATGTATCTGCACACCAGTTTCCAATTTCTCCACATTTTGCCTTCCATCAAATCCATAGTATATGTTCCTCTAAATATTATTCACACAATGTAGGTTCCTACTATTTATTTTACAATATATGTTATGCGCATTTATAATACCGGTTCTCTCATAAAGATAAATACCCTTATACTGAATATTACCCGTTTCTCATAAAAATAACCGTTTCTCATATATTTAACCTGTTCTTTCAGAACCCTAGCATGTGCCAAGTCTGTTTTCTACAGGTTGCCTGTCCATTCAGTCCCTCTAGGATGTACTAAAGGCGGTATTTGTAGGATTTACACTCATATGGGGCTATACGCTCTTCGATAGATTCCCATCACTCAACACAACACACTATACGCTCTTCGATAGGTGTTTACTCCTATGGGGCTATAAGCTCTTCGATAGATTACCATAACAACACACTATACGCTCTTCGATAAGTGTTTCCATATGGGGCTGTACGCACTTCGACAGATTCTCACTACCCTGCTCATTGTAACCCCATAGTATACCTATACGCACTTCGATATGTATCTATAAAGTACTCACAGGGACTCTACCTGCCTATGCACTCCTACAATACGTTCCTCACACTTCGGGTAACTTTGTGTATTAGTACAGACAGGGATTCACACACATTCATCACACTTCATGCATACTATATTTCTTACTTCTACAAACTCTGTGCCCTTTACTTTAAACAATAAAATTTAGCCCGTATTCTGGAGAGACCTGACTTTAGAACCTGACCCCCGGTGGCAACTGATCGAATCACGCAAACTTATAGTAAGAACTTTGCTTACCTTTTACACCATGGCCATTGGTGTTTTATCGTTTGCGTATTTCGTTCAGACGCCCCCGATGGCCAAGCACCCGCCAGTCTCTTCCAATCACGTCGGGGTCACCAATTATGTCGTGGAAAAAACTCTTACCTCTTACTAAAAAATAAAAGCACTTCTGGAGTTTGTAGAAGCAAGATAGACTTTATTGCAAAAAGACAACGAAGCCGAGTGACCTGCAGGAACCACTCCCGTACATCTCTAAGTTCTTGGCTTATGTACAAGTTGTTAAATGTTTATTCATAAGACACAGTTATCACAGCTCCACCCATTCTATTTTCCTCCAACCTGGTCTCAAAACTCCTGATGCTATTTCTTGTTTTCTCCGTATTTGGAGATAACATTGGCACAGAATACATGTCAGAAAAATGGGAGGTACACAGGAAGCCTTTATCCCTGTTATCCCTGGGGGAGTCTCCTGACTCTGGTGACATCCCTCTGGTCAACGGTCAACCTGCTGAGTGGTAGGAGGTTGCCTACACCCTACCCTTATCTGCTGAGGACAAAGAGATCTTGTCTCTGCTTGAAACATACAGAGCTAAATATATTCAGGGAGCTATAACGAATTGGAAATTACACAACAATAGCAACCAGGCAAGACAAAGAAAGAGAAAGAAATGACAGAGTTAAAAAAGAAGCTTCACGAAAAGGTCTTGCAATACAACACCGTAGTGGAAGGAGATCCGATTGACGAGGAGTTGGCTTGCAGTCTGACAGAGGGATACATCCTACCATGGGATAGACATGAAGATGGTATGATATGTATGAATCAGTCTGACAGAGGGATACATCATACCATGGGATAGACATGAAGATGGTATGATATGTATGAATCAGTCTGACAGAGGGATACATCCTACCATGGGATAGACATGAAGATGGTATGATATGTATGAATCAGTCTGACAGAGGGATACATCATACCATGGGATAGACATGAAGATGGTATGATATGTATGAATCAGTCTGACAGAGGGATACATCCTACCATGGGATAGACATGAAGATGGTATGATATGTATGAATCAGTCTGACAGAGGGATACATCATACCATGGGATAGACATGAAGATGGTATGATATGTATGAATCAGTCTGACAGAGGGATACATCCTACCATGGGATAGACATGAAGATGGTATGATATGTATGAATCAGTCTGACAGAGGGATACATCCTACCATGGGATAGACATGAAGATGGTATGATATGTATGAATCAGTCTGACAGAGGGATACATCATACCATGGGATAGACATGAAGATGGTATGATATGTATGAATCAGTCTGACAGAGGGATACATCCTACCATGGGAGAGACATGAATATGGTATGATATGTATGAATCAGTCTGACAGAGGGATACATCCTACCATGGGATAGACATGAAGATGGTATGATATGTATGAATCAGTCTGACAGAGGGATACATCCTACCATGGGAGAGACATGAAGATGGTATGATATGTATGAATCAGTCTGACAGAGGGATACATCCTACCATGGGATAGACATGAAGATGGTATGATATGTATGAATCAGTCTGACAGAGGGATACATCCTACCATGGGAGAGACATGAAGATGGTATGATATGTATGAATCAGTCTGACAGAGGGATACATCATACCATGGGATAGACATGAAGATGGTATGATATGTATGAATCAGTCTGACAGAGGGATACATCCTACCATGGGATAGACATGAAGATGGTATGATATGTATGAATCAGTCTGACAGAGGGATACATCCTACCATGGGAGAGACATGAAGATGGTATGATATGTATGAATCAGTCTGACAGAGGGATACATCCTACCATGGGATAGACATGAAGATGGTATGATATGTATGAATCAGTCTGACAGAGGGATACATCCTACCATGGGAGAGACATGAAGATGGTATGATATGTATGAATCAGTCTGACAGAGGGATACATCCTACCATGGGATAGACATGAAGATGGTATGATATGTATGAATCAGTCTGACAGAGGGATACATCCTACCATGGGATAGACATGAAGATGGTATGATATGTATGAATCAGTCTGACAGAGGGATACATCCTACCATGGGATAGACATGAAGATGGTATGATATGTATGAATCAGTCTGACAGAGGGATACATCCTACCATGGGAGAGACATGAAGATGGTATGATATGTATGAATCAGTCTGACAGAGGGATACATCCTACCACGGGATAGACATGAAGATGGTATGATATGTATGAATCAGTCTGACAGAGGGATACATCCTACCATGGGATAGACATGAAGATGGTATGATATGTATGAATCAGTCTGACAGAGGGATACATTCTACCATGGGATAGACATGAAGATGGTATGATATGTATGAATCAGTCTGACAGAGGGATACATCCTACCATGGGAGAGACATGAAGATGGTATGATATGTATGAATCAGTCTGACAGAGGGATATATCCTACCATGGGCTAGACATGAAGATGGTATGATATGTATGAATCAGTCTGACAGAGGGATACATCCTACCATGGGATAGACATGAAGATGGTATGATATGTATGAATCAGTCTGACAGAGGGATACATCCTACCATGGGAGAGACATGAAGATGGTATGATATGCATGAATCAGTCTGACAGAGGGATACATCCTACCATGGGATAGACATGAAGATGGTATGATATGTATGAATCAGTCTGACAGAGGGATACATCCTACCATGGGATAGACATGAAGATGGTATGATATGTATGAATCAGTCTGACAGAGGGATACATCCTACCATGGAATAGACATGAAGATGGTATGATATGTATGAATTGCTAGTTTAGCTTGTTGTTCTTGTAGTTGATTTCCATAGTATAAGCCTATGGCATCACTCTACATTTGACAAATTACCCTTTTCGATCTTCACATGTAGTAATGGTTCCAAACACATTTCCATATTTACCATTGTCCTTTTTGTTACTTGCCGTGCAACAATACAGGAATGGGTTGATACATTGAAATAAAAATGGCAACACCTTCAGGTTGAAGAGATCTATCTTCGACCAGGCAATGCTGCTGAAACGCTTGGAGGAGGAGCAGAGCATCCTGGTAAAGGAGATGTCTCAGCACATCAAGTACCTTCTGAAGCAAGTGCAAGAAGTGGAGTCACTCAGAGGACAGACTTTGGAGCGCATCAAAACCAGCAGTATGTACAAGATCTTTAGATTTTAGTATCATGTATTTATTTATAATATATATATATATATATATATATATATATACAGTGGGGAGAACAAGTATTTGATACACTGCCGATTTTGCAGGTTTTCCTACTTACAAAGCATGTAGAGGTCTGTTATTTTTATCATAGGTACATTCATGCATTTTATTGCATGACATAAGTATTTGATCACCTACCAACCAGTAAGAATTCCGGCTCTCACAGACCTGTTAGTTTTTCTTTAAGAAGCCCTCCTGTTCTCCACTCATTACCTGTATTAACTGCACCTGTTTGAACTCGTTACCTGTATAAAAGACACCTGTCCACACACTCAAACAGACTCCAACCTCTCCACAATGGCCAAGACCAGAGAGCTGTGTAAGGACACCAGGGATAAAATTGTAGACCTGCACAAGGCTGGGATGGGCTACAGGACAATAGGCAAGCAGCTTGGTGAGAAGGCAACAACTGTTGGCGCAATTATTAGAAAATGGAAGAAGTTCAAGATGACGGTCAATCTCCCTCGGTCTGGGGCACCATTGTCATGCAATAAAATACAAATTAATTACTTAAAAATCATACAATGTGATTTTCTGGATTTTTGTTTTAGATTCCGTCACTCACAGTTGAAGAGTACCTATGATAAAAATTACAGACTTCTACATGCTTTGTAAGTAGGAAACACTGCCGATTTTGCAGGTTATCAAATACGTGTTCTCCCCACTGTAAGTAACATTATCAATGCGTTATTTTGACTTTTACTTGTAACAGAGTATTTGTCCAGCAAATTATTAGTACTTTTACTTAAGTAAATGATCTGAAAAGGTCATCCACCACCGACATCATTTGAAAGTACTATTTGGACACCTAATTGCATCTTTTAGACTAATGCTGATGCTTTTAGACTAATGCTGATGCTCATAAGTTTATGACTCTGGCCAAAACACTCAAATAGTCTGTTTGTTGCTTGGCTGCGGTACATACATATGTGTAGTATTGTTATAATAATAAATTTAAAATGTATATAAAAGTTTAGGTTGGGGCCTCAAAGTCCTCACTGAAACTATGCCTGAGCCAAGGCTGATTCCATGAAGTTAAAATTTAAACTTTGTCGGACTAAACCAAATATATTGTTGGAAAGGGCTCGACCTGGAGAGTAACATATGTCAGTCTGAAGGTTATAAATGGCTCCTGCTTTGAAATATTGACCTCTAAACCTTGACTTTGGTGTATGTTGGAAAGCTTGTCATTCAGGAACAGAAAGGGCCACATACATTAAACCAACTGTTATAAATAGCTCTTGACTTCAGCTATATGACTATACCCATATGGATATAGTCATCAAGAGGGGGTGCTGTCAAAAATGGTCAAACTTGATTTTCACCTATTTAACAGTAAGGTATTTAAAATTGTATTACACAAATGTGATTCCCATCCCCTTTAACCCATCATTGTACTCTTACAATATTATTTACATGTTTCAATGTCAGTAAATTTAGTCATATTTTTTTTTAACTACAATTCCCTCTAGCCGCGCCATCCTACATGATACTAATTATTATCATATTTGTAGTTTTTCCTGTTTGCAAAGTTAGGCTGTGAATAAGGTCGTAAAACGATGTATGCAGTGAATATATTGAAAATCTAGTACAGTCGAACTAGTACTTACACTGTATTTAGGTGTATGATATGCAAAAGCAAAGATTTTGGTTTATTTTAGATATTTTCAGAGCTTTAAAAGAAAACAAATCATCACAGTAGTTCTTCCGGTTTGCAAAACAGGGTTTCCATAGAAAAACATATCAGGAGAATATCTTATTGTTTAACTACAGCCGAAGCATATATTACACTTAATTTGTGGTTTATTTGAAAAAAGCTAACAGGTGGTGATTTATTAAGGCGATTTTAGCAAGTAACGTTAGGCCTATATACACGCGTTTCGGGATTATGTTCACTCTCGGCGGGAGTTACGTAACGTGTCCTAACGCCAAAATGCCTAACTTTAGGCATTTGATTTGTATATTGTTTAATTAGAATTTCAAAATGTTTGTTCGGCCGCCACGACTTAAATAAAATTGCTCCTGTGTGCTTAGTAATGTTATCAGTAGCCTAACATTACAATACTGCATTGTGTTAGTAAGGATTAAGGTGCTAGTAAATTACGTAGTCAGTGATATGAATAGTGTATGGTCAATGATATATGGACAGACCTGAAAAACACCCATATTAAATTAAAACATTTACAGTGCGTACTAAATATATATATATATTTTCCTTGTTGTTATACAGGTATACATTACCTTTTTCAAAGTCTCAATAGGCTATTAACTTTGCTTAAACTCTATTTTGATATGAATAACAGAAATGGCAAATGAATAACAAAATGTAGTACCAAAAACTCTAAGATTATGTCAATTCCCATATTTGAAGTTTGTGAAATGCAAATGTTAATTCCCATCAACTTTAAATAGTTATTTTACATTGTCAACACACAATCAGCTTCAAGGTGAGTAACTGCTACATAGGGTTAGTCCATACAGTATGTTATGCAAATTAGGATATGGCATGATTTCATAGTTAATTATGGTAATTTAGCACAAGAGGTTGAAAGATTGCTAATAAAAATTAAGGCATTTCGAAGCCTGTGAATAAAATGGGAAGTTGCTAATTTAGTTTAATTGTATATTTGTGGCGGAGGTTATTTAATATGAAATCTTAAATGAAACAGTGTCCTCTTCAATATTGAGCATATATATATATATATATATATATATATTGAATATTGTCCTCCAACTGTGTGTGTCATCAGTGGACTGAACATGTTGGTAGTTGTGAAAGGATCAGTTGTTGCACATAGTTTAGCTTGTCTGAGTCAAAATATGATCAAGTGTAACTTTTCCATGGTCTGTTAACCACAAAACAATCCATATAGGAGTCCTTCAAGTTTAAGAAATGTTAAGTCTGTTGACCGTTGCACTTTATTGAATCCATACAGATAAAAGAGGGTGTAACAAGCTTGAAGAAAAAACATGAAGAATATTAAAGTTCAAATTACATTACAAACTGCTTAGCTGATGTAACATGACAATGTTATGGAACAATACAAGTGGACAACACAAAAATATGTAAAGAAAATGCACTTAACAAGAACAAGGAAAAAATGCATGTTTGCAATGTATGTTGCATATTTGCAGGCAGCTGCATGGGATGGGAATCAGGCTGGCTGCCAGGATGGAAATCAGGCTGGCTGCCAGGATGGAAATCAGGCTGGCTGCCAGGATGGAAATCAGGCTGGGTAATTTTGTGTAGCCTGGCCTAAGCCAAAAGACAACAGCCCATGTACGTTGGCCTGAAAAATGTTTGGAATGAAGACTAGCTATATGCTGAATTACTAGAAAAATATTGTGTAAATAATGCATTCCTACTTTGTGGCCTTTCCATAGTTAGATTGAAATAGTGAATTTCACTTTTGGTTTCATATGGCTGTGGATGCACAGTACAACATATCAGTATCCTCACAATTGTAAACAGCATACAAAAACTGTTTGCATTGCCATTTTTCTTTAATAATCTCTACACAAGACAATGGCTTGTCAACAATCCCCACAAATGAAAACAGTACATTACATTACATTTATTCATTTAGCTGACACTTTTATCCAAAGCGACTTACAATTGCTGTTTATGTCAAAGGTCGCACGCCTCTGGAGCAACTAGGGGTTAAGTGTCTTGCTCAGGGACACATTGGTGTGAATGCTTTCTGCCAGTACAGAGAGATCCAGGCACAGAGAGATCCAGGCACAGAGAGATCCAGGTACAGAGAGATCCAGGCACAGAGAGATCCAGGCACAGAGAGATCCAGGTACAGAGAGATCCAGGCACAGAGAGATCCAGGCACAGAGAGATCCAGGTACAGAGAGATCCAGGTACAGAGAGATCCAGGCACAGAGAGATCCAGGTACAGAGAGATCCAGGCACAGAGAGATCCAGGCACAGAGAGATCCAGGAGCCCAATAATAAAATGCATGTAATCGTACATAACCAAAAGCTATTTAACATACCACATTGTGCAGGGCTGCCAGTCACAAAGATGTTCTGTCCTCCCCTGTGGCAGGAAGACAGAGACATTGTATTACTGTATGTTATTTAAATGTTGTACTCTAACAAGGAGTGAAAATATATTTATTGTTGACATAGTTTATATACTGCATATTTTGAATCATAGTAATCAAATAAGATCCATAAGTGACACTTCAAGTTAAAGGTATTTACAGGATGCCTAGCTATACAGCTCAATGTTGTGACTTAGACAACAGCATTTTGTCAAGGTAACATTAAGTCATTGCAAAACAAGTTATCCAACCGTTTTAGAAAGTCATCCAGTGTTTCCTTTGTATATTTTTTTAGGGTGGAGGGGGGTGGGTGTCTTTAGGGGTAATGTTTGTTTTTTGGATAAATAATAAAAGCGATAAAAGCATTGTTTTTAATCACATATTTGTTGCTGCATTTTAAGTGAAATTTTACTTCGTTAAGGTTTTGAAAGGACAATTCCAATCGCATTATTTAACTAATTGAGAGGAAACACTGTCATCCAGTTAGTCATTGTCCTACCTTTCTCTTCCTTGTCTTTATTATTTCACGGACTGGGAATATTTCAAGCCGTTTGTGAGGGCAATCTGTAATTGTAAGGAATATATTATTTGCAACAATGTCCACAATATGTGAGGTACTTTTTGTGCAGGAATCAATTCACAATTCACACATGTATGCATTTTTTTCCACTGTTTGACATCAGCTCATTTAGCTCGTCCTGGTGAGATTTGAAAACCACAGGAGTATCAAAGGCTGCACATGGTTCTATTCAAAATCTTTGTTTCTTTTCCATCCCTTCTTTATGTTGTGTCTCCTAATGGACTGTTTACATTTTACATCGCTTGCCACAAAGGCAGATATATTTTACACTGGTATTCTTTACACTGGGACTTTAACTCTGCAGCTCTCTAATTACATGAAGCAGGGATGTGTAGAGAACCATCAATTAAATTATTATTTATAGAAAATAATAATTAAATAAGATAGCATCTAGGCATACAGTATAATTGCAATCCTGAATCAGATCCATAATAAATCAATGTTTGGAGGGTTTACAAAAATCACATAAACTTCATGACGATTATACAGGGGTAAAATGTCTGTACAATACATGCCGTGCCTAGACTAAAACACACCTTTCATTTTGTGTAGTCTTTTACGTTGCTGTGGACCCTGCAGTGGTGGCTGCACAGCTGGAACCTGATGTGCTGGTTCCTGGATAGGTGGAGCCTGGTGTGCTGGTTCCTAGATAGGTGGAGCCTGGTGTGCTGGTTCCTGGATAGGTGGAGCCTGGTGTGCTGGTTCCTGGATAGGTGGAGCCTGGTGTGCTGGTTCCTGGATAGGTGGAGCCTGGTGTGCTGGTTCCTGGATAGGTGGAGCCTGGTGTGCTGGTTCCTGGATAGGTGGAGCCTGGTGTGCTGGTTCCTGGATAGGTGGAGCCTGGTGTGCTGGTTCCTGGATAGGTGGAGCCTGGTGTGCTGGTTCCTGGATGGCTGGAGCCTGGTGTGCTGGTTCCTGGATGGCTGGATCCTGGTGTGCTGGTTCCTGGATGGCTGGAGCCTGGTGTGCTGGTTCCTGGATGGCTGGAGCCTGGTGTGCTGGTTCCTGGATGGCTGGAGCCTGGTGTGCTGGTTCCTGGATGGCTGGAGCCTGGTGTGCTGGTTCCTGGATGGCTGGAGCCTGGTGTGCTGGTTCCCGGATGGCTGGAGCCTGGTGTGCTGGTTCCTGGATGGCTGGAGCCTGGTGTGCTGGTTCCTGGATGGCTGGAGCCTGGTGTGCTGGTTCCTGAATAGGTGGAGCCTGGTGTGCTGGTTCCTGGATAGGTGGAGCCTGGTGTGCTGGTTCCTGGATAGGTGGAGCCTGGTGTGCTGGTTCCTGGATGGCTGGAGCCTGGTGTGCTGGTTCCTGGATGGCTGGAGCCTGGTGTGCTGGTTCCTGGATGGCTGGAGCCTGGTGTGCTGGTTCCTGGATGGCTGGAGCCTGGTGTGCTGGTTCCTGGATAGGTGGAGCCTGGTGTGCTGGTTCCTGGATAGGTGGAGCCTGGTGTGCTGGTTCCTGGATAGGTGGAGCCTGGTGTGCTGGTTCCTGGATAGGGGGAGCCTGGTGTGCTGGTTCCTGGATAGGTGGAGCCTGGTGTGCTGGTTCCTGGATGGCTCGAGCCTGGTGTGCTGGTTCCTGGATGGCTGGAGCCTGGTGTGCTGGTTCCTGGATGGCTGGAGCCTGGTGTGCTGGTTCCTGGATGGCTGGAGCCTGGTGTGCTGGTTCCTGGATGGCTGGAGCCTGGTGTGCTGGTTCCTGGATGGGTGGAGCCTGGTGTGCTGGTGGGATGGGTGAACCACACGACACCAAATTTAGAATGAAGTTCTCCTCGTCTTCTTGAGGCAGTTGGTCTGGGTTGAGTCTTGTCCAACCTATAAATGGACATGGAACACACACAAATATAATATATAATATGCAATTAGGCCAAAGTGAAAATAAATGCAACCCCAAATCAACCTAGACGGTAAAAAAAAGATGGACGTAGTGAATGTGATTATACCCACAGGATTCTGTAAGGCATGGGGCAGAGGAGTCAAGGAAGAATGGGTTGGATATGTGTTCTTTCAACAGCTGTTAAGTATCGCCATTATTGTGTCACAGTCTAAGATGCAAAGAACATTGTAATCCATTGTAAACTTTGTGCGACCAGCAAAAGGTCTACAACCGCTAACAATTCTAAATGTAATTTATTGAAGCACTGCCATGTAAAACGTATAAAATAAAACGCCGGCGCTGACCGGTAGGATGCTGCTGCCAGTGATGCATGCACTCGTCGGGAGAGTGGCATTAAGCTGAAGTTGAATCTTCTGTAAAAACACTGAATACAGCTCTTATAATTACATGTGCAGAAAAAACATTAGTTCAAAAATCAGGGTTGACTTGCTTTATTTTTTATTTCAGCCAGTGATGTTAGGGAACGTTATATGTTTTGTAAAAAAACATACTCCATGCTGCTCTTATCAATATGATATTAGTTAAAGAGCATTAGATAGCTATTAGTTGGGAGAGACTGTTTATTATTTTTAAATATGCACATTGCTTCTCTGTATAGCATCACCTGGTCGGAGAGGCAGCAATGTGTAACGATTGGCTGATTGTTGACTCCTAATGTTAATTATTGTTCCAGTAAAGTGGATTCATTTCTAAAATAAGCAGACTAAACAGGTTATCTGTCACCTTTTAGAGCGGGATAGTAAAAGTAATATAGTAACGTAACTAGTAACTTTTAATTCCCTGTAATAAGTAAAGTAATATTATAATTTTTATAGGAGGAGTAACACTTCCTGAGTAACTTGCCCAACACTGGTTGTGGTCTCAGTTAGGTACTTTTTTGCACATCCAATCTCTATTCACAAGTAGTAGATTTACTTTGACTACCATTGTTTTTAAAAAATACATTAACATTAACACAAGTTAGTCTTAAAAGGCAAAATGAGTAGGAGTGTCTCTTGCTGTTTGTAAACACATGATTCAAAGTTGGCCGCATGCAGAGAGAGCGGCGATTGAGCGAGATCCAAGGCGATTGAAGAGAGTGAGCAGGTGTTAGCAATAACAAAGCAGTGAATCAGAGAAATAAAAGGTCTTCTGATGGTTTCACTTCGGTTACATTCTAAAGCACAAATAAACATGACCCCACCTCCACAGAACCCTGTTGGAAGGAGCCACAAATAAACATGACCCCACCTCCACAGAACCCTGTTGGAAGGAGACACATATAAACATGACCCCACCTCCACAGAACCCTGTTGGAAGGAGCCACATTGGCGGATTTTGTGTGAATACAGCCGAAGCCACTGTCAGCTTTTAATATAGGCCTGCTATAAGTGTGTGTGTAGCTCAGACACACATACCTGCATGACAGAGACAGATCACAGAGGAGAGAGATGGAGACAGCAATGTAACCTGGTTGGTACGTTACTATAGAGTCAGAGTCGCGGCTTTTATTTTATGAGAAACCACAGGAAGTCCTGATTCCCATTTGCGCAAGCTTCCCAGCTGAGTGTTTAGTCAAAACAATGCAGCCTCTATGCAGGAGCTTATCGACATACAGCTGCATCAATTTACATAATCAAGTACTGACATTTTTAATGATTGGATTTAGCTGGAGGTCACTAATTTAGCTTTAGCACACATCCAGTGTCCTGCTTTGCTTGTCATCTGGCTGAAATGCAAACTGTGACTACATAAGTCTGCTGGTGGTCTGCTGGAGCTTCCAGCATATTTGATTTGACAGTGAGTGTGACTCATTAAAAAGTTCAGCCTCAAAAAAGCGCTCCCACTTTAGCTTCGGATTTCAAAAGTTCCAATAACTTAAAACTACCAAGGAGATAGAAGTGAGGTATTTTAAAGCACAGGTGACCCCTGCCATCATCCCAAAGCTATTTTTGTTCTTGTTTTCCACAAAACCAGCTCTTTAAAATGACTCTAGGTTGCAGCTAGGCTCCAGCCAGATCAGAATTTCTAGTCTTTGCTGTTTGGAAATGTACAGGACAACACCAACAATTGTACAATTGATAGAGAATATATGCATTTCAAGGTTAAATAAATGCAATCTCACCTTGAACCATCAATTTGTAGATGGCATCCACATTCTCTAAGCATGTCTTAGCGGATGTGCTAAGTTGGGCATGCATTGGCAGCATTATTTTAGTCTGGTACTTGTGCGTCCCTGTCACCACCTTATGAGGATGTGCAATCAGCAGCAGGGGCTTCATGCCGAGGGCATACAACTTCTCAAGCTGGAACAGAGAGGTAGAGAGATCAATTGGATATATACACAAAACTGTAGTTTACAGCTGAATTTGTCCTCAAGCTTGATCTGAAGTTACATCAAAGCTAGAAAACATCTACAAATAATCAAACTATGGTTTTTACATAATTGTTTTATAGATAAATGTGAGGATTTTTATGAGTTTCAACTCCCTATACATAATAGTTTGGAAAAACCAGTAAACATGAATTATATTCTTATTAATAGTGTGGATGTGTGAGGCAATATATTATACCAGTTATTATACCAAGTAATTTATTTGCTTATGTCAAAATAATAAAACACTTTTGGTGAATGAGATGATCGGAAAACTACATACCAGAATGGCAGCATCATCAAGGACGTGGGACTTTATTTTATTTTTTTTCATGGATGCCAACCACTGCTTCTGCTGAATTTTAAGTTTTTCCAGCTTTTTTTGAAGTCTGACGTGTTGGGGTTGTGGATGTTTGCAAAATGAACACATTTTAAGTCCACATTATAGTTTGTCCCTGCAGTTTGGGCAGGTCTTTTTTGTG
Organism: Thymallus thymallus; assembly: GCA_023634145.1. Classification (NCBI taxonomy): domain Eukaryota; kingdom Metazoa; phylum Chordata; class Actinopteri; order Salmoniformes; family Salmonidae; genus Thymallus; species Thymallus thymallus. The sequence continues at coordinate 7,822,818 of CM042397.1, read as the reverse complement.
ATCCTCATTACTGAACAGTGAGATAGATAGATTTAAAAGAGTGATTAAAAGAGAGAGACAATAACAGAAAGAGAGAGAGAGAGAGAGGCTCTTAAAAGTGCCATTGTTTTGATATGTGTGTATATGTGTGTGTATATGTGTGTATATGTGTGTATATGTGTGTATATATGTGTATATGTGTGTATATGTGTGTATATGTGTGTATATATGTGTGTATATGTGTGTGTTGGTGAAGTCAAAAAGTGTTGCAATAAAGCTGTAAAACAGGAAAAAGCTAAAGATTATTAGAATAGCCTTTGTAGTAAATGAGCATTTCTTAATTGTTAGGACAGAGTAATTAATTATTAATTAAATATTAATCAATCACAACCACTACGTACAATACAAATCAATCCTTACTGTACAAATATCAGATTTGAAGCACATTCACTTGACACAAGCAAGTACATACACAAATCAATTTTTATTTAGGCCTACAAATAATGGAAACAGTGGTCTTCTTCTGTCCTGTTGCGTAAAATGCTTCTCATAATATCCACTGCTCTCGCTTCTCAATGTCACAAATAACTAAAGTAACAATTACCCTCAATTATCTCATGATGATTTCAGTGTCTTCTAAAATGGCAAAGTCTTACAAAAGTATGGCACCATAGTGTTACAGGATGTTCTATCTATAAGTTAGTGGTGGGTCGTCTCTCTATTTAATTATGCATTCATTATATCAGGTATGAACGGTCATTGACATTGAGTCGCACTGAGCAGTCCAGTCCTCTGGAAAGACTCCAGGTCCACTTTTTTATTCCAGTCCATCCCTGATTGCGGTAATTCCCCTTAGTTACACTTCTGACATTTACTTTGAATAAAACTTTAACCACTGCAACAACACGTTGTTAATTGTTGTCTTCACAACACATGGACAAATTAAACTGATTTTGGTAGCTGGCAGTGCCACAATCCAACTGTGCCGGGGACACCTGTCATTTGGCTGGATAACTAACTACTTCGGCGGGTAGCCGTGTAAATGATAACACTAACAAATTCAACCTAATCTCCAGGGATGAAACGCTACACAGATCGGGCCACAACTAAAGAAATAACAGTAAAGGTTTTGCGTGCTTTTTAACAAACAAACACCCATTGGGTTGAGATCCTTACTGTAGTTAATTGGCGGGTGAAATGAGCGGTAAAGGTGATTATGGGTAAGAAGCGTGCGTTACGGTGCGTAACGTGACGTATCGTTGCCGTGGTAACCACTGAAAGTCTTCTGATTCATAAGAATAATTATTAATAATATTCGCTGCTATGACAGAAAATACATTTGAAAATAATAAAATATCCTAAAGGGTTTAATAACGTAAAGGGAACAACACAGCCTCGGGCCATTCTTTAAAACTACTCCATCTATAAATTGATAGTTATATCACAAACAATTTACTGTTATTTAGACAACAAAAACAAATTCACTATAATACATTATAAAAGGAGGACGTTTAGTAAACTAGAAAACAACATTTACCGCGCCCACTGTGTGACGTTGTTGAACCAGGGAATCCGTGTGTCCACCACGAAAAATGAGCCTCATTGACTTTGTATGGGTGTTGTTTCCGTGGTGCCGACACGTAATTTCAACACATTCCGTGCCACCACCACGTAAATCAGGGTTAAGGGGTCGTGTTCATTTCACATATTTCTGGGAGATCAGGTTGCACCAAGTCTACCTTTTCCATGAGTCCCTCACCAAGTCTACCTTTTCCATGAGTCCCTCACCAAGTCTACCTTTTCCATGAGTCCCTCACCAAGTCTACTTTTTCCATGAGTCCCTCACCAAGTCTACCTTTTCCATAAGTCCCTCACCAAGTCTACCTTTTCCATGAGTCCCTCACCAAGTCTACTTTTTCCATGAGTCCCTCACCAAGTCTACTTTTTCCATGGATATGTTTTGCTGCTCTTGACTGATTCAAGCAGTCCTTTGTCCTTTTGCATAGCCAGAGAGGGCAACCACCACCTGCTCCAGGTCAGTGAAGGAGAGCTCCTCATAGGGGCTGATCGGTTTCAGTTTCACCATTACATTTTCTGGTGAGAAATCAAACCACTTGTCAATGTATGTAATGACAGTGTCATAGAACTTCACAGTCCTGTTGCTGCTTGGACCTTTGTGCTGACGTTCGTTTGTCCATCAGCTGCTTGGACCTTTGTGCTGACGGTCGTTTGTCCATCAGCTGCTTGGACCTTTGTGCTGATGGTCATTTGTCCATCAGCTGCTTGGTCTGGGATCCAAAAAAAGCTGTCCTGTTTCCGCTGAAGCATCTTCGTTTGGAACTTTTGGACTTCCTCGTAAACATCTGTGATACAGAGCGTTGTTTCCTCCAGGTTTTTTTTACGAGTTGGTCAAAAACGCACCCCATGTTGTGAAAAAGTGGGAAAAGCCCAGATAAATCTCAGCAGCTTCCGTTCTTTTTCTTCATCCTCAAATACTCTTCAGTGCCACAGAACATGTCTCCCCAAGGGACCTGCAAATTGTTTTATTTATATTTTTCACCTAACACTATAACAATGTATGATGTACATATTCAGTCATTCACTTTTTTTTATTTTACTAGGAAAGAGTTAAGAACAATATACTTATAATATATATAATACATATATATATATATATATATATATATATACGTATAAACGAATATACTGGACAAGGAATTTTGGAGAGACTCGACCAATCAGAGATGACTTGCAACTGATTGACGTGAAAAGGGAGTGAACCTTAGCTATTCGCTAGATAAGATAATAATTAATCAAACTACTATCAAATAACTACAAAACAATACATCATGTAATATACTCTCGGTTTTTCATCAGCTAGCCAAGCTACATAGCCTGTAACGTTATCTGGTAATTGTTGTATAAATGTTCAGATTCGACTATTCGATTCCATGTTGATAAATTGTAGTAATTTAAACCCATGATCTACTTTCTCACCATCTCCTTCCATCCTCCTCCCTTTACTACCTGGCTTATCCTGCCCCTGTCCAGTTAAGTGGTGGAGAGTTTGGGAGCTGTGAGCTCTGATAGAGAAATGTATCAACCACCACAAACAGGTAAGACAGGTTCTGTCCTCTGTATTTCAGACCAAAGCAAGACAATGTTTAAAGCTCACTATGGATCTACTAACAGGTTAGTCTCTGTAAAGTCTTTGGATGTATTTGAAGTGTGATTATTGTGTGTTCTGTGTTACTTCTATGTCTTTTCCAATACTAACTGAATGGTGAATGAATGTATTTACAGTGAATCAATCAATCAATACAGTGTGATTACTGTGTGTTCTGTGGAGTTCCTTCCTCTTCTCCAATACTAACTGAATGGTGAATGAATGTATTTACAGTGAATCAATCAATCAATACAGTGTGATTATTGTGTGTTCTGTGGAGTTCCTTCCTCTTCTCCAAAACTAACTGAATGGTGAATGAATGTATTTACAGTGAATCAATCAATCAATACAGTGTGATTATTGTGTGTTCTGTGGAGTTCCTTCCTGTTCTCCAATACTAACTGAATGGTGAATGAATGTATTTACAGTGAATCAATCAATCAATACAGTGTGATTATTGTGTGTTCTGTGGAGTTCCTTCCTCTTCTCCAATACTAACTGAATGGTGAATGAATGTATTTACAGTGAATCAATCAATCAATACAGTGTGATTATTGTGTGTTCTGTGGAGTTCCTTCCTCTTCTCCAATACTAACTGAATGGTGAATGAATGTATTTACAGTGAATCAATCAATCAATACAGTGTGATTATTGTGTGTTCTGTGGAGTTCCTTCCTCTTCTCCAATACTAACTGAATGGTGAATGTCTGGTGTCATTTCGTCTTCTTGTTGTATGTGAGAATAGAAGTTGTTTCTTAGAGGAAGGGGAATGTTTCTTTTCCATTCTGTATATTTGAACAAAATTCTACTCCAGTTGAAGAACTGGGATAAGCTAGGAATGTCATTGTGGGGTCGGCCACATGTTATAAAGATGGTTCAAGGTCCTAAACTGAATGACGTCATCAGCATGTTTCCACTGTCCATACCTGCCTACACCTTTAACACCATAGACACAATGATTCATGTGGACTATTAAAAGGGCAAGGATGAACCAAGCTAGATTACAGACTGAGACTTAGAAGGGAGGATTAAAGCTCCCTAACATGTCATTATAGCTGTAAGGGCCAGGTTGTGGTGAAGCCACTTACTCCCACCAGGGGGAGTGGATGAGCCACAACCCAGTCCTCACTTCAGGTAGGGGAGGTTGATGATCCCCAATCAGAGACAGCTGTCTAGTGTTGTCTCTGATTGGGGAGAGTATTTAACCATCGTCTACATCCACCTGTGTGTGGATCATTGTTTGTTGTGTTTGTCTGCATGTGTGCAGAACTCGCAAGTAAGTCACGTGTATTTGTTTATAGTCTGTTTTTGTTTTCACTCTCCTGTTTTATTATCGTGCTTCGTGAGTACATCTCCGTAATAAAAAGGATGACTCTACATGAACGCTCCGTCTACCGTCCCATGTATACGCATCGTGACAATAGCAAGAAGCTTTTATAACTGTCCAAATAGACTCTTTATTGACAACTCTAATTGGCCAATTTGGGTTGACATGGAAGAAGAACTAAATGCCCCATTTGGAGCATCATATTATCTGAGTCAACACTTAAATGTGGGCCTGCAGAATCCCATAATGCCCCATACTAAGAAATATGGCGTCAAATAAATAAGAGACAGGCATCTTCACCTTTCCTGACAAGCTCTGCTTCGTTATGGAACAACAATTAATACATATTAGGAGGAAAGGTGGTTGTCTGGAAAGAGTGGGATAGGTTTTGTTTTAGCCTCAACACGAATACATTTCACTGTTGCTTTATGTAATGATCATGCTGTTTAATCAGCTTCTTGATATAACACACCTGTCAGGTGGATGGATTATCTTGTCAAAAGACAAATGTTCACTAACCGGGATCTAAACATATGTGCACAGAATTACAGATAAATATGCTTTTGGTGCGTATTGAAATTCTGGGATATTTTATTTTATTTCCATAGGGGCGCGACCTTTGTAGTCTAAGGAGTTCAGATGAGGATGACCTGATCTCAAAAATCCCCCAAAGGCTCTTTTAAACAATATAACTTATAAATCATGAGCCTCATCTTGAGGAGTCACCTGTGACCGTATTAAATAAAGAGTAGGAGTGCTGATCTAGGATCAGTTTAGCCTTTTAGATCATAATGAATAATATTACATCGGCAGGGGGACCTGATCCTAGGTCAGCATTCCTCCTCTGAGACACTTCCCAGGAGTCACCAGGACCAAGAAACCGAACACATACTGTTGTAAAGTCTAGTTACAGCAGGTATTTACTGCCACCTAGTGGAAGATACCAATAAAACACTTCATTATCAGGGTGGGGAGACGCTGAGATGAAAAAGAAAGTGAAAGTGTTTATTTTGTACAGGATCCATTTTGAGACGACAAAGCAGAAAACTCTATATGGAGAGAACTAAAAGGTAAAGCGAGTATTTCTAAGTATTTCTGAACAATAATCTATTCTAAAGGACAGAGTATGTGAATGAATACCTGGAATGAGATATTACTAGTTAATAGAACTGCTACTTGAGCTGAGTTGCTGACAGACTGCAGTTTTCAACGTGGAAACTAATCAGTCGGCCTACATGTTATTTAGATTGTCATTAAGGAGATACCTATTTTACAGCCCTTTTTCCATAAAACATATTAACCCTCTAGAACTGATGCGCATCAAGATATAAGGCTACAAAGCCCAGGAAAACGACTTTAGGCGTTCTAGAGCGCATTAGATCAATTCGCTCCGAGGAGGTTTAAACTGCATTCTAATGTCCACTTTGTTTATGGAAAACCAAATAATGCGATGAATATGAGAATTATACATCTGTTGGCTATTAAATAGCCTATTAATTGGAGGCTACTAAGCCTTTTTCCTAGCTCGTTTGTGAGAACCAGTTATAGCCTTCTTCTGTGTACCAACCAGTATATCCTCTGAATCAACACCATTGTCTCTCTGAGTATTCATTACAGTAGGCCTATCAGGGACTATTTGTTTGGGCTAGTTTTCAGGCCTTGTGGGTGGGTTTTGAGTAGTCATTGGCCTAGAAAGTAATTGCATTAAATCAACTGACTGTTTGGATGTGTCTGTTAGTAAATGTTTTATTTCTAAGAGATAATGAATAAAAGAGAACAATTGACATTCAATAACTAGTTGTCACTGTGTTAAACACAACTAACATTCTGGATCTCTGTTTAGGGGTCAGTGCTCTAAAATGAGTCTCTCTGGGGAGAGAGAGGAGGGAGACCCTGCCTCTAAAATGAGTCTCTCTAGGGAGAGAGAGGAGGGGGGCCCTGCCTCTAAAATGAGTCTCTCTGGGGAGAGAGAGGAGGGGGGCCCTGCCTCTAAAATGAGTCTCTCTGGGGAGAGAGAGGAGGGGGGCCCTGCCTCTAAAATGAGTCTCTCTGGGGAGAGAGAGGAGGGGGGCCCTGCCTCTAAAATGAGTCTCTCTGGGGAGAGAGAGGAGGGGGGCCCTGCCTCTAAAATGAGTCTCTCTGGGGAACATGACACCAAAGTGAGGTGAGATGAATTATGAATATGTATCTTTAATTTACAGTCTGTGGATACTAAGCAACTAGAAAGGTTAAAAATGTATCACTGTACAGTTGAAAAATATATTTTACGTGGAAATCAACAGAGGATGGTCTACGGAGATAGGTGGGCGGGGCTGAGAGTAGCAGAGGGGTGGGATTAAAACAGCTCATGATGGGTAATAGTCATTACTGTAAACACTACAGATGTCTGAGTACTATCTATCAAAAATGTAATGTGTGTAATTAATTATTATTATTATTACTATTATCTTCATTATATACAAACACACTGGTGGCCATGGAGACAAAGCTCCAACTCATTAGATGATGGGTGAAAACCTGAGTTAATCTTCAGAAATAAGCAGGAGTTGATTTGATAAAATGCTATCAGACATCATTATGATGTAGAACAACAACTTACATGCAGTTGTCATCAGCAGCAGCAACAAGAGAAGAGCATCTGATAGTTCTGGGTAACTGTCAGACTGAGCAAAATATAGTGTGTTAAAAGTCATGTAATGATTAACTAGGAATCACCAACATCAGTGGTGGTTCTAGCTTGTATGGCGCCCTAGGTGAACCTTCCCAAGCAGTAGCCTGTCTGGCTAACAAACTAGAATCAGGGCTCCCACTCCGACAAGGTTTATTGACGTGACGTGCAAATGAGCGATAGAAAACCCATCACGCAAATGTCACCACTGAGTGGCTACCCATATCGCCTATACCTAAATCCAATATTATACATCACTATTATACAGAAATGTTTCAAATGTGGTTTGAACTGGGTGACCTACAGTAGTAACCTCTATGTGAAAGTCCAGTTGAACTGGGTGACCTACAGTAGTAACCTCTATGTGAAAGTCCAGTTGAACTGGGTGACCTACAGTAGTAACCTCTATGTGAAAGTCCAGTTGAACTGGGTGACCTACAGTAGTAACCTCTATGTGAAAGTCCAGTTGAACTGGGTGACCTACAGTAGTAACCTCTATGTGAAAGTCCAGTTGAACTGGGTGACCTACAGTAGTAACCTCTATGTGAAAGTCCAACAATCGGCTGATTTGAGACTGATATCAGGATTTAACAAGAAAAATACATTCTCAGCTGCCTCACCAATGTCTGTATGTGAATTGATAACTTTTAATTGCTAAATATTTCCAATAAATGGCAGCATAAGACCACGAAGCATCAGTTATAGGCTACAAGCAGCAATATGATTGACATAAAATAGCATGCAACCAAAGACTATATGTCCCATGATTTTCTAAAATGATCACTCATTACTTTAGTTAGCTATATATCTCGTATTAGGCCTGTGTTGCTTTGGGGAGAGCAGAAAGCTGGGACCATAGCAGGTATTGATCCCAGGACAAATTATCACTAGTCAGACACGCTAACCTCAACTCTAGTAGAAATGCATTATTCAACATTTTATTAATATTTCATATTGCCAGTAAACAGCCTCGGAATAGAAAAGACGGCTGCATCTTCCAGCCTGCCAATAAATTACATCATGCAACCCTGGGTTAGAAAATTTTCCTCAACATGCCCCTCCATGCTGGTTGATGAATTTGACAATGAATGTACTAGGAAAATAAATTTCTCTCAACCAGGGATGATGGTGGTGCATCCTGGGAGAAAAACTTTACTAATAGTCTATTGGATTTATTTAGTAACTGCAGTAGAACTGAATAAAGTGTAATTCTTTACTGACATAAACCAGAAACACCATACATTTAGTTAATTATAAATAAATAAAAAACGATTTATTTAGCTGGGTGACATTATCTGCCAAAGATCAAGGAGAATCTCCAGTGGACAAAAACATTCAAAGTCCATTTTCTCAAAAGTGAGATTACAAGTTTATCATCTTTCGAAGCAGAATTACTTCCCCATTGTTCCTCAACTATAGTGAATTATATTATATTTTCTAGCTCTGAGTCTCTACTTTTATCCAATGTAAATAAAAAACACCATTTCAAATGTTGGTACATCAGACCGAATTGAGCCGGTCGGTCATATTTGACTATGAAATACCTAACAGTACTACTTATTGCTCTGAGAGTGAGGCAGATATATATTATTACTGTGTAAAACCTAACAGTACTACTTATTGCTCTGAGAGTGAGGCAGATATATATTATTACTGTGTAAAACCTAACAGTACTACTTATTACTCTGAGAGTGAGGCAGATATATAGCATTTAGCAAAAAAACATGATTATTTGTGTCTCTGAAATGAAACCATCAAGTGATAGATTTTAAACAAAGACATGTCTGTCATTGAACAATCCCATTAAATAGTGAAAATACACACCTCTCTCTTTCATAATTTCTTTTAACATTAAAAGATAATTTACTAACATTTCTGAAAATGGATATATAGGGTTTTGGAATGAAACTCTTCTCATGTTTCCCCATCTGAGCTCAGAGTAGATGAGAGACGTAATGTTTGTCTCTGTTGTGTTGAAGTCCAATCAAGCAGGAGAGACCAGCCTCCCCTGTACCCAGCTGTGTGTCCATGAAGAGTGACTGGTCTATGAATAAACCTATACAGTTTAGAGAGGGAGACTTTTCTACTGAACAAAGGTAAGAAGAACTCATGGGTCATGGTCAGTGAGTTAAACAACACTGTCTCTAGTCATTTCTCCTCTCCCATTTTAACATTTATTTTGGTTGTTTTCATAATCCATAGGCTAATCCTTTTTTCCATTTTCATAGTCCTACAACAATATTTAACAAACACAACATTCCCTCCCTGTGTGTGTGTGTGTGTGTGTGTGTGTGTGTGTGTGTGTGTGTGTGTGCACTCCTTGGATGTTTTGTCCACAGAAACCAACAGGAGAGATCAGAGTCAGAGATTCTCAGTGGTCAGTCTTCCCAGAGTCATCAAACAGACCTGGCCTCCATATTCAGTGTATGTGGTCCTGTTATGTACATTTGTTTTTGTTTACCTCAAGTAAAGTTGATCTGTCAATCATTCATTAATATGTTAGTGAGAAAGCATTTATTCTCTTGCTTAACTTATTTACTTTATTTATTTCAGTTGCTTGAAGAGAATATTATGACATTTGTGAAGAATGAGCTGAAGATGTTCAAGAGGATTCTTAGTCCAGAACTCCCACAAGGCTTTGAGAGTCAGAAGCAGGATAAGGAAGTGGTGGATGCTGAAGATGAGAAGCAGGAGAGCAGTGCCAGAGAGGGGGCTCTGAAGATCACACTGCACGTCCTGAGGAAAATGAACCAGAAGGAGCTTGCTGACACACTGGAGAAAAGTAAGAGCTGTCTGCCTCATGTTGAATGCTGTTAAATAAGAAACATTTAAAAGCTGTAGCTAAAGTACAGCTAAAGTAGCTGTGTAACTCAATGATATTATAGCAGCCTTAACACAACACCTAGTGACCTCATCAAGTAGCAGCAGGGATGTGTTGTGTTGATTCATTTAGACAGAGAGAAGAGGAGAGACAGAGAGAGACAACATTAATAATACCATCAATAATACCAATAATTATATAAATCAGTCACACCAGAGTGTAATGCATTATGAAAACCTTTACACATTTATACAGACAAATTATAAATTATTACAATTTAAACTTTAGAACACAGTCCTACAATACTGTAGTCATTAAATCAGACATAACATTAATATCCTCTGTGTTATTTCTAGATTCAGATGAGCTTGCTGTGATTTTCCAACGTGAACTCAAATCTAATCTAAAGAAGAAGTTTCAATGTGTATTTGAGGGGATCGCTAAACAAGGAAACCCAACACTTCTCAATAAGATCTACACAGAGCTCTACATCACAGAGGGTGGAACAGGAGAGGTCAATAATGAACATGAGTTGAGACAGATTGAGACAACAACCAGGAAACAAGTCAGACCAGAGACTGCAATCAAATGTAACGACATCTTCAAACCCTTAACTGGACAAGACAAACTTATCAGAACTGTGCTGACAAAGGGAGTCGCTGGCATTGGAAAAACAGTCTCTGTGCAGAAGTTCATTCTGGACTGGGCTGAAGGAAAAGCAAATCAGGATGTCCAACTTGTATTTTCATTCCCTTTTCGGGAGCTGAATTTGATGAAAGGGGAAAAACACACTTTGATTGAACTTCTCAATCACTTCTCAATGGAAACCAAAGAATCAAGAATCTCCAACTACGACAAGTACAAAGTTCTGTTCATCTTTGATGGTCTGGATGAGTGCCGACTGCCCCTAGACTTCCAGAAGAACAAGATGTGTTGTGACGTCACAGAGTTAACCTCAGTGGATGTTCTGCTGACAAATCTCATCAATGGAAATCTGCTTCCCTCTGCTCTCCTCTGGATAACTACCCGACCTGCAGCAGCCAATAAGATCCCTTCAGGATGTGTTGACCAGGTGACAGAGGTACGAGGGTTCAATGACCCACAGAAGGAGGAGTACTTCAGGAAGAGATTCAGTGATGAGGACCTGGCCAGCAGAATCATCTCTCACATAAAGACATCAAGGAGCCTCCACATCATGTGCCACATTCCAGTCTTCTGTTGGATTTCTGCAACAGTCCTTGAACACATGTTGAGTACAGACAAGAGAGAAGAGATGCCCAAGACTCTGACTGAGATGTACACACACCTTGTGGTGTTTCATACCAAACAGAAGAATGCAAAGTATCTTGGGAAAGAAGAGACAGGTCCACACTGGAATAAAGAGAGCATTCTGTCACTGGGAAAACTGGCTTTTCAACAGCTTGTGAATGGCAATCTGATTTTCTATGAAGAAGACCTGAAACAGGCTGGCGTTGATGTCAATGAAGCCTCAGTGTACTCAGGATTGTGTACACAGCTCTTTAAAGAGGAATGTGGGCTGTACCAGGACAAGGTGTACTGCTTCGTACATCTGAGCATTCAGGAGTTTCTGGCTGCTGTATATGTGTTCCTCTCATTCATCAACAACAATAAGAATCTAATGGATGAACCTCAATCAATGTCCAGCAACAAGCCTGAAGTTACTGTCTACAAGAGTGCTGTGGATAAAGCCTTACAAAGTGAGACAGGAAACCTGGACCTTTTCCTCCGCTTCCTTCTGGGCCTCTCACTAGAGTCCAATCAGAAGCACTTACGAGGTCTACTGACAGAGACAAGAAGCAGCTCACAGAGCCATGTAGAAACAGTCAGGTACATCAAGGAGAAGATCAGGGAGAATCCCTCTCCAGAGAGGTGCATCAATCTGTTCCACTGTCTGAATGAACTGAATGACCATTCTCTAGTGGAGGAGATCCAAAGCTACCTGAGATCAGGAAAGCTCTTAAATGACAAACTGTCACCTACACAGTGGTCAGCTCTGGTCTTTGTATTGCTGACATCAGAAAAGGAGCTGGATGTGTTTGACCTGAAGAAATACTCCAGATCAGAGGAAGGTCTTCTGAGGCTGCTGCCAGTGGTCAAAGCCACCAGAGCTGCTCTGTGAGTACATAAAATTATATTTAAGTACTAATCATCAGGAAGAAATATTCAGTTTAGAGAGAAATATGTATTATTAGAAACATAATGAGTCAATGCCTTGATGTTCACATTAGTATAACAATATGACCATAACATTCTAGGAGACAGAAGATGAATCTATATGTTGTTTGACAGAATAAACCAAATGCATCTGACATTGTCCTTCTACACTACTGGTGTTAAATTAACAGTGTGTTTGTGAAATCCTGATGATCTCTCTGCCAGGCTGTCAGGCTGTCTAGTCACAGAGGAAGGCTGTGCTTCTCTGGTCTCAGCTCTGAAGTCAAACCCCTCACACCTGAGAGAGCTGGATCTGAGTAACAATGTCCTGAAGGATTCAGGAGTGAAGCTGCTCTCTGATGTACTGGAGAATCCCCACTGTAAACTGGAGACTCTGAGGTCAGTATTCCTGTAGTTGGTCAACAAGTGATAACTGTTCACCAGATCCACATGTGTTTACCAGGAACACATAGTCCACATCATATGGACAGTGAAGCATACAGTTTTAAATTTGGTGCTATGATCCAGTATTTTGGATTTGAGATAGAATGTTTATTATTAGGTGACAGTACAGAATGTCAACTTTTATTTTAGGGTATTCATAAATATCTGTTTTACCGTTTAGAAATGAAAGTTCTTTATTTATGTAGTTCTCCCATTTGAAAAAGTCATGATAATTTCAACTCATTTATTTAGTCAAAAGTTTAGTATTCTGATCAATATTCCTTACCTGCAGTGAAAACATGAAGCTTGTGATTCTACTAACTTGTTGAATGCATTTGCAGTTTGTTTTGGTTGTGTTTTGGATAATGTTTTTCCCAATAGTTACTGAATGGTGAATATTGTCCTGTCATTTTGGAGTCACTTCACTTGTATTGTCAGTAAGAATAGAAGATGTTTCTGAACACTTCTACATTCATGTGGATGCTACCATGGTTATGAATAATCATGAATGAATCGTGAATGATGATGAATGAGAACGTTACAGAGGCACAAAGATCATACCCCCTCTGTTATTGGTAATGGTGAGAGGTTAGCATGTTTTGTTCTAGCCTCTGTAACTTTCTCACTCATTATTATTCATGATTCATTCATGATTTTTCTTAATCATGACATCATCAGGATTCATTTAGTAGTGTTTAGAAACATGTTATATACTCACTTAGACAGAGGATTAATCCAGTCATCATCCACCATTCAGTTACTATTGGTCAAAACATAACCCAAAACACAACCAAATCAAACTGCAAATGCAACCAATGAGTTTGGGACCAAATACTAAACTTTAGACTACTTTAATACACTATAAGTGAATTGGTCAGAATACTTATGACTTCTTCATATATGGGGACTAGATACATAAAGTGCTTTTATTTTTCTAAATGGTAAAACAGATATGTATGAAAATACCCTCAAATAAAAGGTGACATTATATACTGTCACCTCATATGAAACATTTTATCTCAAATCCACAATGCTGGAGTTCAGAGACACATTTAAAAAGTTAGTTTCACTGTCAAACTAGATATGATGTGGACTGTATACTCAATACAATCTAAATCTGATACTTCACTGTCTGTCTTTTGACTGATACTGCTTTTTAAACTAGTCTGGTCAGTCTACTCAAATAGTTGTATTATAAATGTTTTTCTCTACAATTCAATACTTTGATCATTTGTCATTTCTAATAAAAATACATTCATTTATGAATAGATATGGCAGGTTTCAGTGATATATCTGAATATGTTTAAAAAAATATACTGCCACTATTTTCAACACCAAAGAATAGCAGTGTGGTTGTAATATGATATGACTCTTTGCAGGCTGTCAGTCTGTCTAGTCACAGAGGAAGGCTGTGCTTCTCTGGTCTCAGCTCTGAAGTCAAACCCCTCACACCTGAGAGAGCTGGATCTGAGTAACAATGACCTGAAGGATTCAGGAGTGAAGCTGCTCTCTGCTGGACTGGAGAATCCCCATTGTAAACTGGAGACTCTGAGGTCAGTATTCATGTAGTTGGTCAACAAGTGATAACTGTTCACCAGATCCACATGTGTTTACCAGGCACACATAGTCCACATCATATGGACAGTGAAGCATACAGTTTTAAATTTGGCGCTATGCATATTATTTTTTTTCACCTTTATTTAACCAGGTAGGTCAGTTGATGTATGTAGTGAGGGCCAGCCGACGAGAGAATACAGGTCGCAGTGGTGGGTAGTATTTGGGGCTTTGGTAACAAAACGGATGGCACTGAGATAGACTACATCCAATTTGCTGAGTAGAGTGTTGGAGGCTATTTTGTAAATGACATCACCGAAGTCAAGGATCGGTAGGATGGTAAGTTTTACAAGGGCATGTTTGGCAGCATGAGTGAAGGAGGCTTTGTTGCGAAATAGGAAGCTGATTCTAGATTTAATTTTGGATTGGAGATGGTTAATGTGAGTCTGGAAGTTGAGTTTACAGTCTAACCAGACGCCTAGGTAATTGTAGTTGTCCACATATTTGAAGTCAGACCCGTCAAGGGTAGTGATGATAGTCCAGTGGGCGGGTGCGGGCAACGTTCTATTGAAGAGCATGCATTTAGTCTTACTAGCATTTAAGAGCAGTTGGAGGCCACGGAAGGAGTGTTGTATGGCATTGAAGCTTGTTTTAAGGTTAGTTAACACAGTGTCCAAAGAGGGGTCAGATGTATACAGAATGGTGTCGTCTGCGTAAAGATGGATCAGAGAGTCACCAGCAGCGAGAGCGACATCGTTGATGTACAGTGGGGAGAACAAGTATTTGATACACTGCCGATTTTGCAGGTTTTCCCACTTACAAAGCATGTAGAAGTATTTTTATCATAGGTATCATAGGTACTCTTCAATGCTCTTACTGAGGGAAGGAGGTTGTTGGCCAAGATCTCGCGATACATGGCCTCATCCATCCTCCCCTCAATACGGTGCAGTCATCCTGTCCCCTTTGCAGAAAACCATCCCCAAAGAATGATGTTTCCACCTCCATGCTTCACGGTTGGTATGGTGTTCTTGGGGTTGTACTCATCCTTCTTCTTCCTACAAACACTGCGAGTGGAGTTTAGACCAAAAAGCTCTATTTTTGTCTCATCAGACCACATGACCTTCTCCCATTCCTCCTCTGGATCATCCAGATGGTCATTGGCAAACTTCAGACGGGCCTGGACATGCGCTGGCTTGAGCAGGAGGACCTTGCGTGCGCTGCAGGATTTTAATCCATGACGGCGTAGTGTGTTACTAATGGTTTTCTTTGAGACTGTGGTCCCAGCTCTCTTCAGGTCATTGACCAGGTCCTGCCGTGTAGTTCTGGGCTGATCCCTCACCTTCCTCATGATCATTGATGCCCCACGAGGTGAGATCTTGCATGGTGCCCCAGACAGAGGGAGATTGACCGTCATCTTGAACTTCTTCCATTTTCTAATAATTGCGCCAACAGTTGTTGCCTTCTCACCAAGCTGCTTGCCTATTGTCCTGTAGCCCATCCCAGCCTTGTGCAGGTCTACAATTGTATCCCTGATGTCCTTACACAGCTCTCTGGTCTTGGCCATTGTGGAGAGGTTGGAGTCTGTTTGATTGAGTATGTGGACAGGTGTCTTTTATACAGGTAATGAGTTCAAACAGGTGCAGTTAATACAGGTAATGAGTGGAGAACAGGAGGGCTTCTTAAAGAAAAACGAACAGGTCTGTGAGAGCCGGAATTATTACTGTTGGTAGGTGATCAAATACTTATGTCATGCAATAAAATGCAAATTAATTATTTAAAAATCATACAATGTGATTTTCTGGATTTTTGTTTTAGATTCCGTCTCTCACAGTTGAAGTGTACCTATGATAAAAATTACAGACCTCTACATGCTTTGTAAGTAGGAAATATGTATCAAATACTTGTTCTCCCCACTGTATATAGAGAATAGGGTTGGCCCAAGAATTGAACCCTGTGGCACTCCCATAGAGACTACCAGGGGACCGGACAGCAGGCCCTCCGATTTTACGCACTGAACTCTGTCTGAGAAGTAGTTGGAGAACCAGGCGAGGCAGTCACTTGAGAAACCAAGGCTGTTGAGTCTGCCAATAAGAATGCGGTGAAAGCCTTGGCCAGGTCGATGAAGATGGCTGCACAGTACTGTCTTCTATCGATGGCGGTTATGATATCGTTAAGTACCTTGAGCGTAGCTGAGGTGTACCCATGACCAGCTCAGAAACCAGATTGCATAGCAGAGAAGGTCCGGTGGGATTCGAAGAAGTCAGTGATCTGTTTATTAACTTGGCTTTCGAAGACTTTAGAAAGGCAGGGCAGGATGGATATAGGTCTGTAACAGTTTGGGTCTAGAGTGTCTCCCCCTTTGAAGAGGGGAATGACCGCGGCAGCTTTCCAATCTCTAGGGATCTCAGACGATACAAAAGAGAGGTTGAACAGGCTGGTAATAGGGGTTGCAACAATTTTGGCTGATAATTTTAGGAAGAGAGGGTCCAGATTGTCTATCCCAGCAGATTTGTAGGGGTCCAGATTTAGCAGCTCTTTCAGAACATCAGATGTCTGGATTTGGGTGAAGGAGAAGCGGGGGGGGGGGGGGTTTGGGCAGGTTGCTGCCGGGGGTAAAGAGCTGTTGGCCGGGGTAGAGGTAGCCAGGAGGAAAGCATGGCCAGCCGTAGCAAAATGCTTGTTGAAATTTACGTTTATTGTGAATTTATCGGTGGTGACAGTGTTTCCTAGCCTCAATGCAGTGGGCAACTGGGAGGAGATGCTCTTATTCTCCATGGACTTTACAGTGTCCCAGAACTTTTTGGAATTAGTACTACAGGATGCACATTTCTGTTTGAAAAAACGGGCCTTTGCTTTTATAACTGACTATGTAAATTTGAGATTTGAGATATAATGTTTCAAATTAGGTGACAGTACAGAATGTCAACTTTTATTTCAGGGTATTCATAAATATCTGTTTTACCATTTAGAAAGGAAAGCATAATGATACATTAATTTATGAATATATACTCTGAAAAAAAAGAAACGTCCTCTCACTGTCAACTGCGTTTCTTTTTCAGCAAACTTCTTATGTGTAAATATTTGTATTAACATAACAAGATTCAACAACTGAGACATAAACTGTACAAGTTCCTCAGACATATGACTAACAGAAATGTAATAATGTGTTTCCACCAGCTGCATTAAGTACTACAGTTCATCTCCTCATGGACTGCACCAGATTTGCCAGTTCTTGCTGTGAGCACTGATGGAGGGATTGTGTGTTCCTGGTGTAACTTGGGCAGTTGTTGTTGCCATCCTGTACCTGTCCCGCAGGTGTGATGTTCGGATGTACCGATCCTGTGCAGGTGTTGTTACACGTGGTCTGCCACTGCGAGGACAATCAGCTGTCCGTCCTGTCTCCCTGTAGCGCTGTCTTAGGCGTCTCACAGTACGGACATTGCAATTTATTGCCCTGGCCACATCTGCAGTCCTCATGCCTCCTTGTAGCATGCCTAAGGCACGTTCACGCAGATGAGCAGGGACCCTGGGCATCTTTCTTTTGGTGTTTTTCAGAGTCAGTAGAAAGGCCTCTTTAGTGTCCTAAGTTTTCATAACTGTGACCTTAATTGCCTTCCGTCTGTAAGCTGTTAGTGTCTTAATGACCGTTCCAGATGTGCATGTTCATTTATTGTTTATGGTTCATTGAACAAGCAGGGAAACAGTGTTTTAAACCTTTACAATGAAGATCTGGGAAGTTATTTGGATTTTTACGAATTATCTTTGAATGATAGGGTCCTGAAAAAGGGACGTTTCTTTTTTTGCTGAGTATATATGGAAGGTTTCAGGACATTGATATATCTGAATATGTTGAAACACATTACTGCCACTATTTTCAACACCAAAGAATAGCAGTGTGGTTGTAATATGATTTGACTCTTTGCAGGCTGTCAGGCTGTCTAGTCACAGAGGAAGGCTGTGCTTCTCTGGTCTCAGCTCTGAAGTCAAACCCCTCACACCTGAGAGAGCTGGACCTGAGCTACAATCACCCAGGAGACTCAGGAGTCAGACTGCTCTCTGCTGGACTGGAGGATCCACACTGCAGACTGGAGAAACTCAAGTATGTAGAGGGTTTATGTCAATGTTCATATCAGACATGTTGGAGTTATCAGGCTAGTTAAGACAAACATTATTACTTCCACTTGGATTAACTTATATGATGACTGGGGGGGGGGGGGGGGTGTCTGTGTGTCCAGTGTGTGTGTGTATCTGTCCAGTGTGTGTCCTGGGTATGTGAGAGTGTCCAGTGTGTGTCTGTGTGTGTCCAGTGTGTGTCTGTCCAGTGTTTGTGTTTGTGTGTGTGTGTATATGTGTGTGTGTATCCAGAGTGTGTGTGTGTGTCCAGTGTGTGATTGTGTCCAGTGTGTGTTTGTGTGTGAGTGTCCAGTATGTCTAGTGGAAAGCAGGACACACACACACACACACTGGATACATACACACACACACACACACACACACACACACACACACACACACACACACACACAAGATACACACACACACTGGACACACACACACACATACACTGGATACACACACACACACACAGATGCACAAACCCATACACACACACACACTGGACACACACACACTTTTGACAGAAACACACACACACACAGACACACACTGGACAAACACACACACTAGACACACACACAGACCATACGCTTGTTAAGATACATGCAATAAGCAGGACACACACAAACAAACACACACTGGACACACACACTGGATACACACACACACACACACACACACACACACACACTGGATACACACACACACACGCACACACACACACACACACACACACACACACACACACACACACAGGGCACACACGCATACACACACACACACACACACTGGATACAAACACACACACCCATACACACACACACACTCACTGGATACACACACACACCACACAGAAAAACACACACACACCACACAGAAAAACACACACTATACACACACACACACACACACACACTGGACACACATACTGGACGCACACACACACACTGGATACACACACACACTGGACACACACACACACTGGACACACACAAACACACACTGGACACACACACACACTGGACACACACACAAACACACTCTGGATACACACACACACACTGGACACACACACACACACAGGACACACACACACACACACACACACACACACACACACACACACACACACACAGGATACACACACCCATACACACACACACAGGACACACACACACTGGATACAACCACACACAATAGACACACACACACACAGACATGACACACACACAAGCACACACATACTATACATACACTGGATACACGTACTGGACACACACACACACAATAGACACAAGCGCACGCACACACAAAGAAAGCAGGACACACACTCTGGATACACACTCTGGATACACACACACCACACAGACACACACACATACTATACACACACACTGTATACACACACACACAGACATGACACACACACACACACTGTATACACACACACACTGGATACACACACACACACACACACACACACACACACACACACACACACTGGAAACACACACACTGGATACACACACACACAAACACTGGACACACACACACACACACACACACTGGAAACACACACACACTGGATACACACACCCATACACACACACATACATTTGACAAACACACACAAACACACACACACACACACACACACACACACACACTGGATACACACTCTGGATACGCACACACACGCTGAATACACACACACACACAAACACTGGACACACACACACACCACACACACAGACATGACACACACACACAAGCACACACATACTATACACACACACACACACACTAGACACAAGCACACACAAATACACTGGATACACACACACACTGGACACAAACACTGGACAGACACACACACACACACACAGATGCTTACAGACACACACACACACACACATACAAACTGGACAAACACACACACACATACACTGGACATACACACACACACACACACTGGATACACACACACACACACACACACTGGACACACACAAACACAAACACTGGATACACACACACTGGACACACACTCTGGATACACACACACCACACAGACACACACACATACTATACACACACACTAGACACACACACACAGACATGACACACACACAAGCACACACATACTACACGCACACACACACACACACCCATACATACACACACACACTGTATACACACACACTGGATACACACACACACTGGATACACACACACACACACACACACACACACACACTGGATACACACACACACTGACACAAACTGGATTCACACATAGACAAGACACTTATTAAGTTATATGCTGACTGTGTGTGTGTGTGTGTGTGTGTGTGTGTGTGTGTGTGTGTGTGTGTGTGTGTGTGTGTGTGTGTGTGTGTGTGTGTGTGTGTGTGTGTGTTCACGTGTATCCCTCAATGTCTGTCTGTTCTTCTACTTACCGTTACAGTGTGGAACATGGTGGAGAGAACACAATGAAACCTGGACTTAGAAAATGTGAGTGTTGACTGCTGTGAAGAATATGACTAAGAATAAGTCTTAATTCAAGTTAAGTCAAAGTCAAAGACCACCATCATTACTTACTTGGTTATATTAAATATCAGCTGGAGTTCTACAGAAGCACAAATCAGGGACACCAAAGTTTAGAAAGAGTTGATTTGACAATGTGTGTGTCTGTGTGTGTCTGTGGAGTGTTCGTGTTACATTAGAAATGTGTGTGTGTTCATGCATGTATACAGGTATGTGTCTAGTGTGTGTGTGTGTGTGTATCCAGTGTGTGTGTGTGTGTGTGTGTGTGTGTGTGTGTGTGTGTGTGTGTGTGTGTGTGTGTGTGTGTGGAGTGTTCGTGTTATATTAGATATGTGTGTGTGTGTGTGTGTTCATGCATGTATACAGGTATGTGTCTAATGTGTGTGTGTGTGTGTGTGTGTGTATCCAGTGTGTGTGTGTGTGTGTGTGTGTGTGTGTGTGTGTGTGTGTGTGTGTGTCTGTGTGTGTGTGTGTAATTAATGTGAATAAGTGTGTTTTATATCACCATACAGTATAACATATGATCATTCAACAAGTCTCA